>OZ020287.1:2722623-3322623 GCA_963971205.1 Aethes cnicana | reverse complement strand
AAACTTGCTATTGCCATACAGCGAGGGAATGCTGCCTGCGTGATGGGAACCCTTCTGAATGGCCCTAATTTTGATTTTTAGGTTATTGTTCATCTTTTTTTTTCTGTAAATTTAAATGCTATTTGTAGTTTATTTTTAAATTTTAAACTTGTTCTTTTCTGAATAAATTCCTTTTATATAATGATAATTGCTATTAATGTATCCCCTAAATATTTGCATGCTGTTTGAAACAGCTGATTATTAAGGCGAACTAACATTTAATTTAAGACCTGTAAATTAACCCTTTTTCAGCATATAAATATTATCTTATCTTATCTTATCAATAACGATCTTGAATTTCCACACAAGACGGAGGACTCCATTTGAAAATAATATTACTACTACAGCCTATTGGCGTCCCACTGCTGGGCACAGGCCTCCTGTCATCACGAGAGGGCTTGGGCTATAGTCCCCACGCGGGCCCAGTGCGGATTGGAGACTTCACACACATCTTTGAATTAATTCTCAGATGCGTGCAGGTTTCCTCACGATGTTTTCCTTCACCGAAAAGCACAGTGGTATTCAAATTGAATTTCGCACTTAAGTAAACTTAGAGGTGCGAGCCGGAATCGAACCCCCGACCCTCTGCATGAGAGGCGGTAGGTCGAACCACTAGGCAACCACGGCTTCGGCACGGATAATATTATATTATATTAATATTAAAAATATTATTTCATTTCAAAGTTAGGTATTAAAACTTTGCGAATTAATATGCTAAGAAGTACTTTTAAAGGGTTCATCTAGGATTAGGACAAGAGCTTTTAAAACTATTCAGAAAGTAACTTTTGCTTTGCGTATATTAATTTTGATTAGTTAAGTCAATCGTAAATGTTGTTAAGGATTTAACTTTTAAATGCCAAAATGCTGCTTAAGATAGATAACTTATAGATCCAAGTTTTATTTATAAAAGTTTCCTAAGAGAAGCGACTACCATAATTCATAAAATAACGCTGATAACTTGTATAGATGTGTTACTTAATTGAAATCAAGTCTTCCGTCCGTCCATTACCTAAAACCAATTCTTTTGAAGTAGGTAGCTACAGCTGGAATAATTTTATGCTTCTGAATTTCAGGACAGTCACAGAATATTCTTCAGGTGGCTCATTCGAGTCCATACATAGGGATATAGGATTTCCCATATCTTAAAAACGATAAGTAGACAGTCTCCCAATTTTTTAAGTTCTCCCAAGCGCATTTTTATCCATCCGTGATTGGCGTTGGCACACGTTCATGATTGGACTGGGCGGGCTCAGATAACTCTCTTTTTGCGTAATACGGAGGGATTTACTGATTCATTATAGATCACTTTTGATGTCCCGAATAACAGATTTATCCGCGATCCGCGAACCGATAGGGAGATTCCTATACCGTTCGCTATAGGAATCTCCCGTCGTGAACTTGAATAGACGCCCAGCCAGAACCTGTAGGTATACCTATACTAGATCTAAGATTAAGATATGCTTGGGCTCACGTCCTCGGCATCATGCTGATGTTGGTCTTCCTGCTGGAGGTTATCCTTCTGGAGGTGGAGAGGGAAATGGACCCGCGAGGTCCGCGGGTCGAACCGCCGCGGCAGAGCAAGTACCTGAACAAAAGAGGTTTATAGTACCAGATATAAGGTTGTCAATCTCCTTACATTACGGCGTATAACATCGGAAATAGCCAAGGAGCTTCAATGTCCATACTTCGCCTGTACAGCGCCATCTAGATGTTGCTCATGGAGTTCGTATGCAGGCTACCTAAGCAGCGACATCTATGATCGCATTTAACACTTATTTCGGGCGTACTGCTGACTTGTTTGAAGGTTGTCATTCTAAGTTTACCTTACTTCTTCTATGATAGTACTTACCTAAAAGCTCTTTGATTATATTACTAGCTTGTGCCCGCGACTTCGTCCGCGTGGAATTCGGTCATAGCGTTCCCGCGGGAATTGAGTGTTAAACTATAATAAATTATATACTAAAACCTTCCTCTTGAATCACTCTATCTATTATAAAAAAAACCCCTTCTCGTCGAAAAGAGAAATGTTCATTCATGATGCCTTTGACGACGTTATTTGACGACTGGTTCAGCTCAGTGGGTAGTGACCGCTGTTTACTGTTCCGATGGTCGTGGGTTCGAAACCCGCTAGGAGCAAATTTTGTGTGATGAGCAAGTAGCTAAATAATGATAATTAGGTATATTCAGAAAGAACTTTAGCCCTCAGGGGTGCCTTTTAATCGCTTATGTATTAAGAACTTTATTTTTATAACTAAGTATAACCTTATTTACTTTGTCTTGTTACAAAAAACATCTAACAACAGTTACGTACTGTGTACTAATTGCTGAAACACTCAGTGTTAAGGATTAATACTAATGGGCGAACCCATTCTGCAGTATAGCCCATTTCAATTATGTACACGTACCAATGTTTATAGGTTTAAGCCCCTTCCAAACTTTTGACGACAGGTTTGGCTTAGTTGGTACCTAGTGAGCCTGCCCACTGTTCCGACTGTCGCGGGTTCGAATCCCGCTCGGGGCAAACTTTGTGTGATGAGCACAAATGTTTGTACTCGAGTCATGGATGTTTAGTATTTATATATGTATGTATTTCTCTATTTATATCGTGGTCTAGCACCCACAGTACACGCTTTGCTTAGTTTGGTAGCCCCAAACTAAGCAAAGTCAAGTTGTGTGAAATGTTCCAAGAAGATGTTCCAAGAAGAAATATATTCCAAATATACTGTCCGTGAGCACGTAATCATAAACAGACGGTAATTTCTCCTAAAAGGGAAATGGACGCTTTGTCAACATACCAAAATATTACAGTGGCTAAGATATGCCAGCATGTCAAGTCTCTTAGCTCGTTACTACAAGCCAAAGTAAACTTTATGACGTAAAAGTAAAGGTGAAAGTACTACAACGTTGTAGCAAATTATTAACATCTATCAGATTTCCCGAGCGACGGCGAAAAAATGAACTTGTAAATAGGTTCCGATTTAGATAACTTGTGTTTTCTAAAAGTGTAAAGCTTGTGGTGTTGTGCCCATAGATTGATGAGTTTGTATGTAATACAAGCATAATCTGATATGCCGCACAGTCGGTCTGCATAGCCTTTTTCAAAAGATCTATCTTGCGGGGGGTTAGTGAAGGCACGGTAGTTCACGTGACTGCATTTCCCATCACGTCCTTCACTCTGAGAGCGGAACTTTTCTTTATTTTGCCACAACACAAGCACAGAATATTTAATAGTACCTACTACATACAGAATGGCCACGGAATCACCCGCCTGAACCTAGCCGGCGCGCAACTCGCGCCCAACTCGCCCTTACCTACCGTCATTTGTTTCATCCGGAGATGGAGAGTGAATCGTTGGCCCGCGTACTGGTACACACACACATTTACAAGTGTACAGACATCCTCGCACGCAACTGACGTCCTTGCACGCAAACATTGACACTTTATTCGAATTGGGTTCGAAATCGTGCTTTTATAGGCCGTGTCCGCCGCGTGACACAAGCACAAGGAGAATTTTACTAGCGATGCAGTTGCGATTCACATCGCTATCTTTGTACCTACTTATACCAAATGTTATTGTTCTCTTCGATTTTATTGTTATTTATGTTATGTCGTGTGTTTTGTACCGAATAAATGTTTCTTCTTCTTCTTCTTCTTCTTCTTATTAATGTTGAATAGGGACAACGAGGAAACACGCGACTGTAGATACCAACTACAGTATAGTTCGCCAATATTATACAGATAGGTTACATACTACTTATTGCACCTTATTATTGTAGGTAATAAGGCTGTACCAATACTAAGATATTAAAAAAAAAATTTTTTTGGACATGCTTTTATTGCTAACTGTACTTTTCTTTGTAAATCCTTCATCTACCCTTCAAGACGAATCAAACGAGCCCGAATCGATGGGTTTATGTAGTTTTATTACGGAGTTCCTATGGCCACCTTCCAGCTCCATCATCAAATCAGCTCCACGTCATCATAATATTGCATTATCACGCGATTTACATTATCGTGCAAAATTTTAGCTGAATCGGAAATCGGAAAGTGGGTCAAATTTAACTTGCAAGATTCCATTACATAGTTACATACAGGTCGACCTAATAAAAGCGTGTTAAAAAAATGGCGTGACCGTATCGCGAATCAATGTCTCGATACAATAAGTCGCCGTATGCTACCTATGCTATATTCCAGGCTTCAACCTAATTGCATTTACTATATTTACTGTGCTATGGTACCGCGGTATCGCATTCATATAAGAGGCTGTGTGAAATGTGTACATATATAAATTCGGTAATAAGAAACATGTTCCTTCTGTAATGGATTTTCATCCATTACATGAACATTAGGAACATGTTTCTTATTAATAATTAGGCTACATTTACATGTAGCAAGTTTATACATAAGTAATTATTCTTCGTATATTAGATCTAAAACCTTTGTAAATGGTTGTAATGGATACAATTGAAGTTAATGAGGACGTGAAATTATAAAGTCCTCTGGAGAATTTTCCCTATTCAGAAAACGTTCCCAAGGGTAAGGATACTGGGCAGGTCATGGTTATTTATTTAAAAAGGTAAAACTCAGATATAACATTACAACCTATAGTTAAAATGGGGTTTCCCTGACATTATACCTACCTATCTAGGTCGCCCCCGTAAAACCTCTATAATATATTGTCATTTTTGTCGAAATCATTATAGGATTTGCTGAGATAGTTCTGTAAGTACAAATAAATTAACTCGTCCAAAGCAGGCACCTAAATTATTTTCGTCTGCACTTCAAAAATGATCAACTGCATGACATCAAAATATTGTGTCGCTGCTGGCTTGATTGTAGAGTGTATTATTATGATGAACTGTGAAGTCCCAATTTTCATGATTGATAATGGTGGTAAGGATTATGACAATTATCGTGTTGAATACAATACTAATTATGGTGATGTAAATATTGATATTGCATTTGAGAATAACATATTCACAAACTTAAAGTTCTAAAAGTGGTCCCGATGATGATGATGAGATGAAATAAAAGGAACATGATATAATACCTATTAAAGTGCTTCCTAAAGATGCCGCTTGTGCAGTAGAGGGCGATGGGGTTGACGCAGCTGTTCAGGAAGGAGAAACAGAAGCCGATGATCCGGAGGGCGTGCCACCAGCCGTTGTAGTCCATCTGGGCCGTTGGACTGTGGAAAAATACTTTTTGATGAAATAACTATCAGACGCTCTATTGAAACGAGCACAATAGCACATAAGGTTTGGGAGCGCCCTTGCAGCAGTTGAAATAACCTATGGGATTTGTATACCTACTTAACAGTCCAAATGTTATCGCATCAAAAACCTCGAATAGGTACCCCTGGATTCATTATATTGCTATATCCTGTATGTTGTGGTATACAGGCACTAATCAATACAAGTAAGCATAGGTGAGGCTCTTTCTGTCCTGTTATACTGTAGTTCAACTAGTAAAAAGTTTAAACTAAAACACCACATATACTAATAAAATTCCCATGCTTTTTATACCAAATGTACCTACTCTTTGTCTCTTGGATAATCATAACAACTCGATCGAAATCTCTATCGTCCAAATCCGGTCCGTAGATAAAGCGCTAGGGCGGAACACACATACATATAGAACGCTAAAATCATAACCCTTTTTTTCGGCGGTGCCGTAGCCGAACATCGAGTAAAAAATCAAAACACCGTTAAATTTTCCGAGTTCAACCAGTTTTCGCAACGCTTGTAACATGGAAATGACTCTTTAGCATGTGAACTATACACCTTTGTTGTACTAAGGATCCGAAGTAAAATTGACTTCGTCAAGTTAGTCATTTAATTTGAGCTTAGCTCAACTTTGGATCGTTAGGTTGCAGTTTCCGTTATCTTGACGTTGGGTACAAAGTACCTCTAAGGTTGGGCCGATTCAATTACTTACGTTGATGACTTGGGATGACACTTAAATTTCTTGTGATGCAGATAGGTGGAATTATTGAACTATCTCTAAATATGGAATGGTTTTTAAAATAAATAGAACCTTTGTTATGGGATAATATTGAGGTACTTATTAATTTTACACACGATAATAGACCAAGTGTAAATTAAGCAATGAAATTTTCAGCGTACAAAAATGTGTTGCATAAGGAATCATATATTTGAATGAGTTGCCAACCAAAAAGGACTAAAATGGAATGCCTATAACTATGCTTGCTAGTAATTTCAACGGCTCTCTTACCACCAAACCATCATCATCATCATCACTCTAACCTCTAACTCTAACCTAACCTAACCGAAATACAACAGTGCGAGCATTTCTGTTTGGCGCTTTGAGTATATAGCCACTGGAGATGCCATAACGTCAACTCGCCGAACAAATTTTTTCGCCACTTTTAGCGGGGGGCGAGGTAAACACGTACAGCACACCACCAAACGACGCAGAACTCAACAGACACAAATTTTGCTGTTGAGATAAACGCACACTACAAAAAAAATCAACACATCAAAAAATACACGTAAACAGATAGAGTTTTCACGTAACTATGCAGCATACATATGCACAAGACTAGTGATGGGACACATCTGAAGAATGAGTCAAATGAGATAAGTAGATGAATGAACTGAATTATTTTATAGTATTTTATTTTATAATAAAATTGCTAAAGTGGAAATTCTGTACGTTGAAGATACCCAAAAACATATTAGCTTGTATGTATGTATGTCTGTAAGTATCTGTATTTGTGTCCTTAGCCCACACACAGTTTTTTAACTGTGGAATGAACTGTTGTCAGCAGAACCCGGCAGCAGAATTCCGGGCGGATACATATGTAAAAAAATTAAAGTAGATTGGTATTTGTAAGAGCCTACGTACATGAAATCTATATATCTATATATATAAAACAAGAAACTGACTTACTGACTGACTGATCGATCAACGCAGAGCCGAATCTACTGGTCGTAGAAAGCTGAAATTTGGCATGCAGATTCCATAGGGAATATAGGGGAGCAATCTAAGAAAGGATTTCCCGAAATTTCCATAGGAACAGAAAAATCGGGATTTTACATTTTAATATTTCTGCGCATATGAAGTTGCGGGGAAAAGCTACTTATGTTATAACTACCCTTTTACCCGCGACTTCGTCCGTATGTACGGACGAGTTCTCCAATATATACACACTTTTACACCTTGCTCTCTTGTAATAAGGTCCAAAAGTGTTCATATATTTATGAACTTGACTGTACTAAGAATTCAGGCAGCTAATGGTTCTATACATAGCGATAGTTATAGGAAACCAAAAACAAAACAATGGATTTTCCCATGGGAATAAGATGTTTTCCCGTGGTAAAAAGTAGCCTATGTCACTCTCCAGCCTCCCAACTAACCCTAAACAAATCACGACATAAAACCTCTCCGTTGCGACGTGAAAGAAGGACAAACAAATGAACTTTCCCATTTATATAATACCAGCTTCTGTCCGCGACTTCGCCCGCGTGGAATTCGGTTATCGCGTTCCCGCGGGAACTATGCGTTTTTTCGAGATGAAAAGTAGCCTATGTCCTTTCCCGGGAACCCAACTATCTCCATGCCAGATTTCATCTCAATCGGTCCAGCGGTTGAAGCGTGAAGAGGTAAGTAACAGACAGACAGACAGACAGAGTTACTTTCGCATTTATAATATTAATATGGATAGTACTCGTATGGTAGTATGGGCCCGTGTGTGGACTATAGCCCAAACCCTCTCATGATGAGGGGAGGCCTGTGCCCAGCAGTGGGACGCAAATAGGCTGTAGTAGTAGTAAGTATGGATAAGGGTCGTCAGCAAAATGCTCCGAACAGATAACACGTGTCAGTTTCCAAGAATTCTCCTTTATGGATCTTTTGGAAATTTAAAAGGATTATATGAAATAATGTATATAAATAATAGTATATGCATTACACATCACTCGTAGTCCCGAACTAAATATTGTATTCCTTTTACCTAGATCTATATATTTGCCAACATTTCTTTTCAAGATCAGAATAAAATTCAACATCGATGTCCAGAGAAAAGTAATATTCACCTTCCAGGATTTAAATGTAACAAACATATACTTATCTACTAATTAATGGAATATGCAATAAAAAACTTACTATTAAATAAACCTCATTGATTGAATGAATGAATGATTCACTCAAAAGTTGAGTCGCTTTTTTGACTTTAGTCACATCCCTAGACCGATTCGCTCCCATTCATGTTGACATTTTTCTGACGTTTACGTATCGCAAAAGCTTTTCTTTAAATAGAGATTTTACTTTAATAAAAGTTAGTAAAAATACTTATCTATGATAGGAAATGCGATTTTGTTGCGAATTTGAGCGATCAGATCGCCTTTTACACGAGAATACCGCACAAGACACCATTTTTCAGGAGAAACGTCTCGCGTCACGGAACGATGCAAAATGGCGGTGAAGTGACCTTCAAGTGGGTTTATATAAAGAGTTTGAACAGTTGAACCATGTACTTTGCCGGAGGGGATCGCCCATGCATGGCATCTCCAGTGGCTATATACTCAAAGGTTTGGCGGGTTAAATAAGGTGGCGTAGCCATCTTGAACCTAATGCTGCTATACAACTAAACTTGAGAAGAGGTTAACCCGAGGTTAGCGGCTTGGTGTAAGTGTGCCTAAGGCTATTATTGGTCTCTTACCTGTAGTAAAACCACATCATGAAGACGTGCGAAGGCAGGAAGCAAGCAGCGAACACCACTACGAACGCAAGGACGGTGAGAGCCACTTTTCTCCTCGCACGCATCTGAAAAGAAAACTTCAGTCAGACATGAATAAAGCGTTTGTAAACGGAAAATGAAATGAATTTTATGATCCAGTATCCTTTTCGTCTGAAAGTATGGAGTAGTATGCGCCAAATCCGGTAGTTCTGATTTTTTGCAGAGTTGTTTGATGTTGGTCTAATGAATAATCCAAGTTTGTGACCTCGAGCGCCGAACGCAACTTTGTCCAAAAAAAAAACTGCAAAAATTACGGCCGCTTTTCAGATTTTGGCGACTTTGACCCTAAAGGCCAACATCATAAACAAGCCTGCAAAAAATCAGAACTAGCTACCAGATTGGACACTCACGCTGATGTATATGTTACTGTACCACCTTTTTCAATTTTTTTGATTTTGTACTCTTACTTGGATGTTTTTGTGGGGCTTCGTAATTTTACAATCATCCGTTCCTATTTCTTCAAGTGGCTTAGCAAAATTGTCAAAATAAATAAGTCCGAGGTATTTTTATTTTTATTTTGTTTCTTATTATTTATCCGAAGTTACTACTTCTCCTAGCTGGCTGAACGCCGTCTTTCTAAGTAAATTGTATTTGCTCTTGTAAAGTTACCAAAAATCGCAATCCACCTACGACCACGACCAGTTTTCCTAGTGTTAGCGTAAAATTAAATTTAGATTTACAACAAACACACTTAGGATCATTTCAGCCTTGTAAGTTGTAACATGAGACATTTCGAGAAAAACTCGAGTCTTTTAAAAGTTTGCCTAGTTTAAAAGCTGCTGAACGAGAAGTGACGGCACTTTGGGGCTCTGGAAGTAAGGGAGAAGTGATAAAGGTACCTACGTTTCGCCTTTTTCCGAGAAAAAGTGAGAAATGGATTAAAGATGTTATTGATTGCACAACTGTAATTAGCTGTTTTTCTTTTTGTTTGTTTTAGTTAATTTTGGAAATTTATCTCCTAACCAATTCAAAAGTGTTGTTCAAAATTGTATGTCAGCCAAAAATACGTAGCTACACAAATACTGTAACTGGTTTTTAAAAGATGGGACAAAAAAATACATAAACCACGAGCTTAAAAGCATAACCATTCAAAATTCAACATGTAGTAGATACACAGGTAAACAAAAAGCAATTTCATGTTTATTCGACACAACGACATAATTGAAATAGGGATTATAACACATAACATTGTATTCATTAATTACTTACAACATGTGCCCAGACCTGCAGGCAATGAGCAAGATGTTAAAATAAAAAATTAAAATGTAAAAAAAAAATGGTAATCAAAAAGACTGGTGAATGAATTCTGGTGTCATAAATGCAAAAATTAAGTACTTAAATCGTTGTTTTTTCGAAAATTGTTTCTTTCGATATTCTGACTTCGGTTTCCAAAAGACATCAATCTCAGTTTAAATTTTTGTATTTAATAAGCGAGTACTAGTTAATTTTGGTAATATTAATTAACTCAACGGTAAAATCAAGTATAAGTAACTACTCATTTCTATTCCAAATAAAATTTTCTTAAATTAATTTCTGTAAGAAATTGCATACTTTTGAAATCTTGTTAGTAACACAGGAACAGGAATACTAAATTCCATTTTTTCACTCTCCTGTAAAGTTTGACTAAAGTTAGAAAAATGCTCCATTTCTACGTAGGGCAGCCGAGCTAAACCGCGCTAAACCGCGCTGTGGGATGTAGGATGTTATGTTGCGAGCTAGAGTTCTAAAAGGACTCTGATGTTGCATACTTGGATGGAATCTAATCGAATCGCGATGATCGGTATTTAATTCCGTCGACTACTGCATAGTGGCTTGGTGCATTTGCAATTTAGATGCATGCTGCATACTGGCAGCTCGTAATGCATTCGCTGCGGTAATCTAGCTTCGGCCCTCAAGTTTGTCTGACTTCAATGTGTTTGAATATCAACATCCTTTGATAAAATAATATTTAATACAGGTAATTATTTATGTACCTAAGTCCTTATCCAACGCCGGTTTTAAGCGTGAAGAAGTAGGTTACAGACAGACAGACAGATAGTTGCTTTCCTATTTATAATTACCCATAGTATATGGACGAATTTTTAAAGTTTCTGAACATGAAAATTAAGCGTTGCGCCAGCGTTGTATTGGTATACAACGCTGGCGCAACGCTTAATTTTTTGTACTTAGGTAAGAATCTTACTGACCGGTTCAAAGCAATTGGAAGTACCACGTTACTTATTAAACGTGTCAAAATAAATAAGTCCGAAGTTTTTTTTTTCTTATTATTTATCCGAAGTAGGTAACTACTTCTCCTAGCTGGCTGAACGCCTTTTTTCTAATTAAATTGTTGCTGTACTGCTGTACAACTTCAAAGTAACGTCAAAAGCGTTTTCAATACGGGCGCCAATGTAACGTTTGAAACTTTGAAACCAACGGCTTTTGAGCGTCAACGTCTAATCAGCTCGTTTTTCAAACAACGTCGCTGAATCGGGACTGGCATTAATGAAAAGCTATCTGGTTGTGGAAAGACGTAGATGAACAGTGAATCGAGACAAAGAAATGCAATCAATGCTGGAGTCGACGAAAGTTTGCAGCGAATAATAGTTACCTAGATTAAGTGTCGAAGTTTATTAATTAAAAAGCTGATAATGTAGAGGGTTGCCGCTGCTAATTTCATTATATTGAAATCATTAAATCTTTCTCTTCCAAACAATTTCTGATAAGACTATACAAAACGCAATACCTATCAAAATGAAGAAACTGTGATCATGGAAAAAAAGCAAGTTTTAGAATTTCAATATTTTTTCACATTTATAAAAGACGTTTTCTCAAACATGCTCGGATATGTTCGTGTTACTTTCAAAAAAAGAAGACGCGAGGCTGTCTATTGCCGGCCTTGGCCAGCAAAAACATTATTGTCGTGTGTTTTTTTTTTATTCGCTTGATATTTCAGACACGACTGTAGAGAAACTGACAAATCCATGGAGGTAATAAGTACAACTTCCGTGGCCAAATCATCCACGATCATGGAAGTAGTAAATACTGATGTGGGGTAAGTGCGCCTAAATTGATTTCGCCCCTATGCCTTGTAAACAGCCAACTACTAGTTGAGTAATATTTATAGGTTTCGATATATTTATGTTAGGCGCACTTACCCCACCCTGGCGCACTTGTCCCGACGTACCTTACGTATTTCCTCGCTGTTTGAGAAAAGCATTATATATCTCGTACCTCGGCCGCAATTGCGATTGCCGGACTCGTACTAATAGAAGGCTTCGCTTCGCTCAGCCTTCTAACTGACTCGTCCGGCAATGCGCTACTTGGCGGCCTCTGCAATAATGTACTATTGCAGTCAAGTTAAGGATCTATTCCATTCGATTAAGATTTATAAAGTACAGGTACACTTACACACAAGACTTGTCATTTATTAGAGCGTCGCTGGCATACTCTGATAAGTAGGTAAAGGCGTGACAAAAAGGTCTAGAATGCAGTAAGTGCAATTTTGTAAGAGAAGATGAGTCTAATACCCTTTAGAAAACGGTAGAAGCAATACCGAGCTTGGCACAGATGTGCGCTATGAGTGTTGAAATATTGGCAGCGGCCCAAACGATAATGTAGTAAACCCGCGTAAGTGTTGCCGAAACTAATTTCCCTAAAAGTCGGGATCTATGTGGAGATAAAACGAAGTGGTTATGCCAGTTTGGTTTTTATTATAATTGCTGCAATTTCCTTTAACTAGCAATGTACGATTACTTAAGTTCGTGGTACCATGTACTTAGTACTAAATCCCGTACGGATTTCAAAATGATAAATATCTATCGCTAATGTACTAACGTAATACCAGAAGGGATCGAACTTTGTAGTGGAAATGTGTGTTTCGTAATAATAGTATACCAGCTTTTGTCCGGGACTCCAAAATAGCGGAATATAAAGTAGTCAGATGTCCTTCCTATTCGTTCGAGACTCGAACTATCACTATCTCCATACCAAATGTCTTCTAAATCGGTCCAGCCAGCGATTTAAGAGTGAAGAGGTAACAGTCAGACGCACGGAAAGACAGAAAGAGTTACTTTCGCATATATAGTTTTAGTAGATATGAACAAAACAACCTCGACCATTTCAAAACTGATATTCTGTGCCATAGTACAGTTAATTCACAAAAAATGACTATTTTTAATTCTATTCAATTCAAAACAAATGTGCAACATAATTATTTAGATCTAAATAATAATACACAATGATGTATCAAGGCATAGTATTTTCTTATCATAATCGTAGCTCATGTCACACACTGCCATGCCATTGTTATATGTACTCCGTAACTGTCGTATATTATATCAGAATTATCTACACTCAGCAGCAATGAAAACGGGTCACTTTGTTTAGGATTTTCCATACAAAGTGACCCCTTTTCATTGCTGTTGAGTGTATGTTTTTTACTCAAGTTTTACGTATACGATGTGTCTGTACTTTTAAATAAATAAATAAAGAATAGTATGAACTGAGTAGGTAGGTAGGTAAATCTGGGCAAGTGAAGGAGCTGATAGTAGTTCAATTTAAAGATAGTGATTTGAAAATTCCTAGATAAATTTTATATTCACAAAGGGTTTTGTAATACCTATTCCTTTGATCAAGTTGGACATTAATTTATTTTACAAGTAGAAATTACTTTTACGTCACTTGCAATTAGACTTCTGCTACACATCAAAAAAAAAAAGACTATTTTCATTAAAATTTTTATCTTTTTAGTATTGACTGGATTATAAAAAAAGTTAACACAAAAAATAAACGTCAATAGGTACTTTATCGAAGAAATTCAAGCAACTAACTGCTTCAATTTCTTCGATAAAGTACCTATTGACGTTTACTATTTATGTTTACGTTTAGTATTTTGTACTACTATGAGTAATAAAGCTAACTTTATTACTCATAATAGTACAAAATACTTACGAATCAGGGCCGAACTTGACCCATCTCTTTCTTTAGTTTTTAAGAAAATGTTTTCTGAATGGGTTAGCTAAAAAAATCCTGGCCAGACTACGATTTACAAACGTTACAGAATTCACAAACGTTGACTATTTTTTTCCCGTTTAGGGTTAACTGGTGGGTTGGAAAGTGAAATAGATAAGTCGATACAAGTTATTTACAGGTAAGGAGCTGTTTAGTAAATTCATCTTATTAAAAAAAGCATTTTATTGCGATAAAATCGCCAAATGTTTGGTAAGGTAGCCTGCAAAAAAGGGCCGTTTTAGAATTTTAGTTCTGATCAGAACTTTTTTGTAGGCAATCCAGTCAGAAAAATACTGTCTAAAATAAAACAGATGGGTGAAGTTTGGCTCTAAATCGGATCTTGGACTATACGATCTTCTGATACATTTTAATTACAACCTCGTTCCATTATACATTGTCTCAAACTTTCGCGATACACACTCATATTAAACACACTATTCTCGGGACTTAATCGCGTAAAAACTATTTGTATTTTACCTCGACGTTTCGGCCGCGATGCAACGGCCGTGGTCACGAGAAGACTCACGTCGAGTCACGTTACGTCGAGGTAAAATACAAATAGTTTTTACGCGATTAAGTCCCGAGAATAGTGTCGTTCCATTATTTCAAATACGAATCGCTTTGGCTACATATGGCCATTATTGAATAACCGTTCGTAAGCGTAACCGATGCGATTCGTAATTTGAATTCTGTAGCACTACCATGAGTTTACAGTGACCGTACTCGCTAGCGACTACGTAAACGATTTGTATGAAGAATTTTAGTTCAACGAGTAACCACCAGGGGCGCTGTACTATTCTTCATACAAATCGTTTACGTAGTCACTAGCGAGTACGGTCACTGTAAACTCATGGTATTGCTACAGGACCAAGCTTCATTCGACTTCGTCTCTTTTGTTTATGGCTAATGGCGCTGTCACCTGCCAGTATCAGCTTTACTAGGCCCACTTGCACCAAACCGCTAACCTCGGGTTAGCCTCTTAACCCACGTTGAATTCATACAAATTAATCTGAGTTAAGCGGTTAACCCGAAGTTAACAGTGGGCCTTACTAACTTATTTTATTAGAACGAGGTTCATAGTATTTAAATTGAACAAGGAAGCCAATGCAATCTCCAATTTTTTCAAAGCTCCAAGTATTTAATTTATTTATCTGTACCGGTCCATTAGCCGATTTTGCATCACCATTTGTATGTTTGTGTCGGAATGTCCTCTTATAGACCTTTCTCACTAGAGTGTTTGTGACAGCTCAGAGTGGGTTAAACCTCAGTTAATAGTCCACAGATATAGGTACATATGTAGAGATAGAAAATAATGAAAACGTTGTGAACAAATAGTAAAATGCGTTTTAGTGTAATTCTGCAAAACATTTCTCACTGATATAATCTAAAAAGTTTTTACTTTCCAAGCTCTCGTAAATGCAGTTTCAGATCCAAATACTAACGTTATTTTCGCAAAACCGAGTTTTACACACAACAGAAACAAGAAGTTTTAATAGTACGCTATTTTTGCCGCGCCCAATGTACCGGAGCCATTTTCAATCATAATCTTCACTTTCCTTTGCAATCCCTTGAGTGGGTGGCGGCCCTTACAGTGCTTTTGGGTCACGAGATTTTTATGAATGAATGAATAAATGAATGAATGATACTTTATATATGGTAGTGTGTGAAAACTTACCTATATGTAGGGATTATATTAATGGTTACGATAGGTTTGACACCTACCGCCCATATAAAAACGATAAATATTTTTATTTTTTTATTTTAAAAAGTTTTTCTAAAGAGACGTTACCACGTATAAAATTATAGTCCGTAGACTATAATTTTATACGTGGTAACGTCTCATTTTAACCAGTGTCGTTATCGAGGGTCTTCAAAAATTGAGAAACTCGAGATACAATATTAAGATATTTATATTGGCACACTTCCAATATTGTGTCAAAATGCTTGCTTTGTATAACTTCTAGAGCAATGACAGGCATTGTGGAGATACTGCCAAGTAACGCCTGCCTCCATCTTTGTGGTATCGTGTAGAGTGTTGGCAAACTTGTCCGGTTTTTATGTTAGCAGCATTTGTGCTGAGGCATGAGGTCAGTTGTAAATATGAAGCTTATCGGGTTGAAGCAGAAACAAAGTAACAGTTTATTCACTATTTAGTCTAAGTACATCTGCTTTCAATGTCGATGATTTACTCCAAGATGGAGCGATGACCTAGTGAAGGTCCAGGAGGCACAGAACAGGCTTATGTGGTGTTTGAGCTAGGCCATATCAAGCAGTTGAAGTAAGTATCTCGGCTGAAATTATGATGACGATGATTTCTTTTAAACGATTTTTACTTCAGGAAATACTCGAGTACTTGTAGAATACTTACCTAATATGTGTAAAACCTTGCAATGTCCTTGCAAAGGAACAACTAATCATCATCATCATGATCATCATCATCATCATCATCATCATCATCATCATCATCATCATCATCATCATCATGATTTCAGCCGAAAGACGTTCACTGCTGGACATCTCTCCAGCCTCCCCCAAGACTCGCCACTCAGACCGGTGCTACTTGCTTCCACCGGTTTTCCACGACCCTCACGAGATCGTCGCTCCATCTTTGACAACTGTTCATCAAAATGGAACAAGATGGAACAACTCAAATCATTCTAATACTTGAATGAACCTCTGCAGTAAGCTAAAGACAATACACAGCACCTTCCACTTTCGTTTTGCGCTTACGGTCTATGCAAGTCACAGCACTAATAGTCAGTCGATGAAGTCTTGTCGGAGCAATAATAGAAGTAATGAGAGACAGACGGGGAAGAACGATCCAGAGTTACTATAAGTAGGTGGCGTATGCACTTGGGTCCGCTCTTCTCCTGCCACGCTAATCACCCCGCGGATGGCATTTTTCATGAGATCAAGGCCGACAACGTACCGTCTTATCTTATCTTATCTTGAGACTGTGGGATCCTTGCTTGATACACTTCGACCCATTGATATTTTGTATAATTACCCCTCTCCGTGCAGGTAATCCATTGCTTCCTCCACCTTCACCAATAAGTTAAAGATGGAGTGCAATGGCAGTGCTTTGAAATCCCCTGGTTCGTACGTTACCCTAAGTAGATCCCTAACTTATTCTTCTGTACTCACACGCACTCACAGTAGTAATACAAATTAGATCACCTGTCTCTGAGTTCCCTGCATCTCCCCAGGCATGTTTTGCGTGCTCAGCACTAGATGGCGCGCCATCAGAATGTAGAACAATGCGATGATGGCCAGCGGCAGCGAGTAGTAGACCAGAAACCGGATGAGAATCATCGTAGCAGGGAAGTTGTCCCCCCACTCCGGGGGGTAGGGGTAGCAGACTAGGAACTGTGAAAGAAATTTTTTGGCTTAGAAAATAACTTTTCTAATGTAAGTACATTATATACTAAAATAGGGAAAACGAGCACACGAGCTAATGATGGGAGGCAGTCATAGTCGCCCAGACAAGTGCAATACCAGAGGAGGTAGCAATGAGTTGCCGGCCTATTCATTCGCTTCTTGAAGAGATGTAGGGTACAGGGAAAGGACACGGCCAGGTTTTCCTCGATGAGATTTTAATCTATTAATTAGAGCTCCTTTAGAACCGCTATTTTGACATTAAAATAGGTACGTATATAAATTTCAAAAAGTGACCATCTACACTCAACAGCAATGAATTCGGGTCACTTTGTATGGAAAATGCTACACAAAGTGACTCGAATTCATTGATTTAGAGTGTCTATAAATGTCCTTTCCCTGTGCCTCAAGTTCATTGAGGGGTGGAAATGTAAAAAAAAAGTAAGGGAAGAATCAGAATCAGCTTTTTAGCAGCGTCTGTTTCTAAAAAAAATCTTTGTCTTAATTAAAGTGGGTTTAACGATTTACCTATGTCACGTTTTTGTTGTGATATTATAAAAACGGGAGTACCTATATTATAGATAGGTATACTTACTTAATTTAAAAAATAATCTACAAAATTCAGCCTCAAACTGAAACCCAAACAAACTAACAAAATATACTTTATTCAATGATATTCACAATAACAAACCTTTGTTTAAGTTAATTAAAACAAGAGAAGTGAAACTTAACGCTTTTCTCCCGAATGTTCAACAAAAACATTGAAGCGTACGCTTTAGAATTTAGTTTTAGTTTAGTGTTTAGATTGGTTTTTAAACTGATCGATTTTTATTTAAAAGACTCGCATCTTAATAAAACACCCGAATAGAGGCCCTGACATTTGGGTTTCAATCTGCAATAAACATTTAACAGGCTTGTATCCGACCTCAAATATTTGCAAATGTACGCGATCCTGCAACCTTATCCTCATTGAGATCATAAAATTTAACAGCACTATCAAAGTTTAGACAATAAAAACTTCGCGCAATGTGCTACAGGCGTCGGATCTGTGTTTACTCAACGGATTTATTGGAATTTCAATCGGAGAGATCTCTTCCGATTGTTTTCGTTTCGTATATAGAATGCGAATAGATTTAGCTCTGCGAACAGCGAGTGTTTTTAACCGCGTTCTTTTTGCGCATAAAAACCGTTAAGTGTTAAAGGATCACTTTTATACGGAGCAAGATTTTTTATTTATTTATTTATTTATTTATAAAAGTTAACATGACCTTACAGCTAACGTCATGAAACGAAATAAAAACTATTTAGGCGAAGTTATCAATTAGTTAGTGGGTTTGGGAAATGGAACTGAGATTAACAAAAATTTTACGTTTAAGTACTAAACTTTCGATATAGGAATTTAATTATAAGTGACAATAAAGATTTAAGGTGACAATAATTTTCGCATAATATTAAATGGCTATCCAGTCCTTAATATTTTGCACTTATGAATAATTCGCAACTCATATTGAATTTTTGCACGTTTCGTATATTGAGATGACTACGAAATGTAAAGGCAGTTCATTTTATCCTCGTCGTCATCTCCGCTTATTAAATTATTCATCTAACATCAAAAAGATCAAAAATCTTGGACGAATTTGCCAATACGATTCAAAGGATTGCATGGTTGCTGATTAGAGGCTTAGAGAGATTTTACAAACTTACAATTTATAAATATTAGGATTTTGAATCAGTAATTTCATTTTCAATCACTGAAGAAAGTTAATGAGATGTTTTTTGCAAGAAGAATATGATATTTCGATCTCTTGAAGATAATTAATAAAAATGTAAAGTAGGAGATACTCGTGAACGCCTAAGTGACTTATGGCTTGACCTACCGTATAAGGTACCGTGCATATATGCGAAACATATTATAACAGAGCTTTTCAGTAAAGTTTCCTTTACGAACATTATGATCTTCGCCGTCAATCGGTGAAAAATATATGTGTTTATGGGCCAAGCAACCACTTACCATCATAGCCTGTGTGCTCGATTGTCAACAAAGGCATGCCAATAAAAAAAAACACTGCGCCCATATGGCACTAATACTTACATCCTCAAAGCCTCTGATGAGACCTTGCCCAGAGTGTAAATAGACTGATGTTTGGTTCGTTAAGTAACGGCTTAAAATCTTACTTGCAAAAGCCAAACACTTAATTATAAAAGGGCACAAATTTGTTCAGTAATTAAATTACGAAGCTATATAACTAGAGCGTTATCATCCAGGGTCCCCAGAGAAATCTAGTAAAATAAATATGGACGCTTATTATCATCTGCGTCTAGTTTCATTTGTTGGGACCTGCTCATTACTCTTCACGGGCATGTCCTTGAACTGTACTTTAAACATACCTAATGTTATAAAAAATAGCTGTCTACATATTTTTACATTTCATGAGAAGAGGAATAAAAATTTCAAAATAAAAAAGAAACTGCATGACAAATATAAAGAAAAATCACATGAAAAAATGTTTCGAGCGAAACTCCGAAAGACTCCGAAGTCGGTTTCAAGTGAATAAGGCATTAAAAATTACATGTTTTTTTCGGCTATAGTTTTAAAACTTTGTTTTATCAAGACCTAAGTAGACGACACTGAATTTTCGAATTAGATGCCAATATTAGAGGCGCGCCAAACTTATTTAAAATTATGAAATCGTCGACATATTTTATGTATCTATAGAGGAGTTTCCTCATTTTCTCGTGGTTTTTCGAGTTAAGAATATATATTACTTATAAATATTACAGAAATCAAGGAACTTTAGTCCGTTACCTGTGTAGTCGGGTTGACGACGAAGGCCCTCAAATAAGAGCCGACGTAAGCAGGCGTGGCCAGAACGGCCGCAAGCAGCCAAATTCCTATGGCGGTGGCCACCGTTAGCCTCGTAGCGCGCTTGCTGCCACCTGGCGGACAAATAGACACATATTAATAACATTTCATTCTAGCTTCTGCCCGCGACTTCGCCCGCGTGGGAATCGGTTATCTATAACTATAGTATTGCAAACCGCTTCTGCAGTATTGTCAGAAGACAAATGAGTGCATATCCTTCGTACGGGACTCCAACTATCTTTGTATCAAATTGCATCAAAATCGGTTCAGTAGGTTTAGTTTTATTATTATTATTATTATTATTATGCATGTTAGTGTATATTTAAATATAGTTATTAAGTATTTCAGAATCTGTGAGGTACGCAGTATACAGCAGGTTTTTATAATGTAAGAGTGTACTATTCGCCAACAAACTGTTATGCAGTTTGGCGAAAATCTAAAATGTATTTACCGTGTATATTATTTCTGATAAATAAATAAATAATAATAATAATACCTACGAGTTGTAAAAATTCTGTGAACATTGTTTTGTGTATATTTCAAACGTTTGATTTGAATCTTCAAATACGAGTATACCCATTAGGTACTTAAGTGAAATGTGAATTTCGTTTATTCACTATTTATGTAAAAGTATTATGGGTCGTTCGGATTTCGTTGAGAGTGACAGTTTAGTTTTTCTCACTTTAGGAACGAAATATTGAAATTTCGTTGACTGCGCAAGTAATGGACGCTTTTAGACCATTAAAATGTCCATTATTGGGTTGCGAGAGCTTTAGAAGAGGCACTTTCACTTTACGAATAAAATGTATGCCTAATAATTCCAAGATAAAAAGGACCAAATATTATATTTTGTTACTGGCATCATTTTTCACGTAAAGTATAAGAGTTAGCAGTATAATTAGCGCAATACCAAATTGTATTAATAGTGAAATAATTAAAAAAGTACATCGGAAATTGTGAAAATGTGTTACAATGAAATGATGCTTGAAATATAAAATAATTTATCTATGCCACAACAATGTGCGAAAACACTTAATTCCTCACGAGCCTCGCAATATTTCAACTAATCTGACAGGAACACACCATTACTCAGTCGTTTTTGTATTTCTTTGTTTAACGCAGTAAATACGCAGAATAGTAAAGTAACGGAACGGTAAAGTAACAAGCGGTAAATTAGTGTGATCGTAATTCACCCGTATTTATTACCCCACAGTCTTATTCTGGATACTGAAACTCTTCATTGGAAATTGTATGCGCGCGTTGAGTTTCCTGAAATTACGAGTAAGTAAATTAACCAGATGGTATACTAACTCAATAGGTGTATAATATAAGTGTAGTAAAATGCGGTATTGCGGTCACTTTACCAATGATGTATTAGATAACTACTTATACCAAAATTGGCAAGAGGCCTTGACGTCTGTTTAAGACAAAACGACAATTACCTACGTGAGGAAAATCGAATAAAATATATCTTGAAATTTGAACTTCACTTTAAGTACCTAATTTAGAATTTTAAAGCACATCAAACCCAATCCCCCTATCTAATTAAGGGGATGAGTGGATCGAGCACAATGCAACCTAATTACGTGAATAATCCTTGTGTTGGCAACCAATTTGGTCTGGTGACGTGTGATGACATGGAGATGAGTAAGTATGGCTTAGTCTCTTTACCCTCCTCTCCTTATCAAACTTTTAAGAGTCCCCAGTACGCACGGCATTTCTTAACCTTTCATACAAACGTATTTTCGCTTTTATTTCCAAATTACTAAACAGATTGACTCGAAACTTGGTACACATAATAAAATCTTTATCGTGGGTGTCCGACATTAGTAAATGACGTGATAAAATAAAACACGATTAAATTACAGCCCAATAACTGAATTTTTAAGTTTGTATGGAGGAAACTAAAGTGGTCCTAGTTTCTTTGTTATTCAATTTATTAGAGTCAAGATGTATTTTGGACACTATTAATTGTAAAATTTGGTGCCAGTCTGATAAATACCTACCTAGTTTGCGAATTAAAACGTAACTACGTTTGTATGGAGAAAGGAGCGTACACGGTACAGGAGGGGACTCTTGAGAAAAATAAACGGGCAGTGCCCTCCCACTATGGCGTCTGTCGAATTGTAAAAACGGTTTTTTTCAAGCCACCTAGGCGGATAGTCTGCAGTAGCGCCTTCAGATGGCGCTGCTGAGGCGAAAACGCAGCGAAAACGGTTGTGAGGAGAGTGTGTTTTGTTTTGTTGCTTATCAAATCCGCTGGACACGTTTTCAACTGTTTCGCCATATAAGATTGCGCTCCTTACCAAGACACATTCAACACTCCATAGGTCCCTCCATGTTCTGTGCACCCTGTTGTCAACCCTTCTACTCCTGGTTTTCTCAAATCTTAATTTATTTTTAATACCCCTCGTCTCTTGGTTATGAACTGCGTTAATTCTGCGTCGTTCTCTTAAACCTCCTTCTCACTTGATGTTTTTGTTTCTAATTATCTCGCCCCTCAGGCAATTTACACCTTTAGAATTCGCTATATCTTACTAGCGTAGCTTGCAGCTTGCCTCAATAGCTTGCTAGAGATCTTTTACTATCTAAAGTCCTGCGCCTTCACATTTCAAAACGATTGTTTTTTTTATTATTATTTAAAAAGCACCACCAACACTCTCAACGCATAGTTGATGGCTGTCTCAGCATGCACACATGTGTTGAGAGTGATGGTGGTGCTTTTTAAATACATTGAAGCGTTTTTAAATGTGAAGGCGCGGGACTTTAGATAGTAGAAGATCTCTACATATTAGCTCTCAAACAAGCTGAAACCAAGCTCTCTTCAAGTGTTTTTATTGATTTATGAAATTCAATGGCTTTAATAAACGACTACACTTACGTTATTTTCCATATATAAGTAGTGTGTCGTAAGTATATATCACCTTGGCAACTATAAGTACTTGCCAATCGTCTGAAAGCTACCTTATAATCAACTAATAAGGTGACGAAACTGTTAAGATCTACCGGACAGGTGTCAAGGTGCCAACACCGGTGCAAACAAGGGCGCGGCAAAAAACGATGTAATGGAAAAAGAAAAGCATTTCGTCATATTAATATCAGATGAAAATAGGAATTAAATATGTGCACGAATTTAAAAAAAATTGATCATCTTATACTTTGAACGCCGTAACCTTGTATAGTGTTAAGTTAAAAAGTTAAATATATTATAGAAGTTTTCGTTCTTGTCGCATTATAATTTGTTTTGTTATTTCACATTGTCTGATTCCCACGGGATGGGCTCTGCCTAGTGTGGGGATCACAGTTACCTATTAAAATATTGTAATTAATTTAAGGTAAATAAATAAATTTCCATTTCATTTCAAATAGTGCTATAAAAGCTAATGGACTTTAATTGTAAACTGTTAATTTTAATGTGGACATAGGCCTCCCCCAAGGCGCGCCACTATCAGACCGCCGTCCTGTGCCACTCGCATCCACCGCGTTCCCGCGACCTTTACAAAGTCATCACTCCATCTTATTGGACGCCACTCCAGAATTTTCTGGCCCCATCGGCCATCAGTCCCGCGAGCAATGTGCCCCGCCCACTGCCACTTAAGGTTCGCAATTCTTGTCCAGCAGTGGACGTCTATCGGCTGAAATGATGATGATGATGATGATATTGTAATGTGCGTGACTAGAAGATGTTTGTTTTATAACAAAGTAGATTTACTTTTATCACCGTTTTTCTTCATTTTACATACAACTTTTCGATTACATTAATATTTATACTACAATTACGTCCTCCGTTTAAAACAAAATCATTTTGCTAACAAATTTCAGTCAAAACGTAATGTAAGTAATCGTATTACCAAAGAGAAACACAGTTACATTCTCCAAAAAATTCAGTCTATTTTATCTTCCACAATTCAGACGAACCCACTCACTGTCCACTGCACCTTTTTTTATCTCTTTACATTTTCCTGGTCCCCATTCTTGGCGGATAATATTTACTTTCCTTTGGGGATCGAGATGGATAGCTCTCTATTACTTACTGGGTCCGAAATTCGGAAAAATCCTTATCCGGATTTGACCCGTAGAAGATAAACATTTGATAAGAAAATATGTGACTAAAAACGGGTTCTTTTTTCGACTAATTATATAAAGTGCCTTTTCTTCTTCTTGTAAATTATCAAGTAATATCGGAGTACTTTTTACATTCGCCCGACATTGATCCAGTTCCCTTGATACTTGATATGAAAGATATTTTTCCTTTGAAATGTGTAATTATTTTGATTTTTAATTAAACGCCGCGTCGGGCGTTACGTAAATAAACAGCCGCCGATAAACCTCTCTCGTGAATAATTAAAAACGAAACTCGCCATTGTTCCAAATTTGAATTTAGAATATCGACGACGATCCCGGTAATGTGTTTGGCTGGAATACTGGATTTATTAAATCATGAGAAATCAAATCAAATCAGCCTCCATATTTATGCATGAACGGTCAAAATAAAACTGGATTTTCGTGTCCATGGGCAACAAAGACCACTTACCATCAGGTGGCCTGCGTGCTCATTGTATTTACAGTACCTGGGCGACCGGAGCTTTGGTCAGGTGAAATAGAATAAAACATGGCCAAAACCAAGTTCTCCCAGATATAAGACTTTAGCTATACTAGACGCCGTATATAGATTCTAAAAAAGCTACTAATGTGTTGCCAGTAAAATGAAAAACTTTTGCATCGGTAAGTTTTAACTTTTCTTAATAATGTACATAAGTAATTTATTTATGTATAATTGTAAAAAAATAAAATGCAACCGCATGAATAAATAATTTAATGTAAATATATTTATTTCACCTACATATATTTGGTTGAAACTGTTTTGTAGAAGAAAATTTCATATTACAGTGGTAATACTTCAGGTTTTAACAACATTTGGATACTTTTAATATCATAATTTGCGTATATACTATTTATAAATATTTTTGGAGGTATGTTTACATGCACGGCGTTCAAAACGACATTCACTGGCGCGTTCACAGGCACGAGCCTGTAAACAGGCTGTTTTTGAACGCGCTCGTGAACGCCGTCGATCGGTCGGCTGTCGGTTTTCGATAAAGATCAAAGGTGAATTGAATTTGATCGTGCTCGGGTACCTGTTTAAACGGTTGGAGTTCAAAACGACATTCAACGGGCACGTTCACGAGCACAGGCACGCGCGTATAAACGTAGTATAATATGCCCATAAAAATATTGACAACAAATCACGTACCTGACATCCCCAATTCTCACTTCACTCGAAATCTGACGTTTGGATTGATCGAGATAAGGATCGAATGCTTTCTACTCGTGGTAATTTTCGTTGTTGAGTTTTTGTGTTTTGTTCGTGGCTTCATGACATCTTATATGTGTAACCTAATTAACGCAAACGAACTCGCTAGCAAAAGTTAGAACCTACTTAGGTACGTAATTGAGTATTT
Source organism: Aethes cnicana (assembly GCA_963971205.1). NCBI lineage: Eukaryota > Metazoa > Arthropoda > Insecta > Lepidoptera > Tortricidae > Aethes > Aethes cnicana. The sequence goes on along the minus strand of OZ020287.1, from coordinate 3,297,131 downwards.
GGGGTAACCCCCAAAAGTGTATATTTGTATATTTTTATTAATTGCATTCATGTAGTCAATATAGATGTTACAAATGTTAAATATGAAGCTATGACATGATACCCCGTTGGGGCGTAGCAATATACTTAAATAACTAAAATTATCATTTTATAGTTGCATGTTCTTTTTTTTCTTCTTATTTTTACATGAAGTCTATGAAATTTCATTAAATTAGCAATATAACTCAATTACACTTAGTTTGTACATAGCCACATTGATGTACCAAGCCAAGATGTGGTAGGCGATGAGTATATAGAAAACATCAAAAACTTGGGATAATCTTCACCCTTAAATAACAACAAAATATTATACGACTATTTTCATTAATGTGCATGGGTTGGTTACATCTGGAACGTCACAATGATAATGAAACTTATGACAATGACGTGACGCCATCTTTGGTAACTTTTTTGGAATCTATATACCTACGGCGTCTAGTATAGATCGATTCGCCGCCACTGTAAGCCCACTTATTCCACGTCCAAATCATTGGAGCCGTTATCGCTTTTATGAATAAATATAGAATTGAATTTTGTATAGGTTATAGATACCTATAAATAAATAAATAAATTCATATAAATTTTTCATAGACCTTGTACTGGTAAAGGAAAGAATAATAAAATGATCTCGATATTTCGATGTTTGACTTTCACTTCTGAGAATGAAGTAAACCTGAAAGCTATTTAGGTATTAGCTGCGCTTCGAAATAAATGGAAACACAGTGTTATCTTAAAACAACAAACATAGTCAAGTGCTAACGTTAAACACAACGCAAAGTGCATGCGAAATTGCACCTTACGCTATTCCGAGTATCTCTCTATATCAACTGGAATCGTATACACCATCAGTCAACATTGATGAACTTGAATTCCGATTTGCTGTTAATCTTACAACTCGAGGCATTGGCACGAAACCAAACATAGATACATAGGTACTTTAAATGCTCACTATACAAAACGCTTTACAGAATGTACCAAAACCATTGACCTGACATTAGAAAATACGTTCCAATATGCTAATAACGCCTCTTTATAACGAAGGCCAAACGGGTGCCCGAGCTGTTCGGGCACACGTTTTGACGGGGCCATTTTTCTCCGGATGATTGTGAATCCTTACTTATAATGAACAAAACCAACGCTGAAACTTAAAAGGCTAAAAGATGGAAAGGCGAAATACCATTACGGAAAATCACTTTAAACTTACCAAGTAGGTACAATGAAATACCAATATATTGAAAAAAAAAAAAACATAAAAGCCCATTTCGTCAGCAACTTCTCGTCATACTAAGGTAATCAGAAGCTCAATATTTATTTTTGTAGTAGTAGTCACAAAGTCGATTTTAACTCAATTGGCAACATCTCGAAAACTAATGTATTTTTACCTAAACATGGATATTTATTTTCCGGGTGGTGTTGGTATTTAATCGGACCCTTTTAAGTTTGGGTTTTAGCCTTGGCTGGTTTTTGGGACATACTGTACGCGCAGCACCTACCATATGCCCGTCCGTTGTAAACATCGACTCGATAAACGCTTTTGATCGGAAAAAGAATAAAAATGTCGATAAACACAGTCTCTGTTTTCCTTGGCTTGCTACACTACACCAGCTTTGGCTTATTCCGTCTCACATGCTATGGTATTTAGCACACGGTAGACGTGTCTACCGTGTGCTGTATAGGCCGTGGCCTATACAGCACGATTTCGAACACAATTAGAATGAAATGTCATTGCGTGCGAGGACGTCTGTACACTTGTAAATGTGTGTGTGTATCACTACGCGGGCCAACGATTCACTCTCCATCTCCGGATGAAACAAATAACGGTAAGAGCGAGTTGGGTGCGAGTTGCGCGCCGGCTAGATTCAGGCGGGTGATTCCGTGGCCATTCTGTATGTAGTACTATTATAGGTAACAACTCTTCGACTGTCTCGTGTACGATTTGGATGAACTCCCTGCTTTTCAGCTTTCATTCATCGCTACAATATGTTTATTTTTTAAAGGGTGTCATCCATCCTAATATTATAAATGCTAAAGTATCGAACTGTGTCTCTCTGTCGGCCTGTTACCTCTTCAACTACAGAACAGATTTAGATGAACATTTGTATTGAGATGGTTGAAGTCCCGGGAATGAAGAAAGGCTACTTTTTATCTCGGAAAAACACATAGTTCCCGCGGGAACGCCATGAACAAACTCCACGCGGGCGAAGTCGCGGACAGAAGCTAGTAAATTAAAGAAAACGTTAAACTACTTTATGTAAGGTTAAAAAAAGTTTGGCGCCATTATTTGGTTGATATAGCTGTCAATGTCCCTGGTATTTGGTTGTTAACGCGATTTGAATATCTTTTCGATTTGCTCACGTCTGATTTTCAGCGCGCTACTAAGACAGGAATATTGTTGTTTGTTCTCGTATATATTTGTCATTTTATGGAATCGTTCTTGGCTGGGTTTCATTTGAGACTGATATATTCAGCAGATTAGGTAGCTTAACCGGAAAAAACAAGGTTTTTGACATGACAGCTAACTTATCACTCTGATTTTGCAAAAAAATTATACATGCGTGTATAACCACCATTGAAACCCCAGGGAAGGAGAGAAAATCTATAACCAAATGGAAATAAAACAATGTTCGTAAATTACGCCGCATGCAAAATATTTCCAGGATTTCATAGCTCTTAAAAAGGTACTAATCTTGCGTTTATTATGATAAAAAACGAATAATTTTAATTTTCAGAAAAAAAACAGTAATTCTATTTTCATGCCTAAGTGTGCCTGAGTGTTTTGATGCCTAATTATGTACAGTTACAACAACATTATCTACACACATTTTATAAATCCTCTAAGATGCTTCAAAATCTGTCCACAATGGTGGCAATTCGAATACCTACGTCAATGTCTCACATTCGATTTTCAAAAAGCATAGACATTTGAATTTGGGACAAACTTTCGTTCCGTCTTACTGAAGAATATAGACGGGCATTGCTGTTCGAAGATGTTCGAAATTTGAACGTCATTGCAGCATCGAATTCGATTTTGTAAAATGAATTTTACTGTATGACCAATTGACCATAGACCGATTTTTGAACGCATCATAGAGGATTAATAATAATAATATGATTGTAGATAAAATTATGCATATACCTCGTAAACAAATCCTCAAATACCCCTAATGCTTTGTACCTATCGGTCTGAAAGCGCGAAGATCTGAAATTGACTAACTCAATCACGCTTGAATGCTATAATGGAATTTATATTAACTGGAAAATACGATGTCAGAGGGACAGGGCAGCAGAGACTATATTATTATTTCGACCTATCTACGAGTAGTGTACGCTGGATAAATCTTGGAAAATGTACGGTACCTACAAATGCTTATTAAATAATTAAGACAATTTCTTTTACTAGTATATTAGCAAAATTGTTATCAATCAATATTTAAACGACGAATAAATATGGCTAAAACGTTTCCGTTGCCGATCGAATGACAGTCAACGCACAGCCGAAACTACTGGTCGTCAAAAGCCAAGGCATAAGTTCCTTGGCGAGTGTAGGTAAAGAGAGATTCCCGAAACTATCGGGAATGGGAAAAATGGGTATGCTCGGTATTCCGCAGAAGACGGCTGGTATTAAGATGGTTTATTCCGAAAGTCGGCAACGTCACAAATAGCTGTTAAATATTTCGCTGTTTTCATTAACTTCTGAATATCACTGATTGAAAACATGAATAATCGCTCTATGGTTGAATAAATCATTGAGTATGGAATGCAACCATTATCATAGCAACACTAAATTTTTAGTCTTACGGAAGTAAAGTAAAATATCGTTTGAAAACTTTCGATCGCATTTTTCATGCATTTTTATGTAATCTTATCATTTGTATACCTAACCAACAAATATAAAACGAGACGCGTCATTCAACCATAGAATGATTACTTCTTTTTTAATTTAGTAATATTGAGAAATTAATAAAAATAACGAAGCATTTGACAGCTATTTATATGACGTTGCCAAATTTCGGAACCCTCTAAACCCTCTTAATACCATAGAATGTTTTTGAATGAATATTAAATCAAAAATACAATATCTTCAAATTTTCAGACATATAATATCTATTCAAACATGAAACTTTAGATCTTCTCCAAGGCTCAAGTAAGAGTGCGAAAGTTGCTCCGAATTCCAGAGCTTGTTACGCGCACTCCGTTATACTTATGTATATATAAAATGTAACTTTTCGTCTCAATGTAAGACACGTACGCATCGATAAGAGCCCCGCCGATAATTCTGAAGGTTGGGTATGGACTCACTAGTGCTATAATATTGCTTTTGGCAAAGAACCAAAATAAGCAAAGAGCTTATTTCACTTTATTTATTTACTTCAGTAAGCAGCCTATTATGATTAGCATCAGGTAGAAATTATAATGCATAGGCTGCTTCTCAACATTAGATTTTTCTAGTTATAATAGGTACTTGTACAGTAAGTAGACTATTAAAAAGCAAGTACGGTATTTGATACCAATAATGCATCAGCTGCACAGTCAATTTAAATATATAAAGTAAGAGGAAGGATTAATTATTCATTTTTCTCAACTTTGGTGCAAAATCCATACTAATATTAATAATATTATATTTTTTTTTACATTTTATTTATTCAAAATAAAAGAAAAACTTATAACTATTACAAAATTTCTTTACGCTTGCTGAAGCCTCCTTAGGCTTATTTGCAAGAGTCAGTCGCGTCTTAAAATATGTTAAAGACTAAATTATATTTCTTAACTAACTATGTTATTTCTTTAATTAACTATGTTATTCCATTACCTCTTCACGCTTAAAACGCTCGCCAGGCAGATTTAGATTTGGTATGAAGATAGTTGGAGTCGAGAGGAGCGGCATAGGCTACTTTTTATCCCGGAAAAACGCATTGTTCCCGCAGAACGCCATAACCGAATTCCAACCAGGCGAAGTTGCGGGCAGAAGCTCATCCTTTAATAATTTATAGGGCTATGAGTGTCGATCACGACTGCGTTATTGGTTTACGACATAAGTGCTACCCAATTTATAAATGAAACATCAGAAATGCTTATAAACAACACAAATTTAATGCATTTCCAAACAAACAAGTTATTGCGATGGTTTAATGGATCGATGCATGCTCAGTCTCAGATCGTTCACGAGAATAGAATCCGTACAAACCCATACAAATACTATCGCCACGTGACCTGGCAGAGTACGGTCACGTGTAGACCTAGATTGCAGGACACTGCGGAAGTTACGGAGTTTTTTTACTAGGACACTACAGAGAAATGCCAATCCATCGAATAAAGAAAATAATAGAGTAAACATCGAACTTCACCCATCTGTTTAGTGGAGGAAAAGTATTTTTTTATCAAATTTAGTAGGTGTGTTGAAAAACACATAGCGAGTGGGTTGGCTAAACAAATCTTGGCTTTAAAATTAATAATAATATTATAAAAAGGGAAAAAATAAAAAGTAGAAAAGCATCACAATACGAGAAAAGACACAGGGATAATTTAGGTAGTTAGTTACGTAATAAAATAAACATACCAACAGACGGATTCCGGCTTAGTGTTTAATAGCGCATTTTACGCACGGCTATACGGCGAGGAGAGCCAAACAAAATAAAAAGACGCATTTACTTTGTAATCCATTCATTGATGAATAATAGCTGTGATATTGGTGAGGAGAGAACTGACACTTTTACGATGTACACAGATAGGTACTTGTTAGGTACAGTACAAGGATGTTTTCACCATCAAGAAAGAACGGATGTAAGTTTAAAAATATACCTACTTATAGCTTCCTGAGGATGAAAATAGACTTTTAAAATATATTTTTTCCTTTCTGTACCTCAGTTCATTTTAGTAATTAGTCCCTGGCATGACGAAACGCTGTAAACGTCGTTGTAATAATATCTTAATTCTGCACAAAATGTTTTCAAACTTGTTTTTACATTAAAATAAAGTTCCAAAGTGTAAACCTTGTAAACTATTACTACAACAGCCTATTTACGGCCCACTGCTGGGCACAGGCCTCCTCTCATAACGAGAGGGTTGGGCTATAGTCCCCACGCGGGCCCAGTGCGGATTGGGGACTTCACACACATCCTTGAATTACTTCGCAGATCGGTGAAGGAAAACATCGTGAGGAAACCTGCACGCATCTGCGAACCTTGTAAACAAATAAGTTATTTTCTGAAATGAGTATTTCCCTCTCAAAAAGTGGAATTGAATATTATCGTTAAGTAAAGCTCCTAAGCTTGAGGAACGTTCAAGTTACGTAATGCCTGTGGCAATCCGCTATAGTATTCCTGTAAATTACTAATTAGCCCTGCATTGCTTTCTGAAATAAATTGAGGCTATTTATAATTGAAAATAATACTACACTCTTAATGCATTCAGCTTTAGCAACCTACCACGTTGAAGAAAATAAAAAGTTTTTAAGAACATTTGTAAGATCTTTAACCAGTTCCTAAGATATATATTCTTAATACAAATATTACCTCATTGAATAACTAGGTAACTTTAATCCCTCTTTTTTATTAAGGTAAAGGAAAAAACGCCAAGAAATTCTAGAAAAAGTTGTAGTTGTAAACTACACGTAGACACGAAAAAGAGAAATAAATATGCGAACTCGTGCAGTACCGACTTTGGACTAAAATGACACTACTGATACTTTTTTAATTGGTTGGCCAATACATGTCACCCAATGGTAAATGTCCGCTCTAACGTACATAAAGAATCAAAGATCTGAGATCTAAGACTGGATATTTTCTCCGTCTAGTAATTGCACCGGATCTCTTACCACCAACTACTAGATCACAACAGTACGAGAGCCTAGTATTGGGCGCAGTTTAGCAGATACGATGGAATGGTGGTTGCTATCCGGACACTACTGCTGGCCTAGTGACAAAACTTCGGACCGATATTCTTGGATTCGGATCCGACGCTCGTAAACGCTTCAAAGACCAACTTGCCCCAAGCCGCTATCTGTCTGATGACAGAATCGAATTAGACTAACTCAGGTTTACCTTCTTATTTTGGCCACACGGTTCGCAGAGGCGAAACCCAACCTAGAAGCAAATCTAAATACATGTATGCGCCTCGCCTTAAGGGCGAGATGCAAAGGCTTTTGACAGCCTAAAACACTTTTCCTTGTTCAATTTTTAAGTTTAAATACTTCTGATGTTCTGGAAAACCTACACATAAAACTACGTCCGTTCCAGTACTTATAGCGTGGGATACCGCCTCAGTATTTACATAACCAGTATCAACTCTTGTTAGGAGCTAACCCGAGGTTAACGGCGTCCTAAAGAGTTAAAATCACTTACCCGTAGCGTGCAGCTTCCTCAAAGGGTCGACAATCGCGAAGTACCGGTCAGCAGACAGCGCTGTCAGCGTGAACACCGACACGCCGATGCTGACATCCTTCGCCGCTTCGGACACGCGGCAGACGGTGGCGCCCCACGGCCAGGACTCCACGGTGTACACGATCGAGGTGAAGGGCACGCAAGTGACAATCACCAGGAGATCGGCCAGGGCGAGCGAGAGGATGTACCTGGAAGAGATACGAGTACATTATATGGAATGCAAGCAATAAACAATGGGGACTATCGTTTCTTTGCTCACCAGTTGGCGCCACTGTAGACTAAGGTCCAGAGGTATAGCTGTCAAAGGCGACTCTATAAGATCGGCGCCGAAACTAAGTTTTCAATCTTGAATCTCATTAAGTTTATTAATTATAAATAACTACATATCATCATATCGAGCAGCTATGCCGCAATGTTGTGCAGCTCCGTTTTGTTTGGAAAAAATATTTTTTCTTCAAAGCGTTTACATTCATAGCCAAATAATCCATATTGGCGGTAATTTCACGAAGGAGATCACTATTCAACAGGTAAATTAAAGAAATTATGATTTATATCGCGAAGCCCGCCAAAACCAGTGAAAACTGAATGTTATTGGACCTCACGCGACACTAGCGCCTCTAGTGGCAAATTCACACGCGATAGCCCCCATTGAGTGCTTATTGAGATCACGGCGTCAAGATTTGTGTTTTTAGTAAATGGTACCACGGTTTTTAGTTTCCGAGTGAAGGTCGAGAGAAACGGGGGATGCGTGTGGCACAAAACTGGTCTGACTGTTGAGCCTTGATGGGAGGCAATGTATACCGCATGAACGTTTGTCGGATGAAGTGATGATGAGTTTAAGGCTATAAGCGTTTTTGTGGAAGCAAATTGACGGAAATGGAAGGGAAACACGCAAATTCAGAAAATATAGTAGTATAGAAGATAGCACGGAATTTTCAACAGTAATTGCTGCCACCAATGAAACTTTTGTCTTACTTACCTATTCTAGCAAAATTGGGTCTCGAAAATAATTCAATAAATATCTTCGGACATTTCACACAAATTGACCTAGCCCCAAACTAAGCAAAACTTGCACTATGGGTGCTAGACAATGATATAAATACTTATATAGATAAATACATACATATATAAATACTAAACATCCATGACTCGAGTACAAACATTTGTGCTCATCACACAAAGTTTGCCCCGAGCGGGATTCGAACCCGCGACAGTCGGAACAGTGGGCAGGGCCACTACCAACTGAGCCAAACCTGTCGTCAAAAACACTAAATTAGACTCAGGGATATCCTACAAGCAATTATGAAGTTAGAGCTAATTAAATTCGTTGGTCGTGGGAACTACCTACAAAGAGCTTGTAAAGTGCGCAGATAGATGTCTGGTCTAATTATTTAGTTAATTAGCTTTTGACGTCTGAAAAATTAAAACCAGGCCGTTAGAGTTGTATAAAAGAAATGGTTCGCGTTTGTGTATGTCAAAGATAATAATTTTCTGCTTCAATGAGTTTATATTATGTTGCTGATGGTTTCTCGTAATTGCCATCGTCCTTTTTGCGTCATACGCATATAGATGGACTTGTCAATCGACTTTGAGATTGTTTCGTCATCGTCTATTCAATCGAATTCACCGAATTCACCGTTCAACATAAACTTTCTTGAAATTCCAAATTCTGTTAACTACCTACATCTTCATTAGGTACCTACCTACCTATGCAATGAAATGAACAATCATACTTGGAGACAACGTTTGAGTAGGTTGAGTCAAGTATGTAAGTATAAAAAGTTTTATTTATTTAACAATGCGAAAATAATTCTGTCTGTTAGTGACCTTATTTTTTTTATTTTTTATTATTTAAATGGCGTAGCATAAGTTACATGGATTTTTTTCTCCAAGAACTGCTGTAGAATAAAACAGTAATCTCCAAGAGAAAGATAAGTTTGTCTTGGATGTTCCTGATAGTAAGGAGCAGTCAGCTCGAAAGTGGGATTCTTATTGAGATTGATTGGCAGCTACTGCAGCAATTAGATAGCGCCAAGGCTCAGCTCCACAGAGGCGCGCTCTGGTAAGTCACACAGTCCAATAAATCACACAGTTGGTCGACAAATGCTCGGCTCCTATATTCAAAAAACGGACGGTTAAAATTTTACAGATTGTCTATGGAGCAAACGTCAAATTGTAACCGTACGTAGTATTGCTTCTGTGGATATAGCAGCCGGGCGAAAGTCGTCTTGACAGAGCAGTTGTGCGGTAGTTGAGCTACTGTAGTATGGTGCCGTATGCAGCTCGGTACGGCTTTTGTCAAGTTTCGTCCATCCCGCGGGCGGCATTTTCAAAGGCGCCGACCTACTGTACATATTGTTATACTGCGGCTTTAACGTTAGTAATTGATGAACGTAGTGCAACTCTGGAGGGCTTCTTATATTACTTTAAACGAGCTACCCCATTTTATTTTTTATACAGATTTAACAATTCGAAAGAAATCAATCTATTTATATCCAACTCTTCCGTAACTAACTTATTTATTGACTGATGACAACGCACAGACGTTACGAGAGGAAAGGTAAATTCCCTATCCCTACCGTCAAAGCATCTCGGCGTTGAAGCCAAACTTTAAGAGGCCACAGTTGCGAAATTGCTAATGTTTCGCCATCTAGATCTCACCATTGGTGGCATCTACGAGGCTGTTATTCATATACTAGAAAATGAAACATATTTGCTTTAAACGGTCGAACGTGAAAACATGATTAGAAACAATTGTCTCGATACTTTTATTTTTCAAAGATAGGTCTATTTTTACAAATTTTTACTTGGGACGTGGAATTCTCATCTCTATAACGACTAATTTTTGCTTTCCAGATAATTAATAGCTTGTTTTTGATATCCTCGAAACCTTTTTTAAATTAGTTTCGTACTTTCATTGTAAATCACAATTAATGCTTACGCCGGTAATTTGCAGGTTATGTCTCATCTTTTACGCGTGAATGTAGATAGCGCTATCCCTTTTTCGCCGGCTCGCAACTGTGGCCTCTTAAAGAGCTAGATTTAAAGTTCAATTTGAGCGCCGTGACGCTTTGACCGTAGGGATAGGGAATTTTCCTTTTCCCTATGTAACGTTTCGAATATCTATCCGTTCTATCCCCAGTTATTCATTTATAACGCTTGGGCCGTATTATTGTAAATTTTCAACCGTATTTTAATAAAGAGTTGGACCCCTGCCAGCACTGATTGGGGTTGCCGTCGTTATTCGTTTGCCTAAATTAAAAAAAAAATGCTATATTGTCACATAAGGTTTTCATTTAGTACGTTTTTGTGATTGAAGTACTTAAGTGGGTAAGTATGTAAAGCCTGTATGGTCTATAATAACTTAGAATTATTAAAATTAACGATTACTAATTTTACAAAGCCAAGCTTAACCCTTTAAGGGATCACATAATTTTCATTAAAAAAAATTGGTTGTCTGTAAAGTCGGTTTGCGGACGATAATTTTATACGTGATAACGTCACGTAACGCTACTACGCTACGCAACGCTACAACGCTACTATTGCGTCATGTTTTTTGTAGGCGCAGCCAGCGTCCAACAATTTAAGTATAAGACGTTATCACGTCAAAAGTTTATTGGTCAAATCCCTTCGAGCCGCAATCAAGAGACAAACGAAGCCAATTCTGCAGTCACTATTTCAGCCGAGTTCAGCTGACTGCGTAACAAGGCGCGCCTTCAAGCCTCTAGGGGCTTCGGACTGACTGGTTTATATTGTTTATCTACACGCATATCATAAATCCCCTATGATACTTTCGAAAATCGGTAGTAATGACATCCGTTATGACAGCAAGTCAAAGCGAATTTCCTATTTGTGGTCATACAGTAAAATTAATTTTACAAAATCGAATTCGATGATCGAATGACGTTAAGATTTCGAACATCTTCGAACAGCAATGCCCGCCTATATTCTTCAGTAAGACGGAACGAAAGTTTGTTGCGAATTCAAATGTTTAAGCTTTTTAAATAAATAAATGAATTTTGAAAATCGAATGTGAGACACTGACACAGTTGGATTGCCATTGTGGACAGATTTTGAAGCATCTTAGAGGATTTAAAATGAGTGTAGAAAGTCGTGTATGCAACTGTACATAATTAGGCCTTAAAACACTCGTGCGATATTTTTGACCTAATTACCCCACCCATATTTTAAGCACCTTTGTAGCAGTAACATAAACTACTATTATAAGTTTATATTTTCATTAGTGTTTGGATTAGGCAGAGGTTTAGGTGCCGTATTTTCGCCCATCAGTTGGCCCTATTATCGTAGGTGTTAGGTTGGAGTTGTTAATTAAGTTCGTTAAGCTATACATAATTATGTTTAATGCTATTTAATTAAATGCTCGTATCAATGACACAAATTAATAAAATTACATAAAACAATAAATGTTATAATAGGTAGTTTTCTTTTCAGCTCTTTTCTTTTTTTCCGCTGTTAAGACAGTGAATTAACTCATTCATATCTTATAACTAGTGGATGAAAATAAGCCTTTGTCCTTCCCCGGGACTCCAACTATCTCCATCTTAAATTTCATCTAAATCGGTCCAGCGGTTAGAGCGTGAAGAGGCAGTGGACAGACAGACAGAGTTACAGTCGCATTTATAATATTCAGCATGGATAGTCGTCTAATATGGCCGCCAAGCTCATTAGGGTCGAATTCAAACCGTTAACGATATAGGAGGCAGCGTTCGTTATTTTTTATACAACAGAGTACCTAAATGACGTTTCTTTATGAAATACTAGCCGTTTGCCCGCGACTTCGTCCCGCGTAGACTTAGAATATGCGTACTCGATGATACTATACATATAGACAGTTATAGTTATAGACGTATAAAAAAAATTGTTTGACCCGTGGAAAACCCGTTCCCGTAGAAATGTCAGGATAGAAAGTATCCTATGTAATATCATAGGAGCCCGGGTCTCAAACTATCTCCTTACCAAGTAACATCCAATTCGGTCTAATCGTTGCGACGTGAAGGAAGGACAAAGAAACAAACAAACACACTTTCCCATTTATAATATTAGTATGGATGATTCGGTGACAATATCTAACGAAGTCTTTAATCTTTTAAATCTTTAAGAATCCTTCAAATGTGGTTGATGCAAATCCGTCCTATCCCCCCACTCCCTCCACTCCAACCTATAGCCGTATCTCTTTAAGCTAGGTCGTAAACACGTTCCTTTACAAGCAGGAATGTCTTGTGACGTCATCGGAGAGAATAGACTTAATAGAGCGTGCGGCAGACTTCGCGTAGGCGATCATCTACATCCATTGTAAGCATGTTGATTGAAAATTACTTACTAGACTGTTTTCTTCCAAGTAGAAAAACATAACGATAGTTTTTAAACGAAGCATCTAAGTTTTTCACAATGCAACATAGGATCTAGGCAATCTTTTTTCACTCTCGCCAAGGATGAAGCATGGAGATCTGACTGTTGACTCTGGACTAGTTGGAGAGGCACTAGAAGAAGATCCTCTTCTAACCCATTATTATATAAAATTGCTTAGTATGAGAAAATGTAATTTTAATAGTATTATGTGCTAATTAAACATTACTTCATTGAATGTTTGTTGTAAAACTGGAACATAATTGCCATCAATATTGACGTCGGATGGGCTTAAAATCAGCATTAGCTGTGCCCATACCCTTTTTCCATGATAAATGACTATTATTTGCTAAACTACAGAGTGCCTGTGTGATTTGTTAAGCTAAGAAATACATGTTTCATGCTATTACGAATTTGTATTTGTAAGAAGATCCAGGACCAAACATTTTAACCGTCGTATTCATTCCAAAATACGTAGGTAACATTTTTAATATACAATTCTTGATTATAATTTTGTCACTGGCTTTCTCAACTTTTCATACAAACGTATTTTCGCTATATATATATTCCCAAATTACTTAACAGATTGATTCAAAACTTGGTAGACATAACAAAATCATTTATTGTGAGTGTCCGAAATTAGTAAATATCAAAATAAAACACAATTAAATTACAGCAAGTGTATTTTGGACACTAATATCTCTGCTCCACTATTACTTGTAAAATTTGGTGCCAATCTGATAAGCAGTTTGCGAATTAAAACGTAACTACAGGGGACTCTTAATAACTATGTAATTAATTTCAGGTTTAAATATTTGATAGTAACTATTCCATTAACATGATCTGGATCATTTTGAGTGTGGCATGCGGTTTGAACACAGTTTAAATTATGTTTCGTCCATGAGTAAATGTTGTAGTCGAAATATACATGCCATCTATTTATTACACTTATCTATACTAATACTAATAATAAGTCTGTAGAAAAAGTCGCGTCTGAAACTTGAAAATTAAAAGAAACTAGTCGAGGGGACTATATAAATGAAATTAAACACAAAATAATGATTTTTAGAAAAAAAAATTGCATGTATGGTCGGATTTAACTTAATTTGCTGTGATTTGCTGCTTTATTAATATGCTGTGACATAACTATGGCCGTGTGCCCACCGCACGCTGGTTTTGACATTGACGTTATCGTTGACGTCCCGGTGACGGCCTTAGACGTCAGTACAGACGGCGGCTGATAGGAACGAACGGAAGAAGAAAACTTTATTGTGCTGACGCAACGTGACGATGGAAATGGGCAAGGGAATGACGATGACAACAAGTATAAGTATTCTCATGGATCTGATTATAATCGAAATTTGAACTTACGTATTGGGCACATTCCTCATGGCCTTATGCCGCACGAACACCGCCACCAGCGTGCCATTGCCAACGACCCCGATGACGAAGATGAGGGCAAAGATGGTTGGCACGATATAGGTCTCTGGCCGCTCATAGTACGGCTGGTAGGGCTCTGAACTGTTCATAAGCTCCTCTAAACTTATGTTGTATTCCTCCATGGTGCATGATACCTGTAACAAGAAATTGGCATTTAATAATCTACCACGGCTTTTGCAGTGAGTGCAGTTGACGGTGATCTTGGGTTGTGATCACCTGGTCACAACCACTTATGGGTTGATTCAAACACAGTTAGCGGACTTGTAGTTGTTAAATATGGCCGGCGAGCTGTCATTTTATTCCATAGTAAAATATTTAACGAGCGCTGCTTAGTTAACGAACGGTTTAAATCAACCAAGTACTTGGTGAGTACACGATGAAGAGATGAAAAAGCTGGCACAATGTAATTTCCAAAGACCTTTCAGGAGTTATTTTTTACATGTACGCTTACAGTCACATGTATTGGCTGTCTACCAGTTTTAAAAAAATCATTTACACTGTACAGCGAGATAGTCTACGCCCTCCGCCTTTGCGTAAGAAACTCGTGCATGCGCTTGTGGCCCTTAGCTGGCACACTGCTAGCTAATATCCCTATGTATGGCCTCGCATTAGGCCCAAGGCTGTCAAGCATCAAACATACACTTGTATGTTTAAGCTTCTTTACTTTGTTTTATCAAGTTCAAACCAATTAAATCGCAATTAACGTGTTCCGATTTAAAGTTTATTGCTTTCTATCTTTTATTATAGGCGTGCCATGGGGTTGATAAAACGGTTTCCGTGTTGGCGTTCACTTTATGGCTTCCAGTTGCAATAAAAATGGATCGAAGCTTAAGTAGTACCAACAGTACTGCTTGGATAGCATTTTTTAAATTTAATTCAGAAACGCTTAAGAGTAACTCCGTCTGTCTGTTCGTTTTTAACGCTTCAACCGTTGGAGCGATTTAGATGTGGCATGGAGGATAGTTAGAGTGCCGTAAAAGGAAATAAGCTACTTTTTTATCACGGAAAAACGCTTAGGTTCCTAGTTCCGTTATAAACTACTACTACTACTACTACAGCCTATTTGCGTCCCACTGCTGGGCACAGGCCTCCTCTCATCACGAGAGGGTTTGGGCTATAGTCCCCACGCGGGCCCAGTGCGGATTGGGGACTTCAAACACATCTTTGGATTACTTCGCAGACGCGTGCAGGTTTCTTTTCAAATTGAATTTCGCACATAAGTAAACTTACGAGGTGCGAGTCGGAATCGAACCCCCGACCCACGGCACGAGAGGTGGAAGGTCGAACCACAAGGCCACCACGGCTTCAAAAGCGTTCCGGTGTAAACGTTATAACCGAATTCAACGTAGATTCATTTTGAACAAATTGATACAAAAATATGTCTTTCAGAAACAAATAATATGCTTTAAGTAAGTAAGTAATATGTTGGGAAGCTTGTGTATTAATAGTTGTACGATAAATGCAATCGTTTAAGAGGATTTCAGGTAAAATTAATTAAAAGCACTGTAGAAGATTTTGATTATTATCTATCTAAAATGAGAAAACAAATTACTAAAATACCCAAGGGAGACCGTATATTTTAGTGATACTGAATGAAAATCATATTACTTTTACTAGGAAGTCTGGGAGAGATCCCAGACTTCCCAGTAAAAGTAATATGATTTTCATTCACTATTTCAGCAAAATACTCTTAAGTATATCAAGAACCTTATAACATTTGTCCGAAACCTGTTTCCGATAACTTACGGCTGTCCAATGAGCACGTATGTATAATAAACAAAAAGTATGTCAAAGCTGTATGTGCTTAAGAGCCATATCATTCCCTCGGGACGCTATCTACCTTCGGGATGCCACTACCGGGAATTCCAAATAGGTACGTGGCCCCGAGCCAATGGTAAAAATATAATAAGGAAATCATCTCAAGAACTCAGGAAATATGAAGTCCCACGCATTTCGGATTATTCAGGCAATTTTTAGAGAATGACAGGGTTAGGTGGGAGGAAATACAATTTTAATGAATGGGGAGGCACACTCAAAGCTAAAAGTGGATTCACAATCAGCCTAAGAAAAATGGCCCCGTCAAAACGGGTGCCCGAACGTGTCAGGCACCCGTTTGGCCTTCGTTATAAAGAGGCGTTATTAGCATATTGGAACGTATTTTCTAATGTCAGTTTGCTCCATATATTTTGACATATTCTGTTAGGCACTGTTCGTCCATATTATCAATGCTAAAAGCAGATATCGCTAGTCGACTGTACCTTGTTTACATTTTTTGAGTCAACAACTGACACCTGTCAATCATGACAACTGTCATGATTTTTTCCTACGATCCTTGCGGTTATCAAGATAAAATGAGGTAACCTGTACGCATCTGCGATGAAATTGAAGGATATTGTGTGCTATCCGCACTGGGCCCGCGTCGGGGACTATAGCCTAAACTCTCACATGTTTAGAGGCGGCATGTGCAGTAGCAGTAGGATTGGTTGTTGTGTGTAAATAAGCTGTTGCGGTGGTAGTGGGAATGCCCGGTACTTATGAAAATTTGTATTTGCTTTTACTCCAAAATAATCATCTTTTACAATTTAGCGGACAATATTGAGGCATTTTGGAGAAGTTACTTCTTCTTCTTCCGGTACCATCTCCTATCGGAGGTCGGCGCTCATTATGGCTATTTTTATTTTCGATACTGCCGCTCGAAACAGGGATCTGGTGCTCATCCCAAACCAGTCTCTGAGGTTACGGAGCCAGGAGGTTCGTCTTCGTCCGGGCGGTCTTCGGCCCTGTATTTTGCCTTGCATGATGAGCTGCAGTAAATTATATTTCTCAGCGGAGAAGTTACGCGAACTACTAAAACCTGACATTGACATGAAACACTGGCTTACCCTCTAACTCGACTCGAACTCGAGTGAAGTTAATTCCATCATCAATTATTTTGGTAGTGTTAGGGCCTGGTGCTAGGTCCGTCCGGGGTGGTACCACCGTCTTTTCCCGCTAACCTGCCGCCAAATAGCAGTGCTCGCAGTGACTGTTGTGTTCCAGTAGGGGATTAAAGGCAGCCGGTGAAATTTCTGGCACAGAGGCGTTCAATCTTAGGCCTCTGGGTAGGCAACGCATTCGAGATCTTATGGTTTATTAATGGGGGATCATAGGATTTCAGTGCCTATGGGCCGCAGTGACCACTTATCAGGGTGTCATTAAATATCTTCGGGACCGGCAACGCATCGGTGACGCCTACGGTGACGGTGACGACGGTGAGTGCTGACTTCTGGCCGAAGGGTGTCGTGTTTCGACGGTTCCGGGGCAACCTACCGAATCCTACACCGGAGATGACGACGCAGCGGAGCCACGCCGTTTCGTCGCATAAATAGTTTTTATTTGGTTACATGACGCATTGGCGTTAGCTGTAAGGTCATGTTAACTTTTATAAATAAATAAATAAATAAATAAATAAATAAATAAATTTGGTGTTACAAATGTCTATAGGCCGCGGTAACCACTTTCCATCAGGTGGGCCGTCTGCCTGTTTGTCCGTCTATAATAATAAAAAAGGCCATATAAATACAAGGTGCTGCTCGAGACGAGAACTGGGCTTGAACTTGAGTTAAGAGGCTAACCCAAGGTTAGTGGCTTGGTACCAGTGGACTTAGGCCAGTGCTAACAAATATGACAGAAATATATTAAGCAAGATACATAAGTACACTCAACCGAAATGAAATCGGGTCATTTTGTATGGAAAATCCTATACAAAATGACCCTATTTTATTGCGTTTGAGTGTAGTTCATAAGCTAATAATACAAACATAATATAGGTAGACAAGTACCTAATAAATTCAAATTGGAAATTCTAATACCATTCCGATTGCATCTCATAATCCGTCAGTGAGAGAGACAGCATTCGAGTCACGTCTTTAACTGATATTACAGTCTAGTATAGTACGACCAAATTTAGAAAGCGCGCGGATAAAGCAATAATAGACTCTGAGTCAACGGTTTATGTGCTACGCCACGCGGCTTCTAAGTTGAGTTCTGCTATAATTTTGAATTTGCCACGCGAAATACGTCTTTACACTTTGGACTTTGTACACTTCTTTTGATGTGAATTGTACAAAAAATACCTATTTGGCCATTCTCCAGCCGTCTAAATTGTTTCGAGAGTTTAAATACTTGCAAAAAAAAAGGAGAGTAATGCGAAGGATAAGTAGGTAATTTATACAAGTCACTGTTGCTTGGCTTTTTTTTCTAATGGAAGCGATGCACACCTGCCACCTGATGGTAAGGTTCTCTTTTTCTTATGTCCATGGGCTACGAGCCCATGGACATAAGAAATAATTAAGATGGCGAAAGCGTTGGCTAGTAACTTCACTGGTGTTCTGTTTCTAGGTGTAATAGTTCTGTATCGTATCATTATTAATGTTCTGAACGACGAATTCTGACGAGCCAAATTAAAACTAAGTTTCTAGGTTTCTAAGGGCTGATTTTTCAATCGTCAGATAAAATTTGATATCTTTCCGTTATAAATTCATATTTTGTATGCACTATAAGACGAATTTTCATCTGACGATTGAAAAATCGTGGAAAAATCAGAGGACACGCTAGTGGTTATTTTTCCATACAAACGTTCTCGACATATTCCTCCCTGGATATTGACCGCAGATCAATGTTTTTTGAAATAAGATCAATTTCATCAGTATCTGTGTCGGTACGTTTTGCTTTAAGTGGTATTTTTATTTTTAATAGAACTAGGTGACTCCAAAAAATGCTGAAAACGGTCCAATCGAATAGGTCGCAAAGAAATGCCTGGTATAAAAATACTACAACAATAAACACAAAAATCAAAACGGTCTGAGACAGATAATTTTCCTTTTAGCCAGTTCCCAAAATTTCATTAGGATTGGTTTTTATTTTGGAGGAGGAAAATGTCAAGAGAAAAGAATTCTAAGTTTATATTTTTAGTAGATAGGATACAGCGTTTTTGGACGACTTAATTCAGCCTTTCACGAAACAATTCTACCGTCAAGGAAATTACCGGTTCGGAAATAACACCGGAGTGAAAGATGACAAAACTTCGGAAAATCTCGCGAACACTTTCTGGAGCTTTACATTCAAATCATAATAAATAAATTGTTTTAATTATAACAATGAAATTAAAACTTCTTGTTCATGATTATTTTCATTTTCATTATCATAATAATAGACGACTGAAACTGAAAATTAAATGTCGCATCATTAAGACTCGTATTAATTTGATTGAACAGCGGAATGAGATCAAATTAAAAGCCCAATTAAATAATGATGAATGAATATTAATGAAATAATATTATATTTACGTTGGTTAAGGCGCTGACAAGACCTAAATTGACTTTATTTAAACAGGATTTAAATTAAAACTATTTGATTTTGTAAGACGAGTAAAATATATGTTGATATTCACGATATACTTAAAAAACTTGTTATTGCGTAAAAAGGATTTCATGAAATCGGTTCGATGAAAAATTTCGTGAATTTACGTCTTCTAATCCTATTTAAACGGTTCTATAAGTTTATTTTTTTCACATAGATTTCTCTAATTAAATACACTATTTCGTCATACTCATACAAAAAAAATGAAAATTTATATTGTTCATACGATGTCGGACTTTTTTTAATCTTCATTTATCTAATTTTCTACGTATAACGCCCACATGCCGCGATCGTTCTTCTCGCTCCCTCCATTGCAAACAGACATTGTTCGCTGAGACAGTTGCCTGCCTCGATTGCTCAAGGTCATTAGCTCTAGTCAGCGTCTTAAAGTTAGATTATTTCAAAACAGGTTTTGTAATAAACGCTTAAATTGGAACTTAGCAATCGTTTTATTTTTACCTTGTAGAATTGTTGTTTTATTTGGAAACCCTCGTCAGCAGCAGGTGCCTCTCAGTTTACGACAACTACGGTAAATTCATATATTCGTAATAAATGATAACCAGTTAGGTACATACTCCTCTTTAATCAACTTGAAAAGGAGGTTATCAATACAATACGTATATGTATGTAATATTATTGCAACCGAATGATTTTCACATATGATAGTCTGTTTGGGCTTCCAAGAAAGTAAACAAAATATTGTAGGTGTATGTATACGAGTATGTATAATATGTTTGTTCACGTATTTCTCAGAAACTATTGATTGACTTTAAACTTCTTCTTCTTCTTCTCTTTTTATATGCTTACATTTAATTCAAATTAGTCAAAATCAGTTCAGTAGTTTTTCAGATAGGGATACCCGTATAGAAGCCCTGGTGGCCTAGTAGTTCGACCTCCGCCTCGCATGCAGGGGGTCGGGGTTCGATTCCACCTCGCACCTCTGAGTTTACTTATGTGAGAAATTCAAATTTGTATTTACCGCTGAGCTTTTCGGTGATGGAAAACATCGTAAGGAAATCAATTAAAACTTTTTTCTTTTAATTTAAAATCATTTGTGTTTACCGAAGGTACCTACTAAAAAGGTACAGAGGATGTAATCCGATGATATTCAGTGAAATGTTGGTATTTTGGCATTATTCAAGAATATTATATGCTACTTTAAATTTACTGCCCGCAATAAAAATGCTAGTTTACCGTATGCACAGAATAAGTAATAGTACTAACGTACAGAAGGCCGACTGCTAACAAAAAACCGGTTTTGGAGCGCCGCAAGCCTCCAAAGTGGCCATCTCTTTCTATCGCATGCAGCGCGACCTTTCGGAGGCCACGCCATAGCGCTAGGGCTGGCGCACTCGAGAACATATTAAATTATGCGTCTAGTTAATACTTGACGCATAATTTAATATGTTATCTAACACTATTATAGCTAACCTATGTATTAATATACATAGGTTAGCTATAATAGTGTTAGTAACAAAATATATATATCGTATAGTCACAGCGATGGCGCCACTATCGCGCCTTGCCAGGCCTTGGATTGCCTTTTCAATTTGTTATTTCTAGCATGTCCTTGAATATCATTGGTAAGGAAACGTCAAGCGAATAGCTTGGGCGTAGCCGGCACTGGGTTGGTAACTGGAAAAGCTATGTTGCTTGGCGAGTGCACTGGGCCCCGTAGATTAGCCAGTAGCTGGAATCTAAATCAGACACGCGCTTGACCGTTTAGAACAAGAAATGTCATTCTGACTTTTGACAGTTGATTTTGTGGAGCGAAGGCCGGGAAAAGCCGGGAAACCAACCCAGATGCTGGAAACGTCGCGTTTCTGGTTTTCCTATGATATTTCCAAGATATACGACGGCTGTGAGAGTTACTGTGTTATTCCGAGTCCCCGTCGACATCAGAAGTTGGGATTCGACGACGCCTACCAAACAGAAAAGTCGATTGTGTACCTTGCCGAGAACCCATTATTATTAGCCGATAAACACGGCAATATAGATCAAACAATGATTGTAGCGATTGAAAAAGTGCCACGAAACGTGTTCTAGTAACTAAGAATATCAAGAAGATGTAATTTGGTCAAAAGTTTGTAGTTGGTTCGTAGTATGCCAAAGGTTGACTTTGACAATAACCTCAGACGAATATTGATTTTTCATTGATTTATCCGAAGATGGTTGATCCATTGTCGCCGTGTTGTAACAACAAGAGATCGAATTGCACTTTGCTTGGACTCATCAGTTAATAAATGATAAGACATTTTGCTGATAGTGATTGATAAAAAAACAATGTCTTATCTCTTGGTGTTCCGGGTGAGTTATTTTCATTTTATTGACCCTGGGTAAAGTCGATGGCTGTGGTGTTGAAAAACAACATTCACATGTTTTAATAACAATCTAGACTACAGAACCAACAAGCTAGGTCTTGCAGCATTCTAGATTAATCTAGAATTTGGGGTTTCTAGCCTCTTGTTTGATTTGTTTATTAGGTACTAAAATTAAATTGATCTCTGAAATTGTGAAGTAGGTAATCACAAAGTGGACACACAACAGGTGTTATTCTATTACAAGCGCTCAAGATCCAGCGCTTAAAACACATGAATTACAAATTTCAGCTCCCTTATGACAACTGAACATGAAATTGTTCAAATTTCAAACGATGTCATGCCAGATACATGGTCATTTCAGATTCATGTTCATGATTGACAGGCCTTAAAAGTCTTTACCTAACTACTGTTAGTCACTTGACTAAACTAATCATGTTTAGTAAGAATGCATACTTCAGAGATTTTTGGTTTACAGGGAATGCAGAGTTCAAATGTAAGAACGCTACATTAGCTCTAAAAGCTAGGCATGATGATTTGAACAAAGCTTGCATTCATACTCTACTAAGCAAGTAAGAAGGTACTGAAGTGAAAGAGATTAAGGTATGGATTTTCATGATGTAACCGTCAGACAGAGTTCTACGAAGATACCGAGGTTAGTTAATTTTGTTACTATTGCTACAACTGTGCCGGTATAGTAAGGTCACTATATGTGGCATGGCACAGCAATTGGTCTGGAGTGTGCACACCTTTTGATAATGCGGTTAAGTTGTACTAAAAAAAAAAAAAGTTGTTTAATATTGAAATTATTATTTTTACTAAATAACAACATGTTGCTTTTTAAATCTGTGGAGTTTGGACAGAAGCTAGTGAAAATTTAATGTGCATGACTGCGTTTGCCTGTATTTGTCTGTTAAATGGTAAAAAAAAAGAGAACTAACAATTTTCAAAGAAATTAAATTGGACTTGTAGTAGAGCTGCTGATTTTCCGCATAGGGTCCATCTACAGTGGAAGTAAAAATAATAATTAAAAGAAAAATGCTTTAACATGCCTTAACTTTTCAAGATACCTTTGTATGTGTTCTGGACATGTAAACTTAATGTTGTTATTAGGGATACAAAAGAGTTGTGTGTGTGTCAAACAATTTTACAAGATTGTAGTATAGCGATGACTTTGAATATTTGAATTTTATCTGACCGTGTTTTCTATTTTCGTGGGGATTGGTGTACGGTTGGAAAGTATCCAATGACTTTATAAAATGGTGACACAAAATTATAGGGTATATGCATAGGCGATTGCGCATATAGGATAGGGTACCTGCTCACTCCTGCCCATGTTACCAAACTTTTCAAATTGGTGTTACTTCTGGTTTCTGAACATGTCTTGTGTCTTTTGACTTTTAAACTTTCATTAGTCTTGATATATTATCTGAAGAGTTCTAGTGTTCAGTGATTTCAATTGAGTAGTACACTCTACATTCTTTGGTGGTTGACCGAAGAGGTCAAGATTGGATTGGATTAAAAGTTAATTCTAGTAATCATCTTTGTTTCTTCATTTCAACCTGGACTTTATAGTTGCCCATGTAGGTACTAGGTATCCTTGGGGTATGTACATTGTATTGTAACTTAATTCTTTGAGTTTTAGTTAGAGCATTCCTATGATTACTAAACCTAAAGAGTTGGATTTATTTTGTTCTAAAGCTCATATGAGCCAGCTCCCTGCATTGCATAGGTGCATTGCTGTTCATGTTGAGTTTGATGTGTTGGTTTTTAAGGTTTGTTATTTCTGCTAGAGAATGTACTGCCTGTCAGTTCACTATATGGAACCCATCTCTCCGTAGACTTTCTATTTAGAACAATTTTCTGTTGTTTGATTGTTTTGAAACTAAGCTTTTCTGCTTGAACGATCAAGGGCTCTGTTCCAAACCTGTTATGATTTTTATTTTTGGCCTTTGTACAGAGACTGCCTATATGAAACAAGCAATACATGATGCTTTTATTATTTGGAATTATTTCTTGAGCCAAACAAAGTTGCTCAAATTGTAAAACACTCTCTTTGTGGGAGAGATTGGCGAAAGTCTCTCTCTCTCTTTTTCTCTAATAGTATTGTCCGTCGAGCTTGAGATGGAGATGGCTAGACTTTCTTGTAAATTAATGTGAAAAGTTTTGGGTTGGACTTCATCTGGAAGCATCCTTACTGAGAGATATGGGTATCAGTCATCCTGGTGACTGATTTAGTTCACGACTTATTAGTTTCATAAACTGTAACTAAAAAAAAAAAAAAAAAAACTTACAAAAATAACAAATGCTTACATTAAGGATTAATAAAAAGTAGAGTAAACGGAATATCATTTTTACCATCGAATATACGACTTTGGAATGGGGACTCGAATGACAACTGCTTTGACTAAAAAGGATTTGCGCTCGTTTTGTTCTGAATTGCCATTTAGGTCCGTTCATTTATGGACGTATCGGCGGGATGTATGTACGTACTAGGTGGAATTCATCTCCTTTCGACCAAGAGTATGAGGTCGAATTTGTACAGCTTGTTTGCTGTGGTTTTGTGATTTGTGTGATTGGGTGAATGATTGAGTGTTGCGCGACAATGGGTCGCGATTGTGTTGCCTGCCGGTGCGATGCTGGCGGGTAAGCGTGTGTATGTTTAGCCTGCCCGTGCGATGTTGGTAGGTAAGCGTGTGTAAGCTGCTTGCGAGCGCTTAGCCTGCCGGTGCGGGATATGCGCGTTTGCGTGTGTTTAACCTACTGGTGCGACACTGGTGGATGTGAGTATTGTGAGTGAGTGACCTACTTGTGTGACGCTGGTAGCGTGTGTGGCTCAAAGTTACTAGAT
This sequence comes from Aethes cnicana, assembly GCA_963971205.1. Taxonomy (NCBI): domain Eukaryota; kingdom Metazoa; phylum Arthropoda; class Insecta; order Lepidoptera; family Tortricidae; genus Aethes; species Aethes cnicana. The sequence goes on along the minus strand of OZ020287.1, from coordinate 3,272,338 downwards.
TGGTCGCGACTATCCGGTGCGATGCTGGATAGTCGACGGGTGAGCGAGTATACCCGGTTTGATACCGGATGAGACGTATCGGTGCGATGCCGATATAGTCGAGCGAGCGAGTATACCCGGTTTGATACCGGATGAGACGTATCGGTGCGATGCCGATATGGTCGAGCGAGCGAGTATACCCGGTTCGATACCGGATGAGACTTATTGGTGCGATGCCGATATAGTCGAGCGAGGGAGTATACCCGGTTCGATACCGGATGAGACTATCGGTGCGATGCCGATAGCCGATCGAGCGGGAATACCTGGTGTGAGGCCGGATGAGACCATCTAGTGAATTGCGTGTAGTGTGTGAGGTTGGACTAGTCAAGGTTACACGGTGTGAAGTTTTACCTTCAGCGTGTGGATTAATTTGTGGTGGCCTAGAGTGACGTTGGATCGTTTGTTCTCTGTAGGAACAACGCTGATTTTAACCTGATTTTGGTATGTGTAAAGCTGGCATGTTGTTAAGCTTCCAGTGGTATGGTATGCTGGACTGTGTTCTTTTAGTATGAAGCATGACCGAGAGGGATGACGGTTTTGTTCTGGGAAGTGATCTTCTTTAATAGTGCACCTGTTGGTACGATGTTTGTCTTGTGTTTCCTATTGAAATTTGGTTGAAAAAGAATTGGCATTTGGATCATTACAAGCGTAATATTTCTGTCTTATTCTTCATGTTAACTTTTCGATTTTTGTAATAGAGGATAAGGCGACTTCCGGAAAAAAAAAAAAAATTATAAAAAAAAAAATTAAAAAAAAAAATTAAAAAATTTGGGGCTTTATGCGTTGGTATCAAACTGCTTCCATAGTTTATGCTTACTTGATTGAAGTTGTATCATTTGTAGTGAACCTTAGTGAATGTTCTAACCATGTTTGTCAGAAAAGCCGAGCGGAAAAATCTTCATTTCCGATTTCTTTCTTGCCGTTTCCTAGGTGGCTTCATGACTCACACCAGGAGGTGTGGATTGTCTGATGGCCGTATCGTATAGTCACAGCGATGGCGCCACTATCGCGCCTTGCCAGGCCTTGGATTGCCTTATCAATTTGTTATTTCTAGCATGTCCTTGAATATCATTGGTAAGGAAACGTCAAGCGAATAGCTTGGGCGTAGCCGGCACTGGGTTGGTAACTGGAAAAGCTATGTTGCTTGGCGAGTGCACTGGGCCCCGTAGATTAGCCAGTAGCTGGAATCTAAATCAGACACGCGCTTGACCGTTTAGAACAAGAAATGTCATTCTGACTTTTGACAGTTGATTTTGTGGAGCGAAGGCCGGGAAAAGCCGGGAAACCAACCCAGATGCTGGAAACGTCGCGTTTCTGGTTTTCCTATGATATTTCCAAGATATACGACGGCTGTGAGAGTTACTGTGTTATTCCGAGTCCCCGTCGACATATATTTAAGTTAAGTTGTTTTTTTTTATTATTATTAAAAACGCTCGTCTACACAGATGCTACAACGTAATTTACTATTAAATTATCACATACTTTATCTGTCAATTTATGAATCAGCTAAATTCAAAATTAAAGACTCACAGTCACACAACCGCATTATCATATACCTATACTAGCCGTTGTCCGTGACTTCGTCCCGCGTACATAGAATTTGCGTACCCGATGATACTATTATACTGGACATACAATAGTTATTGTTATTATTCCTATAGAAAAATTAAAAATTTGGGTTGTCTTGAACTACCTCCATACCAAAGTTCATAATTTTACTCTTTACCAAATCATTTTAACTTTTCTTGTTATTACAACCCTCTGCTATACAATTTTTTTTTGACATAATTCTTTCATAGCACATTTCACTCTTGCGTGGCGACGTACATTAAGAGTTTACGCGCGCGCGTGCATTCGCTAGCAGTGCGCGGCAACCACTAATCATCACGCCACGGTGCGAAGCCGGCGGGTACTTGTATCGAGCGCGACGAAATCAAAGAGTGCGCCGCGCCTGCCGTATGGGAGCATGCTTTGAAATAATATTTATGGTTGTGAAAGAAGAATCGTTAATGGATGTAGCCGAAACAGGAAGGAACGAAGTTGTAGGTAATTATTTATAGGTAAGGAAATGTTATATGTTTTGGTTGTCTTTGAATATACATAAACTGAAGCCTGTTTCCCGCTGGGGCAGACAGAGACCAGAGAACTCCAACTGCTTCTATCCAAGCATATATATACATACATCAGTTACTAATATTTTATTTTACAAGGACTCATTGACCTCTGCTTGTACATATCTCAATTAGTAGAAAGCAAGAAAATTTCCTTCCTTGTAAAACTGACAATTCACATTTCAATACTCCTTCATTCACCTGAGTTACCCTTTACAAACTGACAGACAGAAAGAGAGAACATAAATGACTTATTTATTATAGTACGAGTCTTTGCACAGGTGTATTTATATTCTACTACTTCGCGGATATACTCGACTTTGCCCGCGTGGAATTCCGCGGATTTTTTCAGGATAAAAAGGAGCCTTTGTGCCCTTCCCCGGGACACCAAATAACTCCATACAAATTTCTTAGTACTTATTATGCATATACTGTAACCATAATAGATAGAAGACTAAACTTATTTTTTATTTAGTCGCTTATTTATTTCATGTATTAAATTAATTGGTTACTGTCATGATTTTTTTCCAATGGATTATGAAATTTGTTATTAAATCTATCTATCTATACCTACTAATAATAAGTCTGTAGAAGAAGTCACGTCTGCAAATTGAAAATTAAAAGAAACTATCAAGTCGTGGGGACTATATAAACAAATACTGAACACAAAATAACGATTTTTAGAAAAAAAAGTAATTATTTTAACTTGAAAACTACTGGACGGATTGCAACAAAATTTGGTATAGGGATAGTTTATAACACTGGTCAACATATAGGCTACTTTTCATCTCGAAAAAACGCATAGTTCCCGCGGGTGCGCTACTTCTGAATTCCACGCGGAAGAAGTCGCGGGCAGAAGCTAGTTAGTCAATAAATAAATAATTATATTAATAGTTTAGGTACCTACATTGCGAAAATTATCTAAAGTGGAAACGCAATCAATTATGAGGCTGACGGACCAATCAGTTTTACGGAGAAAGTCGCCTATCAGTCGTCATCTCTGATTAATTGCGAACAGGGAGCGATCAATTTGGTGGAGTGACGGAGTGACTAGACTCTAGTTCGGCTTACGCAGCGATTATTTGACAAACGCGGCCAAATCGGCCATTTTCCTTCAGGCGCCGTTCACACGAAGTGCACTAGAGTAGGGCACTCAATTTGCGAAATTGACGTAAGTATGTGGATTACGTTTTAGATGATTTTAGGGATTAGGCGGTGGAAATTGAAAATGTGTAAACCGTTTTGGGGACGGATAGCTAAAATTGATTAATTAATTGAAATGTTTTACAATTATATCAGTAACAGATTATTCCAGGTGTGCCACAGTGTTTTATAAATTCTTTGATTGTAGCTACATCAAAAAGGCTAGTTTTAATAATAATTGAGATGAGTTACACAATTGTTCTCGGAGTTGTCATTAAGAGGGTTTATCCTGAAAGTTGGCAACGTTTTGTGGAAAAAGAAACCCGGCTTTGAGCTGCGTTTGTTTGGCTGTCTTGTTATCAGCAATGGGCTAGAGCGCTGGTAGCTTAGATTCATTAAATTTTCTGACGTGTAAAAATGCTTAGTATGTGGCCAATTTGCTGAATAAAAGATTGTACCTATTCTTGAAAGACTTGTAATTTGGTTGACGCCAAATTTAAATTACAAGAATAGGTAAAAGTTTTTTAGAAAAGAAAGTACCTATTAAGTTTTGGTTGTACTTATAGATAATTAAACTGAAGTAGCATCCGTGTTACCGAGCGACCGTTACACGTGTCGCTCTGATTCAATACGTTATACGACCACAGATTACAATATTTCGATATTGGGACACCAACTAATAAACTACTGAACTGGGTTTCCTCACTTGTATTGTTTGTACCGCAATCCCGACTGCTAGATTTGATACGTGCCGGGTTCGTAATATGTTGGTCTTAGGCTACGAGGGTCAAAGTCATAATTATACACACTATATGACGGGTCGTCAGGCGATAAACACTCGAAAAAGGCTATTATTTACCTTTTTGCTTGAGTCGACGTTTCGACCAAATTCGTGTAGTCTAGCCGCGAGCACGGCCGATGCAATTTGGTCGAAACTTCTGGTCAAGCAAAAAAGGTAAATTATAGCCTTTTTCGAATGTTTATCGCGTCATATAGTGTGTATAATGTGTAGTAAACGCGAAACTTTAAAAATAACAAAGTCATCATGTCGACAAGTTTTGAAAGCGGATGCATCATCAGAACTCAAAATAAAAGACCAGGAGACATTTAAAAACAGAACGTGTGGGTATATATAAAGCAAATGATTAAAAAAAAAAAAAAAACAATTGTAGGTACCTAATCTACATTGTCTCGAACTTTCGCGATACACACTCCACACTAAAATCCAAACACAAACCCAAGATTCTTTTCACTGAACGTCATTTCTTCTCAAGAATCAAATGGTACGTGAAGCGGTGGAAATCAAAAAACATCCTAACTTCAATAGGGAAGATGGTTTCAAGTTATCGACGTCGTGGAATAGTGATCAGCAAGTGTAAGTGACGAGATGCCCCTTCGGAAAAATCTGCGGACATTGTTAGTGTTGTGTGCCGGCCTGTTGACATTCCGAGTGACATTAATAAAAATCAAGTGCGGGTAGTTGGAACCACCCGCGCGAAGAGAAAAATATGCTGATACCGTCACTTCAGTCTTCTCGTGACCACGGCCGCTGCATCGTGGCTGAAACGTCGAGGTAAAATATAAATGGTTTTTTGCGAGATTAATATAATTAGTGTGTTTAATACCAATTGTCTCTGAGAATCTTGTGATGAGAGGAGGCCTGTGCCCAGCAGCGGGCCGTAAATAGGCTGCTGTGGATGTGATGTTGTTCTCTGACTAACTTTCATCTACTGCCACTGTATATCCTAAGGCACGCAAGCGACATTTCTATTTAAACAAACGATCATAGAGACGCCTCTAACGTTTTGGTCGAAAATTGCAATATTATGGTTTAAGGGGGCGTCAAATCGATCTAGCGAGGTCTCGTAAGGGGGGTAAGGGGGAGAACGGCAACAACATCTGACCGGCCCCAAAAGTCAACCTCACCTGCTCGCGCTAGTAATTCCTTCAGAATAACTAGCGGCGGCAGTCTTCGGGTTACCGCGGTGCCCCCTGCTAGACAACGGACGAGGCTCTGGCGACCGAGCAATGGCGGGATAACCATCCATCCCAGTCGGGCAACTGACTGGAAGAGGCTTCAGTGACCTTGGGGACTAAATATCCTCTAAAAGTCTGGTGCAGAAGGCAACGGGAAACCACTGCACTATATTCCCTAGTCGTCAGCGACACATCAAAACATGGAAAAGTTTCAAAAAGCCGCGGCCCCGAGTGCCTGGCGTCCCTTCAATGGGACAGGGGTGCGAAGAATCCCCGGGCGTAGATTTAAGTATAACCTAAGAATTGCAACATGGAATGTGCGTAGCCTTATGCGTCCTGAAAAAATCTATAATGTTATTAAGGAGATGCAACGACTGAAGATAGATATACTGGGACTAAGTGATGTAAGGTGGAAAGGAAGTGGAAAACACCGTATTGACGACGTCCATGAACTATATTACTCCGGATCTGATGAAACCTCAAATTTACACGGTGTGGGGGTAATCATCAATAGCAAAGCAATAAAAGGCAATGTCAGTTGTGTGTTTAAGTCTAATCGTGCTATGTTGATCCAAATCGAAGCAAGCCCAAGGAATCTAAACATCATGCAGTTGTACGCTCCAACTGCTGAAAAGCCGGATGAGGAAGTGGAGGTGTTTTATAGTGACGTCGATTATCTACTCAAACTCATAAAAAGCCATGAAGTCAGTATAGTTATGGGTGATATGAACGCAAAGATAGGTGAAGGTGAAGTTCAAGGAGTTGTGGGAAAGTATGGTTTGGGTGTTAGAAATGTCAGAGGAGACACTCTTGTACAATTTTGCCAAGAAAACGAACTAGTTGTTACGAATACATTTTTCCAACTTCCACCTAGAAGACTGTATACTTGGACCTCACCTAGACATACTACTCAACACATAGTGCGTAACCAAATTGACTATTTAATGATTAACAGCCGTTTTAGAAATTGTATAAAGAGTGTCAAAACTTATCCAGGGGCAGATATCGGCTCTGATCATAATCCGGTTGTTGCAGAGTTGTGCTGTGTTCTCAAACACCTAAAAAAGAAAAGTCCCAGAGTTAACATTGATGTACGTAAGATTAATGAGCCCGATATAAGGGCTAAAGTTTCGAACGGCATTAATAAGTGGGCGATAAGCTCTGAGCAGATAGTTTATGAATCTATCGAGGAAAAATGGAATGAACTAAAATCTACAGCGGTTAAACTCAGTGAGGATCACTTGAAACCAGGAAAGTGGGTTCCAAAGCAAGTATGGATGACTGATAACATTTATTATCTGATGGAAGAACGAAGACACTGTAAACAAGATATTTCCAAATATAACATCTTGAACAAAAAGATACGTAAAGAAGTCCGCTATGCCCGTGAGAAATGGTACAGAGATAAGTGTGAATATATGGAGGAACTCCACGCAAAGCATGACGCTTTCAATCTGCATAAGGAGATAAAACATATGTTAGGACGAAGAACTTTAGTACACCAGCTGATAGATGCAAACAACCAACCTATATTGCACTTGACAAATAAAAAGATTACTTGGAGGGAGTACATAAATTCAATGTTTTCAGATGACTCGAGAACTGTTAATAGTGAAGAATTCTACCCTCAGAATGGTCCACCGATTCTAAAAGATGAAGTCCGGAAAGCACTGCGTTTTGCGAAAACGGGAAAGGTGGTAGGTCCTGACAATGTCCACATTGAAGTACTAAAGCTCCTTGAAGACAGCCATTTGGAAGCGCTTACGGATCTCTTTAACGGCATATATGAATCCGGTCAAATACCTGGCGATTGGCTCAAGTCAACCTTCATCACACTACCCAAGAAAAATAATGCCAAGCGGTGTGAAGAATTTAGAACCATCAGCCTTATGAGCCAAGTTTTAAAACTTTTTCTCAACATAATTCACGCGCGTATTAGAGTTAGATGTGATGAACAGCTCGGAGACAGCCAATTTGGGTTCCGAGCTGGTGTAGGGACAAGAGAGGCCTTGTTTGCTCTGCAGGTGTTGGTCCAAAAATGCAAAGATATGCAACAAGATGTTTTTCTTTGTTTCATCGATTACGAGAAAGCATTTGATCGAGTGTTACATGATCACCTTTTGTCACTCCTGACCGACATAGGATTGGACGGCAAGGACGTACGTATCATCCAGAGACTGTACTGGAATCAAACAGCGACCGTACGAATAGATGGGGAAGAGACGGACGAAGTGGATATTTGCAGGGGTGTCCGGCAAGGTTGCGTGCTTTCACCTACTCTCTTCAACTTATACTCCGAGGCAGTCATCGCTGAAGCAATGGAAGGACTCGACAGTGGGGTTAAGATTAACGGACGTCTCATTAACAATCTAAGATATGCCGACGACACAGTCCTTATAGCGTCTACAGAAGCTGAGTTACAGCGGATTGTTGACAGAGTCAATGAGTGCAGTTTGAGGGCCGGTCTGAATATGAATGTCTCCAAGACAAAAGTCATGATTGTTTCCAAGCACGAGGCGGCTACTCCTGTAATATCTGTGGCTGGTACGCAGTTAGAACGTGTGCGAAAATATAAATACCTTGGCACATGGGTGAATGAAACCTGGGACAACGATCTTGAAATAAAAACCCGCATTGAAATCGCCCGTGCTGCATTCAATGGCATGAAGAAAATCCTTTGCAGTCGCAATCTGAAGATGTCGTTGCGCACCCGTCTACTGGAATGCTACATATGGCCCATACTTCTATACGGATGTGAGGCCTGGACTATCAAAGAGCAATTCCGGAAACGTATAGAAGCATTCGAGATGTGGGCCTATAGGCGCATGTTAGCTATTAGCTGGACGCACCGAGTTACGAACGTGGAAGTCCTTCGACGAGCTGGCCGAAAGCGACTACTTATGCAGACCATCAAAAGACGGAAAGTTGCCTATCTGGGTCATATACTTAGGCACTCCAGATATGAGATCCTGCAGCTTATAATGATGGGCAAAGTTGCCGGCAAAAGATCAGTCGGCCGTAGAAAGAAGTCGTGGTTGCGCAACATACGCGAGTGGACTGGGATCACGAGTGCCGCAGAACTTTTCACTCTCGCCAAAGATCGGGCGAAGTATGCAGAGCTGACTGCCAACCTTCACTAGTTGGAGAGGCACCAGAAGAAGAAGAAGAAGAGGTCTCGTATCTGGGAAAACTATCTTTCAACTATTTTCACCCAAACGAAGCTTTGATCACACAGGTACCTACTTAATACCTACATTAAACATATGTTTGCGTGGATATTGCTGCGCACCGGGCTTAGCAAAAGTTTAGTAATAATTTTCCCTAAAAAGAAACAACTCCGGGAGTGCCGGCGGAAGTGAAAACTTGAATATTAACATTGTAGAAAGAGAGGGGGATACTTGCTCTCCTACTCTCCGGCGGTCTACTGGCATCAATGAGATTGTAATAGTTTTTCGATCAGGTCACGTCTCCGTCTTACGGTCCCGTGATCTGTCGCGAATCTGACATTTTTTCCCGATCAAAAAAGTGCACAGCGCCGCTAAAGAAGTTTTCACTTACAAAGATGTTCGACACTAAAATGTTAAATTAGCTGATTTCTCTAGCTCTAGAATTTTTAACAGTACCAGGATATCTAAATATTTGCATGTACAAACCGTTTAAAGACACCTGATCATTGTACTGTGTAAACAGAGCATTTGTTTACGGCAGCCATCTGTTGTCGTTCGATCGTGCCCGTCGCTAAACGGGGAACAGTAAAATTTCAAGGCAGCGTCTATAATTATTGGCCACGTCGATACTGTAGCAATATCGGGCTTGACCGTTTTGCGCGCAGAATACCTACGGCTTATTGGCAAACATATACGCGACTTGAAAAAAATATACCGATACTACTGCTACGGAACTCTAAAAAACCTTACTGCAAACAAGCTTATGATTTAACCAGTTTCACTCTCACAATCAAGGCGAATCTAACGACACCTCATAAGCTAAAAATTAATCAAGCCGTTTAGGCTACAGAGCTGGCCAAAGAAATATACATACCTAAATACATATTATACACTCGAAAACCCTTCCTTCTGGCGCAGTCGGGTAAAAATAACGCCATTTTAGTTTCAGTAGAAAACTACCTCTAGTTTGCAAATCTAATATATAAAATTCTTGTGGCACAGTGTTTGTAACCAAACTCCTCCGAAACGGCTCGACCGATTCTTATGAAATTTGGAGTGTATGTTCAGTAGGTCTGAGAATAGGACGTAAGCTATTTTTCATACTCGGAAAAAAATCTAAGGCGGTACGAAGTTCGCGGGGTCAGCTAGTTATTCTAGGTAATTCACGGTACATCCGGTTTTTTAAGGCGCGCGCAAACTATAAATCAAGTCAGGAAATTCGCTCAACATTTTGAACATACGAATGTGGTATTATCTCGTGGTGGGGTGACTTAAAGCATCATCCATACTAATATTATAAATGCGAAAGTAACTCTGTTCGTCTGTCTGTCTGTTACCTCTTCACGCTTCAACCGCTGGACCGATTGCGATAAAATTTGGCATGGAGATAGTTGGGGTCCCGGGAAAGGACATATGCTATTTTTTGCAATCGAGGCAGGCGATTGTCTCAGCGGATAATGTCTAGTTGCATTGGGGGAAGCGAGAAGCAACATCGCGACAAGTGGAGTGGGTCATACCTATACGTAGAAAATAAGAAAAGTGAAGACTAAAAAAGAAATCCACATTTCATGAACAATATAAATCAGCAAACCTTTTAGTACGAGTATAATAGAATAGTATATTTATATATAGCGTTGAAAAAATAAACATTGTTTAAATAGGATTAGAAGACATAACTTCACGATTTTTTTTCATCGAAACGATTTAATGAAATCCTATTTATGGAACAGCAAGTTTTTTAAGTATATAATGAATATTAACATATATTTTACTCGCCTTACAAAATCAAATGGTTTTCGTTTCAATACTGTTTAAAGAAAGTCAATTAAGGTCTTGTTAGCGCCTTAACTTAACTGACCAAGCGGTAATTATTACAATCCCTGTTAACTGAACTTTACTCGCAGTAGAAGTTTAAAGTGGATTTTCCTCTCGGAACTGTAAAGATTTATTACTTAGGCATGTTTGCCGAACATTGGATCCAATATTAGACAATTTAGTTTGATTTTCATATCCGTGTTTTTATTTCATCAAACATTATTAGTGGCATCATAGTTCCCAAGTCTATCCCTTGGGGGGGATTTGCCAATAGTCGCCACATTGCTCGCAGGACTGATGGCCGATGGGGCAAGAAAGTCCTGGAGTGGCGTCCGCGAACCGGTAGACGAGCTGTCGGTAGGCCTCCAGATGGAGTGACGACCTTGTAAAGGTCGCGGGAACGCGGTGGATGCGAGTGGCACAGGACCGGTCTGAGTAACGCGCTTTGGGGGAGGCCTATGTCCAGCAGTGGACGTCTATCGGCTGAAATGATGATGATAATGATGAACCATTATTAAAGAATGCTATTTATTACTCTCTTGTTAAGAACCTAGTATTTTATTTAAATCATTATGATGATTATCTCCACCTAATAATAATATCATAAATGTGAAAATGTGTTTGTTTGTTTGTTTGTCCTTCCTTCACGTCGCAACGACTGTACCGATTTGTATGAAATTTGGTATAGTTTGAGACTCTGGCCATAACATAGGATACTTTTTATGATGATTTTTTTTACTGGAACGGGTTTTCTACGGATCAAACCAGTTTTTTCAATACTTCTATAACTATAACTACATAATTATGTGTATAGTATCATCGGGCACGCAAATTCTAAGTCTACGCGGGACGAAGTCGCGGGCAAACGGCTAGTCCTTCATAAATTCCATCCCTATTTTCAAATGAAAATTGTATCACGAAGAAACGACCGGTAAATAGTTTACGATAAAACACAATTGACAACATTTCAAAATTTTAGTAAGGCTTAATTCGAAAACCATTTGGGTATCTATATCCAAAGGACTCAATAAAAAAGTTTGGGATTTTTTTGTTCATTACTTTTTTCGACCTACCGCCTCTCATGCAGAGGGTCGGGGGTTCGATTCCGGCTCGCACCTCTAAGTTTACTTATGTGCGAAATTCAATTAGAATTAACCACTATGCTTTACGGTGAAGGAAAACATCGTGAGGAAAGCTGCACGCATCTGCGAAGTAATTCAAAGCTGTGTGTGAAATCCCCAATTGTGGGGACTATAGCCCAAACCCTCTCGTGATGAGAGAAGGCCTGTGCCCAGCAGTGGGACATAAATAGGCTGTAGTAGTAGTACTTTTAGAGAAAATCGTATTTTAGTGGCAACTATACGCGCAGAATTATTTCTATGTGCAGAAAGAGCTAAGAGTCATTTTTGACTTACGCCCTTTTCGAATGAGGAGTTTTTAAATTTTCATTTTAATTTTAAATAGCCGTGTTAAAAAATGAAATGTCAAATATCAGCTTGGTTAAAAAATGCATGCTTATGTCCTGCTGTGTCCGGCCGATTATCGGCGGTTTTCCTCTACAAGGCGCATTTCTCAACTGATTCTCGTGAACCAGGTTCCAAAGATACTGGGTGCTCGTGAGCATTGCGAGAGATTTTAACTACTAATTCCAGAGGCTAATAAGAAGTAATAAATGTTATATGAACTTAGGTCGAAACACGTTTTTTTATTATTATTTTCATACATAATAATTGCTAACGTAGTATATATATTTTTTTTGCAATATCAGACGTTGCCAGCTCGTCCTAAAGGCACGTTTATACTATTACGTTAGCAATTATTATGTATGAAAATAATTAAAAAAAAACGTGTTTCGACCTAAGTTCATATAACATTTATTACTTCTTATAGCCTCAGGAATTAGTAGTTCTACTCTCGCAATGCTCACGAGCACCCAGTATATACTTAAGTATACATAGTAATGGTTTTTGTCGATTCAGTATCGAAATGAGGCTCCGTCGAGTGCAATTGGTCTAATTAAATTTTAACGAATGACAGTCAATGTGCGCATTATTGGTGTCGTTAGCAGCAGACTTGCCGTTAAGGTTTTACAACCCATACTTGGGTTATGCTTTGGCTAATTAAAATTATATTTTCCTACCTATAACCTGGGCTTTACGTGTATCTGTTCTGTGTTACATATTGAATAAATTACATAATGAAACGAAATAATAAACAGTAGCACACTCTGGTATACTTAATTATTATGTCTGCAGAAATGGCTACTTTCCATCAGCCGGGCCGTCGATTGATCTAAGGAAAAGAGAGGTTTCATGATGCAGACTTGAATTAGCCAATTAGAGTTATTCCAGGTACGTATAAGTATTTGTGCCAGGAAACAGGTAAGCATTAAGCGATGTTATGTAATGGGAGGCCTATGTCCAGCAGTGGACGTCTATCGGCTGAAATGATGAAGCGATGTTATTTGTGGGTCCTCTTTAGGGAGAATGTTCTTGGGAAGAAAACAAGTGTAAGGAATAATTTTACGATCGGTACCCAAGTCATACACACAACACGGCACAATTCATATGGCGCATTAGGTGCCCTCTGTACGCTCCTTTCTCCATACAAACGTAGTTACGTTTTAATTCACTACTTATCAGATTGGCACCAAATTTTACAAGTAATAGTGGAGCAGAGATATTAGGGTCCAAAATATACTTTGATTGTAATAAATTGAATAACAAAGAAACTAGGACCATTTTAGTTTCCTCCATACAAACTTTAAAATTCAGTTTTTTTAGCTGTACTTAATTTAATTATGTTTTATTTTACCACGACATTTGCTTATTTCAAAACATCCGCAATAATGATTTTATTATGTGTACCAAGTTTCAAGTCAATCTGTTAAGTAATTTGGGAATAAAATATGTTTGTATGAAAAGTTGAGAACCGCCGTGCGACTCTTAATGATGATGATGATGATGAGTCCGACCGATTTCGGCCATGGCGACCACTTCGACTCCTAACAAGTGTTTTGGCGCTCATGCGCCCGAAGATGGCTAATGTAACCTATCTTTGCGGTGAAACTTCGCGCACATTGAGGGCACGTAAGCACACCGTCTATGTAATTATAAGAGATGGCAGCAGGTGGACGGGCTTTGAGCTGGTCGCGTTTGGTGTCAAGGTCAACTTTACGTTGATCCTCGAAATCCCGTACCTTGTCGTTCACCACCCTGCGCCATTCTGATCGCTGTGCTGCCAAACGCTCCCATTGGGAGGGCTCGATATCGCATCTTTTCATATGTCGCTTTAAGACATCTTTGTACCGGAGGAGTTGTCCGCCATGCTTCCGCTTGCCCTCCTCCAGTTCAGAGTAGAAGACGCGCTTCGCTACCCTCCTCTCCGACATACGCGATACGTGACCACACCACCGAAGCTGCCGACGCATTAAATAGGTCTCAATGCCACCAACATTGGCTCGTCGCAGGACTTCGGTATTACGCACTTTGTCGGACCATCTGATCTTCATGATGGAACGAAGGCATTTAAGGTGGAAACGATCCAGAGTGCGTATGTGGCGACGATACACACACCACGCCTCGGAAGAATATAACAGGTTTGGCAGCACAATTGCCATGTACACTGATACCTTGGTGGCCAACTTAAGGTCATGTGAACAGAAGACCTTGGAATACAGCTTGCCAAATGCTGCAGCAGCAGCACCGACTCTGCTGTTAATCTCAGCATCAAGGTCACCCTTAGATGTGACAGTGTTCCCCAGGTAGCGAAATTTATCGACCTGTTTCAGTACATCCTCACCAAGCTTTATGGTCACCGACTCGTGACCGTGAGTGTCCAGGGACATTACTTCCGTCTTAACGACACTGATCTTAAGGCCGAACTTACGGCAGGCTTCGTGGAAAGCGGACATCAGCTGTTGCAGGTCTTCTGGGGATTCTGCTAAGAAGCACAAATCATCAGCATACATGATCTCAGAGACCAATGCATACGAGACTTTTGTGCGAGCCTCAAGTCTAGCCAAGTTGAAAAGACTGCCGTCCGTACGGAACCGGATGCGGACTCCTTGGGGAACTGCTTGTAAGACCTCTTTAACTACCACTGCAAAGTATAACGCGAACAGAGTAGGTGCTAATACGCATCCTTGCTTCACCCCACAGGTGACGGGGAAGAAGTCAGTCTGTTCGCCATCTACAGCGACGAAGCAGTGCATGTCGTCATGCAGGAGTCTAAGAAGTCTTACAAACTTATCCGTGCACCCAAGCTTTCCTAGAACTAACCAAAGAGCTTCACGAGGCACGCTGTCGAAGGCTTTCTCCAAGTCAACAAAGCAGAGGTACAGCTGACGACCCTGTTCTCTGCTCTTTTCCTGAAGTTGACGTACCGAGAAAATCGCTTCGCATGTGCCTCGGTCAGGTCGGAAGCCAAATTGGGTTTCGGGCAGAATCTTTTCAGACAAGTCCTTTAGGCGGTTTAAAAGAACTCTGGCAAAAACCTTCCCAGGGGTCGAAAGGAGTGAAATACCGCGGTAAGAGTTGCAATCAGATCGGTCACCTTTGTTCTTATATAGAGAACTTATGCGCGATACTTTAAAACTATTTGGAACACGCTCCTGCTCCCACATATGAACAAATAATTTCCACACTAATGAATGCAACTCCTCTCCACCGTACTTCATCAGCTCTCCCGGTATAAGGTCAATACCAGGCGTCCGATTGTTTTGTTGCTGCCTGGTGGCAGTAACAACTTCGTCACGCGAGAGAGGCTCATCCAGCTCACTGGCGAAAGGGAGTTGAGGCATCAAACTGATACTTTGCAGATCAGCTGATCGATCTACATTAAGCAGAGTATCAAAGTGCTCCGCCCAGCGCTTTAGTACACCCTCTTTGCTCGTCAACAGGTTCCTACCGTCTAAGGACCTTAGCGGAACCTTTACATGGTGTGATGTACCAATCAGCTTACGTACCTCGCTGTAAAACTCCCCAAGCTGGTTTGTGTCAGTGAGCCATTGCATGTGACTAGCTTTGTCCTGCCACCACTTATCCTTGACTTGTCGAGACAGCTTGCGCAATTCGTGGTCACTAGCTTTGACTATCCCAACGGTTCCTCTCCGCCTACAATGCTGTCGTAGTAGGTCTCGATGTTTGTCGAATGCCGCCCGCAGAACGTCATCATTTGCATCAAACCAATCTTCATTGCGACGGCATTTTTTGCCCAAGGCAGCTGAAGCGGTTGCCATGATATGAGATGACAAAGTTCCCCAAGCAGCATCAACATCACCACCTTCACCAGCTGCTACCAACTTTTCAGATAAGGTGTTGGCATATTTCTCTCTCACCTCAGGATCTTTCAGCTTATCTAAGTCTAAAGCCGGAAGCTTTTTTGTAGCAGATCTACGCGGGTGACGGAGGCGGAGTCGCAGCTTAGTGACAATAAGTCGGTGGTCAGACCAACAGTGCGCACCACGCATAACACGGGTTATCTGCACTTGCCTAAGGTCCCTTTGCCTTATGATAGCATAGTCGATCAGATGCCAGTGCTTGGATCTTGGGTGCATCCATGTTGTCTTGTGCTTGGCGGCAAGTCTAAACATAGTGTTCGTAATTGCCAATCCGTATTGAGCACAAAGACTGAGCAGCAACTGACCATTACTGTTCATGTTGCCGACTCCATGTCTACCCAGGACTCCAGGCCACGCCTCATAATCCCGACCAACCCTGGCATTGAAGTCGCCCAGCAATAGAACCTGCTCTCTGGTGTTTATGCTGTTGAGGCAAAAAGACACTTCCTCATAGAATCTGTCCTTGATGTCATCAGATTTGTCTAGCGTTGGTGCATAGACACTGATGACATTAAGGTAATTGTCCTTGTCCAGGTGAAGGCGCAGTGTGGTAACGCGGTCCGAGATATGTACAGGGTACTCCTCCAGTCGCTTTACTAATTGATTCTTGATGGCAAATCCTACACCTGATCGCCGAGTTTCGGAGGCAGCAGTACCTTTCCAGAAAAAAGTGTATCCACCGCCTTCTTCCAATAGCTCTCCTTCATCGGCAAGGTGTGTTTCGCTCAGAGCAGCCACATCTACGTCATAGCGATGAAGTTCCCGAGCTACTATGGCGGACTTGCGTTCAGGGCAGGCGTTGCCATCTCGATCAAGAAGCGTTCTCACGTTCCACGCACCAAATATCATTGTAGGTGTTGTGTTACATTTTCTTTTGTAGCGTCGACCACGATTTAAAGTGATGCGATGGCAGCCGCGGTTACTACCACCTACCAGGTTGAGGCGAGCATTTGTTTAGGGCACCTTTTCTAGCCCCCTCCCCGGCTGAGCGGGGAAAGCAGTGCCTCCCTAAACAGGGCTGCTTTGTCATCTCGAGTGCTGCCGATCCTGCGCTGTCGCCTCAACGTGCAGCGCAAAAACGACCACGGCGTGTACTCACACCCCCGAGACCGCCTATGTGCAGGTATCAGACAAAGCCTAGTTTGCACCAGACTAGACCTCTCTACTTCTACCCGTCGCCACAGGGCATTCACGCAAATCGGAGTCCATTAACGGAAGCGGTCAAATACGCAGGATATATTAGGGTGCGCAAACGTTCGCGCAAACGCAGGCGCACACACTCGTCCTTCCCTTCCTTGGATCAGTGGAACGGAGAACCGCTACAACTGAAGGAAAGGTCGGATGCTGTGTCTGGCCGACGGTGACTATACGCCCTCCACCGTCGCCCTAGGCCATCCACCTTGCCTTGCTGACCCGCCGAGTCCGCCAAACCACGTTGCATATCTGCATTGTGTTGCCTTCGTCACCGGATCAGACTTTGTGTGATAAACGGGAGGGAACCGCATGTAGGGATAGGTTTTGGACGATGTGGGAAGGAATAGAAGGGATGGGATACTATAGCCACGGGTAAGTGAAATGTGGACTACAGTAGCTCAGGGAAGGCGGGATCGCATACCCGTGCACTCAATTACCTACTACCGGAAATATAGCAGGCCTGAATGCCCCCTGCCTGCACCTCTCTCTCTCTTAATAGACTCTGCGTCAACGGCATTCACTGCTTATCCTCAATTTCACGAACAGTTATTATTTTATTTATTTATTTAAACTTCATTGCACATACAATACGTATACAATTGGCAGACTAAAGGCATTCTTTACCAGTCAATAATTATAAGGCCAAACAGAAAGGAAAATGAGTAGGTGCATCAACATCAGAAAGAAACTACAGAAATACTAGGAAAATGAAAAACATTCCCAGAGAGGATGAAACTTAAATATTATACGTATAAAAAAATAAACATACATAAACTAATTATTTATTTATTTATTTAAACTTCATTGCACATACAAAATGTATACAATTGGCGGACTTAATGCCTAAAGGCATTCTCTACCAGTCAACCATAAGGTCAAACAGAAAGAAAAATGAGTAGGTGCATCAATATCAGAAAGAAACTACAGAAATACAAGGAAGATAACAAATAATTTCAAAAGAGGAATTATGGTGATTGGAATATGAAAAATTCTGATGATGACAAAAACACTCATGACAATGATGTTTCCAAACATTCTATGTAAGGAGCTAGAATCGTAAAAAAATACGATGGCATATTATTAAGAGATTTTCATTCTAGATAAAATTGTATAGGAAGTTTCATATAACTTCTATAATAATAAGGCGTGAACGGTGCCGAATTGGTTTCATTTCCATAAAAACTCATAACCATTATTCAAATGAACGTCGCAAAAAAATCCAAATGGCTTCTCTTTCTAGATTGAATCATGGGAAAATAATTCTTTTTTCAAGAAATTGTTCACAAAGGTCCTTTGTTTAGGTAAGTATAAGTAAAACACCTCTTCGTATATAATGTGTTACTTTAAACGGCATCTTAAGGCTCGCAATTCTTCGGGCTATGTCGGTGACCCTAGTTCTACTGCGGATATCCTCATTTCTGATTCTATCACGCAGAGAAACCCCGAGCATAGCCCTCTCCATTGCCCTCTGAGTGATTTTGAGCCTTCTTATGAGGCCCATCGTAAGCGCCCACGTCTCGGAACCATAAGTCATCACTGGCAACACACACTGGTCGAAGACTTTCGACTTGAGGCACTGTGGTAATTTGGACGAAAAGACACTGCGAAGCTTCCCGAACGCTGCCCAGCCGAGTCGGATTCGACGATTGACCTCTTTCTCGAATTGCGAGCCTTAAGTGGCAGTGGGCGGGGCACATTGCTCGCAGGACTGATGGCCGATGGGGCCGGAAAGTTCTCGAGTGGCGCCCGTGAACCGGGAGACGAGCTGTCGGTAGGCCTCCAACAAGATGGAGCGACGACCTCGTGAAGGTCGCGGGAAACCGGTGGAAGCAAGTAGCACAGGACCGGTCTGATTGGCGAGCCTTGGGGGAGGCCTATGTCCAGCAGTGGACGTCTTTTGGCTGAAATGATGATGATGATGATGATGAAACGGCATCAAGCAAAACCTTTTCACGATATTTGACCCACAGAATCAGTTATCAATTAATTAATTATTAGTATCAAGTATGCTTCTAGATTTTTTTTTCGAGTTGGTAAAAAAAACGTTTGTATGGGATTCAGGTATTGCTCACATAATCAATCCCATACAATTTGTTTTAATAACTCGAAAAAAAATCGAGACCTAAAAACGTACTTAGAATCGATAACTGATTCTGTGGGTAAAATCTCGTAACAACGTTTTGCTTGATGCCGTATAAAGTAACACATTATACATAGAGGGAGATATATGCGAAATTCAAACCTGCACGCAATGACGAAGTAATTTAAGGACGCTCTTGGCCCGCGTGGGGACTAAAGGTCAAACACTTTCGTGCTAACGGGCACAGACCTAGAATTAAATAAGAGTAGGTAAAAAGAAGCCGTGGTGGTCTAGTGGTTCGACCTACCGCCTCTCATGCAGAGGATCGGGGGTTCGATTCCGGCTCGCACCTCTAAGTTTACTTATGTGCGAAATTAAATTTGAATTTACCACTGAGCTTTTCGGTGAACGAAAGCATCGTGAGGAAACCTGCACGCATCTGCGAAGTAATTCAAAGATGTGTGTGAAGTCCCCAGTCCGCGCTGGGCTCGCGTGGGGACTATAGCCCCAACCCTCTCATGATGATGGGAGGCCTGTGCCCAGCAGTGGGACGCAAATAGGCTGTAGTAGCAGGTAAAAAGATAATCCGTTTATGTTAATAAGCAACAAATTCTCACGAAAGCCTCCCAAAAATGCAAAATACACTCAAAAAACTCAATTACAATAGCAAATCTCGAATTAATTGGATAGCTTTTAATTTAAATTGGGTGTATCTTTAAACGAATATAAACTCAACTTGGAAATGCAAATAAAGGGCACGTGATCCTGATGGAAATAAGGAGTTTCATGATGGAAATTAACGGGAGGCTTGAAATTGCGGCCTTCGTTCCCGGGACCTGCGAAATGACGAAAGATATTGTAGTTTATTTTTCAGTAGTCGTTGGCCGCGATTTTGAATTTGTATACCCGGTGATACTATACGTACTAGGTCTATATACCTAGTTATAGTAATGGAAATACTGAAAAAACTGGTTTGATCCGTAGTTTCGTACGGGTTGTCACGTTCCAGTGAGAAATCGATGCAAAATGATGTGGTTGGAGCCACGCCACAGCGTGAATTTTAGTTCGTTCGTGGTGAGGGTTCCCACCGAACATCTGTCAACCTTCACGAGAGAGGAATTTTGGCCGAAGGGAGTCGTGTTCCGTCGCTTCCGTGGAAGACTGAACAGCGACTCCAGAGTGCGCCTCACGACGAAGAAGCAATCGTGTTAGTTTTTAAGATTCATTTTAATATGTATGTTAGTCTTTAAGGTATATGTAATATGGGCCTAGATGCCTGAAATAAAATTTATTATTATTATTATTATTATTATTATTATTAAAACGTACCTATATGCTTTGTTATTCCCAGGGTCTCAAACTATCTCCATATATTTCATTCAAATTGGTCAAGTCGTTTCAACGTGACGGAAGGACAAACAATTAAATTAAGTACAATCCAAAAAACTGAATTTTAAAGTTTGTATGGAGGAAACTAAAATGGTCCTAGTTTCTTTGTTATTCAATTTATTACAATCAAAGTATATTTTAAAATTGTTTTTGTTTTACATTTATAATATCAAGTATGGATAGTACAGGAAAAAAAATATCTTGAAAATTGAATGGGTATTGAGCGTGTAAAATTTTGCTTGGGTAGGTAAATAGTTGTATTACCATTTATATTTTACCTCGACGTTTCGGCCGCGACGCAGCGGCCGTGGTCACGAGAAGACTGAAGTGACGGTATCAGAATATTATTCTTCTCGCGCGGGTGGTTCGAACTACCCGCATTTGATTTTTATTAATGTCACTCGGAATGTCAACAGGCCGGCACACAACACTAACGATGTCCGCAGATTTATCCGAAGGGGCATCTCGTCGCTTACACTTGCTGATCAGACGAGATCAGTGCTGCAGTGCTGCAGTGATTTGGTCCCGATTCCAGCAAACTGGATTGAATTACATAAACCCAAGGTTCTTTCCACTGAACGTCATTTCTACTCAAGAATGGTAAGCGAAGCGGTGGAAATCAAAAAACATCCTAACTTCAATAGGGAGGATGGTTTCAAGTTATCGACGTCGTGGAATCCAGTTACCAGCAAGTGTAATCGACGAGATGCCCCTTCGGATAAATCTGCGGACATCGTTAGTGTTGTGTGCCGGCCTGTTGACATTCCGAGTGACATTAATAAAAATCAAGTGCGGGTAGTTCGAACCACCCGCGCGACAAGAAAAATATGCTGATACCGTCACTTCAGTCTTCTCGTGACCACGGCCGCTGCATCGCGGCCGAAACGTCGAGTTAAAATATAAACGGTTTTTTACGCGTTTAAGTCCCGTTAGTAGTGTGTTTAATATGAGTGTGTATCGTGGAAATTTGAGACAGTGTAGGTACTTGTACTTTGATGTGTGGTGTATGAACAATTCCATGACCATTATTAATCAACATTAAATTTCATTTTAAAAACCTGATTCACTATCGTCACCTCATCTCATGATCTCTTCCTTCATACCGTATTTCATTACGTATATTGACTCACTACTCACTGTACATTTTTGAAGTTTTATCATATGTAAGGAATAATTTGTCCATGTTTGCGCGTGTTGATATTCCCGGCGTGCCACTCCGCCGCACAGGATGCCTGAGGACAATTCCACGTCGCATGGCTTTTGCAGGGAAGAACCCGCGAGTTATCGGTCCGTCTTACTACGAGCGTCTACCCGCACAGCTAAAAAGTGAACCGTCTGACGCGGTGTTTCGACGTCAACTTAAGAACCTTTTGTTGGAACATCCGTTATATTCTGTTAAAGAATACATGGACTTAGATTTATAAATTTGTAATATATAATTTGACATACCAATTGTACCATATTAATCCTATTATTTGTTAATATTATTTCTTATTTTGGTATAAAAAGACGATCCTAACGGTGAAATATTTTATTCCTGATTTTCATTATATTTTTATTTTGTATTCTTTCTGACGATCGCAATGTGAAATTCTCTTATTTTTGACATGTAAAATATGCTGTAATTTGATATTGGGAAATAAATGTATATGTCTATGTCTATGTCATTTAAATCGATTCAGCGGTGTGAGCGGAGAAAGCAACTGTCAGATTTACCACTTTCACTTTTAAAACACTAAAATAAAATGTACATACATACCACTGACCTACCTAGATTATGATTAATGGTCTTCAGTGTTTGGAAACAAATTAGGAAATAAAAGTTGTGGCCTTCAAATTTTTCTGCTGATGGATGCTTGTTGGCAAAGTGCTTTTTAGGGTATTTATGGTCCGATTGGATTTGGTGATCAATCACATGCGATTTAAATAAAATGGAAGGTAGGTATATTTTTATATCAAAAGCAAAAATGTAGATATCGTGTTAGTATTTATATTATATAAGCAGGTACATAGTGATGCCATGCGACTTCGTCCGCGTGGGATATAAAAATGACGATAACATTTCTAATTCGCCGCCAGAAGCGCTTGAGGTACTTCTTTCCGATATCCAATTTTAATTTATTATACTACTAGCTTCTGCCCGCGACTTCGTCCGCGTGGAATTCGGTAACAGCGTTCCTGCGGGAACTATGCGTTTTACCGGGATAAAAAGTAGCCTATATCAATATATGTATAGGTGAACGGATTGCAACAAAATTTGGTACCTATGAGGGTAGTTTATAATACTGGTATTGACCAGTAGTTTTCGAGTTAAATCCGGACACACATACATACATACAGACAGACATACACATTCTTACTCAAAATCGTTATTTTGTGTTCAGTGCCTATCTTTTATATAGTCCCCTCGACTTGATAAGTAGTTTCTTTTAATTTTCAAGTTACAGATGCGACTTCTTCTACAGACTTATTATTATTATTAGTAGTATAGATAGAAGAAGACAGATTACACTGTCTGCTTTCTTAGTACTGTATGCCCCAGTAGAAGGCAGTTTGTACAAATATGTGATAATTTGTTTCAAAATCATTGACCCAGTTTACTATACCGAAATCCCTAAAAGTTACATTATATTCCAAAAGATACAAAGTGTCAAAACACCCAAACCTAAAGTGCCTAAGTTTAAATAGTTCAAATGATTAGAGTATTTTCAAGAAGCAAAGCCATCATAAGATCTTCCAACTTAAATTATAACTCCCTAGGGAACTTTATTTCATAACCACGGATACCCTCCATTCGTTACTATTGCCTTCAGGGGCTACCCTTAAAGTACGGTGGAAATAAACATAGCCAAATTACCACCCTGAAATTATAGAAGGGAACGTTTTATGAAAGCGTTACTCTTAAGGTGTACCTGTGTAAGATGTAAGACGGAATAGTACATTATTGCAGTGGCCGCCGAGTAGCGCATTGCCGGACGAGTCAGTTAGAATTTCATTCCATTATACGAGTCTGGCAATCGCCGTTGCAGCCGAGGTATATAAGTATAATGCTATTCTCAAACTGTGAGGAAATCATCATCATTATCATATCAGCCGATAGACGTAATCGCTGCTCAACATAGGCTCAATCATCCCCCAAGGCTCGCCACTCTGACCGGTCTCGTGCCACACGCAAATCGCTGTGAGGAAATACATAATAATTAAATTATCATCATCCTCATCATCATCATCATCATCATCATCATCATTATCATATCAGCCGATAGACGTAAATCGCTGCTCAACATAGGCTCAATCATCCCCCAAGGCTCGCCACTCTGACCGGTCCCGTGCCACACGCAAATCGCTGTGAGGAAATACATAATAATTAAAATATCATCATCCTCATCATCATCATCATCATAATAATTAAATATCATCATCATCATCATCGTCACTGCTGGGCACAGGCCTCCTCTCATCAAGAGAGAGTTCGGGCTATGGGCCCAATGCGGATTGAGGATTTCACACGAATCACTTCGCAGATGCATGCAGGTTTCCTCACGATGTTTTCCTTCACCGCAAAGCTCACTGATAAATACAAATTGAATTTCGCACATAAATAATTTCAGATACTTAACTTGATTTGAAAAAATATGCAGCGTCGAACTAAACGACAAACGTGAGATGACAACGATACCTACAACGAGACGACAACGTTAGACGTCGCGTGCGCAAAACTTTGGTCATTAAATACTCGTACAGTTGACGCGTAAACCTTTTTGCTGTAAGGGTTACCGGTGAAGACAATAAAATTGTCCTTCGGCATGAAACCATTTTCGAAGTTTCTTTAATGTTTTAGTTAGATAATAATTACTTACAGATGTTTTTATATACGAGTAATTTTAACATTTTCAAAGAAGTTAACATTTATATACATACTACTACTACTACAGCCTATTTGCGTCCCACTGCTGGGCACAGGCCTCCTCTCATCACGAGAGGCTATAGTCTCCACGCGGGCCCAGTGCGGATGGGGGACTTCACATCTTTGAATTACTGCGCAGATGCGTGCAGGTCTCCTCACGATGTTTTCCTTCACCGAAAGCTTAGTGGTAAATTCAAATTGAATTTCGCACTTAAGTAAACTTAGAGGTGCGAGCCGGAATCGAACCCCCGACCCTCGCCATTAGGGACGGTAGGTCGAACCACTAGGCCACCACGGCTTCAATGTTTTAGTTAGACGATAATTACATTAGGATGTTTTTTCATAACATTTTAACCTCTTCAACGCCATTTCAAATACAAAAGCCGTCACTGACACACCATGAGGTGGCTGCCATCTAAAACGAATGTGGATCTTACGTATACGTTTTTAAGACGCTGACAAGAGCTAATGACCTTGAGCAATCGAGGCAGGCAACTGTCTCAGCAGACAATGTCTGTTTGCGTAGAAAATCAGAAAAATTTAGATTTAAAAAATATCTCACATTGCATGAACAATATAATTTAGCAATTTTTTTGGTATGAATAAGACGGAATAGAGTATTTCATTATGGAAATCTGCGTTACAAAAATAAACTTATAGAACCGTTTAAATAGGATTTGGAGACGTAACTTCACGATTTTTTTTCATCGAACCGATTTCGTCAAATCCTTTTTACGAAATAGCAAGTTTTTTAAGCAATAGTGAATATTAACATATATTTTACTGGCCTTACAAAATCAAATCCTTTTCGTTTAAATACGTACGCCTTAACCTCTTTATCTGTTGTTCGCCATCACGCATATATAATATACCTACCGATATGCGTCATTGGTGATGAAAAGGTTCACGCTGGTACTGGGAACTCGTAAATAAGTATGATTTTATATGAATTTACACCACCACAACTCTATATCTATATTATACGTCTAGGCTATAGATTACGACTTACTTTGCTGATACATGCAGATTTCCTCACGATGTTTTCCTTGTGGGTGGTGTGGATACACATGTCCGTGTACCCACTACGTTCTGTATGATTTATATCTAGAGGCCGCAGGGTAAACTGACAAGCTATTTCGGCAGGGTTGTTGAAAAATATAGAATATTTATGTAGATACAAAGATTTTAACATCCATATACATATTACTATTACTACTACTACTACAGCCTATTTGCGTCCCACTGCTGGGCACAGGCCTCCTCTCATCACGAGAGGCTATAGTCTCCACGCGGGCCCAGTGCGGATTGGGGACTTCACACACATCTTTGAATTACTTCGCAGATGCGTGCAGGTCTCCTCACGATGTTTTCCTTCTAAGCTCAGTGGTAAATTCAAATTGAATTTCGCACATAAGTAAAATTACAGGTGCGAGCCGGAATCGAACCCCCGACCCGACCCTCTGCATGAGAGGTGGTAGGTCGAACCACTAGGCCACCACGGCTTCCACGAGGCCACCACGGGTATGTATGCATACTCGTACATATACATATCTAAATATATAAAACTCAAAGGTGACTGACTGACTGACTGACTGACTGACTGATATAGTGATCTATCAACGCACAGCCCAAACCACTGGACGGATCGGGCTGAAATTTGGCATGCAGGTAGATGTTATGACGTAGGCATCCGCTAAGAAAGGATTTTGCAAAATTCCCACGGGAACGGGAAAAAAGGGATTTTTACATTTTAATGTTTAGGCACGTACGAAGTCGCGGGAAACATCGTAGAGATCTGAAATTTGGCATGCAGGTTCCTTGGGGAGCGTAGGGGAGCACTAAGAAAGGACTTCCCGAAATTCCCACGGAAACGGGAAAAAATGTTTTTTTTTACATTTTAAGGCGCGTACGTAGTCGCGGGAATCATCGTAGAGAGCGGAAATTTGGCATGCAGGTTCCTTGGGGAGCGTAGAGGAGCACTAAGAAAGCATTTCCCGATATTCCCACGGGAACGGGAAAAAATGGGTTTATTACATTTTAAGGCGCGTACGTAGTTGCGGGGATCATCGTAGAGAGATGAAATTTGGCATGCAGGTTCCTTGGGGAGCGTAGGGGAGCACTAAGAAAGGATTTTCCGATATTCCCACGGGAACGGGAATCGGATTTTTACATTTTAATGCTTAGGCGCGTACGAAGTCGCGGGAAACAGCTATCTATCTATCTAAATATATAAAAGAAGAAACTGACTGACTGACTGACTGACTGACTGACTGACTGACTGACTGATTGACTGACTGACTGACTGACATATCAACGCAGAGCCGAAACTACTGGTCGTAGAGAGCTGAAATTTGGCATGCAGGTTCCTTGGGGAGCGTAGGGGAGCATTAAGAAAGGACTTCCCGAAATTCCTACGGGAACGGGAAAAATGGTTTGTTTACATTTTAAGGCGCGTACGTAGTCGCGGGGATCATCGTAGAGAGCTGAAATTTGGCATGCAGGTTCCTTGGGGAGCGTAGGGGAGCACTAAGAAAGGACCTCCCGAAATTCCTACGGGAACGGGAAAAAATGGGTTTATTACATTTTAAGGCGCGTACGTAGTTGCGGGGATCATCGTAGAGAGATGAAATTTGGCATGCAGGTTCCTTGGGGAGCGTAGGGGAGCACTAAGAAAGGATTTTCCGATATTCCCACGGGAACGGGAAAATGGGATTTTTACATTTTAATGTTTAGGCGCGTACGAAGTCGTGGGAAACAGCTATCTAAATATATAAAAGAAGAAACTGACTGACTGACTGACTGAGATATCCACGCAGAGCCGAAAATACTGGTCGTAGAGAGCTGAAATTTGGCATACAGGTTCCTTGGGGAGCGTAGGGGAGCACTAAGAAAGGATTTCGTGAAATTCTCACGGGAACGGGGAAAAAGGGATTTTTACATTAAAATTTTTAGGCGCGTACGAAGTCGCGGAAAACATCGTAAGGATCTGAAATTTGGCATGCTGGTTCCTTGGGGAGCGTAGGGGAGCACTAAGAAAGGATTTTCCGATATTCCCACGGGAACGGGAAAAATTAAATTATAATCCTAGATTACAAACACTTTCAAGAAACACGTTATGCAGATTACCTACTGTTAGATTACCTGCCTATTGTCCAGTAAAAAGGAAATGATTGATGAGTTCACTAAAACATTCTTTAAACCAGTCTGCTATTACCTAAATAATGAATTTTGGCACTAAACTATTTATTCATAAGAGATTAATGAATCAGAGAAAAAAAAGGAAAAATCTAAACATATAATAAATAATAATTCTTTAGAATTCTTCTTTAGGTGAAAATTGAAAATTAAAAGAAACTATCAAGTCAAAGGGACTATATGAACGATACTGAACACAAAATAACAATTTTTAGAAAAAAAATCTGTATGTATGTATGTCCGGATTTAACTCGAAAACTACTGGACGGATTAAAACAAAATTTGGTATGGGGGTAGTTTATAACACTGGTCAACATATAGGCTACTTTTTATCCCGAGGAAATGCATAGTTCTCGCGGGAAGGCTATTAACAAATTCCACGCGGACGAAGTCGCGGGCAGAAGCTAGTAAATATATAAAACTCAAAGGACTGACTGACTGACATAGTGATCTATCAACGCACAGCCCAAACCACTGGACGGATCGGGCTGAAATTTGGCATGCAGGTAGATGTTATGACGTAGGCATCCGCTAAGAAAGGAATTTTTCAAAATTCCCACGGGAACGGGAAAACTCGGTATTTTACTTTTTAATATTCTGCGCATACGAAGTTGCGGGGAAAAGCTAGTACTTACATATATTGTTTTATACTACTACAACAGCCTATTTACGGCCCACTGCTGGGCACAGGCCTCCTCTCATCACGAGAGGGTTGGGCTATAGTCCCCACGCGGGCCCAGTGCGGATTGGGGACTTCACACACATCCTTGAATAACTTCGCAGATGCGTGCAGGTTTCCTCACGATGTTTTCCTTCACCGAAAAGCTCAGTGGTAAATTCAAATTGAATTCCGCACATAAATAATTTCAGAGGTGCGAGCCGGATTTGAACCTGCGACTCTGCATGAGAGGCGGCAGGTCAAACCACTAGGCCACCACGGCTTGTTTTATACAAACTACCTAAACCGTAAAAGGAACAGAAACTGATATTTGTTAATAGACGATTTCAACACCAATTTGTTAATAGAGAGATTGTGATTGGGGGAAATATTAAATTTACTTAAATTGATATTAATTTGAGGTCTGACAATAGGTAAGGTACTCTGGCAGTTTGAGGGGCTTCATAAAGTTATCCGAGATATTTCGTATTTCTGATGCTCAATCCGGGATAGAGACCTGAAGGACTATTTGAAGTCACTGTGAACTTCTAATTTGATTGCTGAGTAATAAAGGTAGAAGATACCAAATCTACAATAACAATAACTTGGGGGAATATTAAGATACCATCGGTGTTTATATTGTTACTAGCTTCTGCCCGCGACTTCGCCCGCGTGAATTCGGTTATCGCGCTGCCGCGGGAACTATGCGTTTTTCCGGGATAAAAAGTAGCCTATGTCCTTTCCCGGGACTCCAACTATCTCCATACCAAATGTCATTCAAATCGGTCCCGCGGTTGAAGCGTGAAGAGGTAACAGACAGACAGACAGACAGAGTTACTTTCGCATTCATAATATCAATATGGATTAAGCTCAGCCATGATTAAATAACGATACGGCTTATCAAGTTTGAGTTTGGCTCTCAATTTGAATTAACAAATACGAAAAGTATACCCATAGTATAATATACTATAGCTTCTGCCCGCGACTTCGCTTGGAGGAATTCGGTTATCGCGTTCCCTCGGGAACTATGCGTTTTCCGGGATAAAAAGTAGCCTATGTTCTTTCCCGGGACCCCAGCTATGCCCATGCCAAATTTCATCTCAATCGGTCCAGCGGTTGAAGCGTGAAGAGTTAACAGACAGACAGAGTTACTTTCGCATTTATAATATTAGTATGGATTTTTGCTGCACGATGTAACTTGTGTCTTGTAGCTCACCAAACGAAGACAAAATTTTGCCTGATAGGGGAAAAATACATGTATAAGCGGAATTTGGTATAGTTGTAGCCGTTGTAGGTGCCTTTAACAACATAATAAAAGTACTGATGGATGGGACGCCACTAACGTGTGAGGGGGAGGGGGCTTTAAGGACCTTTTTTGTTTTTATTTCTTTGTAAAAAAACTCGGAAACTGTGACCCACTATTGTCTTTATGACCTTAAACAACTGGTGCAGTACATTTCTTCGAATGTTTTGAAAAATAATTCAAATACTTTCTCGGGCTTACTACGTAGGTGATGTATCCATACTAATATAGTAATCCATATTAATATTATAAATGCGAAAGTAACCTCTCTGTCTGTCTGTCCTGTCTGTGTGTCAAGGGGTAATAAATGCGAAAGTAACTATGTCTGTCTGTCTGTTTGTCTGTTACCTCTTCACGCTTCAACCGCTGGACCGATTGAGATGAAATTTGGCAAAAAGATAGAGTCCCGAGAAAGGACATAGGGTAATTTTTATTCCGGGAAAACGCTATTTCCCGCGGGAACGCGAAAACCGAATTCCACGCGGGCAAAGTCGCGGGCAGAAGCTAGTTTAGAATATTCGTAATAGGTGATATATTACTTTCAATATTTGCAAATCTAAATACTGACGCCATTAAAATATTGATACGACCAATGATTAATATACGGGTAGGTACGTGTACCCTGATCCTTTTTCAGAAGTGAAATATTTCAAGTGCGATGTTATGATAAAATGGCCATAAAAGTTGCGAACTGCGCATGACACGGCATAAGCCGCAACAGTTAAAATGAAAAATCTTCATTCAAACGAGATCGTACTCATACATACTTGGACGAACATTTTTTCACGATCATTTCGTTCATAGGGAGACTTTTTATCGCGCCTTTATGGAGCCCTGACGTCACGGTAAAATGATGATTACGCCATAAAGACGTAGTATGCGCAAACAGACAGAATGAGGTTTTTTGCTCGTAGATTCTGCTTATGAAGTCGGCATGAATTATTCTGACTACCTACTTAGCCTTTTGAAAAACTTTTAGACGAAAATAATTTAGTTAAGTCAAAATGCATTTACTATTCGTAGACTGTTCGCACTGTTGTTCCTGTCTAATCTATCGTTCTGGCACGCAGCGGACAAGGCCTATAAAAGCAAGATTTCAAACACAATTCGAATTATGTGTCAATGTTAGCGTGCGAGGACGTCTGTACACTTGTAAATGTGTGTGTACTACTACATGGGCCAATGATCCACTCACCATCTCCGGATGAAACAAATGACGGTAAGGTGAGTTGGGTGCGAATTACACGCGGGCTAGATTCAGGCGGGTGATTCCGTGACCATTCTGTACGTAGTAAATATGCTGTGATTCTGGTAAAGAGGTATGGCAACCGGTGAAACCGGGCATTCCATATTACCTAGGCCTCAGGTTTGGCAACGCATTCGAAATCTTATGATTTTTCATTTCCAAGAGCCACAATGATCGCTTACCATCAGATGGCCATGTGCTCGTTTGGCTACCAATATCGTAAAGAATTTAAGGAGTTGCGTATACATACAAGCCGTGGTGGCCTAGTGGTTTGACCTGCCGCCTCTCATGCAGAGGGTCGCGGGTTCAAATCCGGCTCGCACTTCTGAAATTATTTATGTGCGAAATTCAATTTGATAGATAGATAGATAGATAAACATTTATTTGTTGCTACAAACACACACATACACATAAAAACATCGCATCGTACATACAAATAATAATAAAGAACACAAATAAACATAGACTTCACAATTAAAAAACTTAACCTAGGAATGAAATAAGAAAAAGTATGAGTGCGCTGCAGCAGGACAAAAAGGTCCGACTCAGTTTTTCGTTTTGCTCCCACTATAGGAGCAAAACACTGATTATTCTGCCAGAACCTGTGGCCAGACGAAGTAATAGTTGATGAAAATGAATGAAATTAGTCTAAATAGGTATACAATTATTGTTTAAAGAGTAAATAAATAATAAAAGTGAGTTACATACATACAAGAAGAATGAAAGTGCAAGAGTACCTATTTATGATGAAAAAGAGACAGTGATATAGTGTAAACAAATAAAATATGAAAAGAACGTAATTAAATGACAAAATCGGCAACCAAATACCGGCTCGGAATGCCTATATTTTGTTTTTCCAAAAGAATTTTTTTAAGGTGTGCTCTAAATGTCACTTTAGTTTGCTGACGTCTTATAGGTGGGGGAATGTTATTCCAGCATTTGGTTGCCGTGTAGCGGAAACTTCCTGTGAAAGAAACCGTTTTATGTGGGTGCACTTCTAAAAGCCACTTTTGAGTGGCCCTCGTTCCGTGTCTCTGATTAAAAGAGGATGTCTTTAGTTTCGACCGAAGATACTGTGGGCTTCCATATTTAAAAATGTCGAATAAAAGACATGCAAGATGCAGATGCCTTCGCGACGACATGTTCAACATGGAGGACCTATTCAGGAATGGTGTGATGTGACTCCGGGGAGGCACAGAATAGCAGAAACGATAGCAGGCATTTTGTACACGCTGAACTAATCGGCGAGTCTTTGATTGCAGGCGAGGTCCATACACAATATCGCCGTAATTTAGCCTGGACAATATCAAAGACTCACATAAAGTCACACGTATTTCTTCGCTTAATAGTTTACGAATTCCATATAAAGTCTTTAGCCGATAAAAACACGATCTAACCAGGTTTATAATATGTTTTTCGAAACGCAGCTGGCTATCGACAGCTATACCCAGACTCTTCGCCTCCTCTACACGTTCAATATTAGCGCCACATATATGAACCACTGGATTCCTAATTAGCATTTTACTTAATTGTTTTTTAGATCCCAAAAACATAAATTTCGTTTTGCTTGGGTTTAACAACAGACCATTTCTTTCCGCCCAGTCAGAAATACCGATTAGGTCTTCGTTAATTTTTGACACCGCGCTTTCAATATCATCTGGATGAGCAGATAAATATAACTGGACGTCATCTGCATAACTGTGGTAATTGCAATATTTAATTGATCGAATTATATCCGCACAATATATAATAAACAGTAGTGGCCCTAATATAGAGCCTTGAGGGACCCCACGGTCTACTGACTTTGACTCTGATAACACAACCGAATCGTCAGCTTTGATAAGTTTGACTGCTTGAGAGCGACCGCTAAGATAACTATTAAACCATGACAGAGATGTATGTTCAATTCCATAGTACGATAATTTAGACAGCATTAAAGGCACATTGATACAATCAAACGCGCGAGAAAAGTCCAGCAAAACCAGACATGTACCTTTTCCTGCATCTTTTTGAATTTACCACTGAGCTTTTCGGTGAAGGAAAACATCGTGAGGAAACCTGCACGCATCTGCGAAGTAATTCAAGGATGTGTGTGAAGTCCCCAATCCGCACTGGGCCCGCGTGGGGACTATAGCCCAACCCTCTCGTGATGAGAGGAGGCCTGTGCCCAGCAGTGGGCCGTAAATAGGCTGTTGTAGTAGTATACATACATAAGTACCCAAAACATATTGATTTACTAATTGACCAACTTTCCTTAAAAGTTAAATGAAGTTTTAAATGGGTTTCCCTCGTTATATTTTTTTAAGGACGAAAAACTTTGGTTTTCAAACTTAACATGTGTTTCACAAACAAATGTGATAAACAAGAACAAAGTACAACAAATGAAAACTTTCTTCACAAAATGAAGGGACACATTACAAATACGAATTAATATAAGTAACTTCTTGCACTCATTTTTTTTTACATTTCTACTTAAATCAAAATGAACTGTTATATATATAGCCATACTAATATTATAAATGTAAAAGTGTGTTTGTTTGTTTGTTTGTCCTTCCCTCACGTCGTAACGAGTGGACCGATTTGGATGAAATTTGGTACCTATGGAGATAGTGTGAGACCCAGGCATAAGACATATGATACTTTTAACTCCTCCTATTCGAAAAGGAGTACTTTGTCCCCCGTTTAGAGGGAGTAAAATGCGATTTTGCTCTCTCTCAATTTTGTTCCCTGCTGCTACTGGTTTTCACGTAGGAGGTGTGAAAAGCAGAGTGTGCAACACGGTAGCAATGAGTTTTTACGTCACTATTACGAAACGGCCAGGCGGCCCGTTTTGACTATTTGAACGACACAGCTTGGCTCTCCATAAGATGTCAATACTTTTATACACTACAAAGCAATACGTCGGCACAGAATATTTAATAGTACTTACTACGTACAGGATGGCCACGGAATCACCCGCCTGAAACTAGCCCGCGCGCAACTCGCGCCCGACTCGCCTTACCGTCATCTGGAGATGGTGAGTGAATTGTTGGCCCGCGTAGTGGTACACACACATTTACAAGTTTACAGACGTCCTCGAAACGCACACATACATCCTCGCACGCAAACATTGACTCTTCATTCAAATTGTGATCGAGATCGTGTTTTTATAGGCCGAGTCCGCCGTGTCACGTCGGCATTCGTCTTGGCGTCACTTTACATGAGAGAATGTTTTTGGTGGGATTTTGAAGTATTTGGGAAAGTATTTTCACGCCACGTGAACATGATCTATTCTGATATGAAGACAGCATATCGCAAGTCGCATGTTCATGTTCGTAGATTGGAATAGCATGTCATTTCCAACATATCCAATGGGCGTAACTTCAATATCCTATTTATGAAAATACAGGTGCATATGACATTCAAGCGATTTTTATCAAATGCTTGTTGTTGAAATGACATATGGCAGTATCAAGGTACTGAAGTTTCGAGTCCCTATGTATATTAAAAACAATTAACCTGCTTTATTTTCTACTATGCGTTTCTGTGATTTTATCTTGTTGCTGTTCATAAATATTCAGAAGGTAAACACCAAAGGACCTGTTACGTAAGCCACCAGTTACCCAAAATTTTGATTGTTTTGGCAGCTTGTGGACTCGAAAATCTCGAGATCAAACTTGTCCTGAAATCCACCCTTTTACAGCGCTGGGCTAGACAAGAATTACAACGGATTAATTAAATTGTCAATTGGAACTTGCGGGAGCACACATTTACTTAATCGTGTTCGTTCGGAATCTCGGCGCCAGCTGGTAGGCCGTCGTTATCTGAATTACGTTAGGCCGCCGTCGAACGAAGTCAAATAAAATTCTACACGATAATAAAATGCCGAATTAATGTGTACCAACTCGTATATGTTCTGGTGCGGTAAGTTTCGATTGGTAGACGTGTTGGTTGATTGAAGCGATTGATGGATGACATTATTGGAATGATGGATTTGTTGTGAGAATCATGAATTGGGCAAAGACGCGCCGCTGTGAAGTCGAAAGATGATAATAATTGGCATATCAAATAAGTTTGGACCGAAATTTTACCCTGAATTTGTTGCCTTCAAAAACCAATTAGACACAATAAACATTTATTCAAGAAGTTGCGAGTATACTCATCAAACAAATATCTAGAGCTTTCTCGACAAAAAAGACATACCTAATTGCCCACTCGAACTAAAGCCCTTCTTACTCCGTTAACGATTTCAAATTCAAATAATAACATATTCTTTTCATAAACAGATATATGTCCAGAGATATTGTGAACGTCCAAATGAACTATTGTTCGAAAGTCTTCTTTCAGATCAGTGAATGTTAATCAAAACCCAATCACCCATAATTGAATTCAGCTTGATGGGAGGCAATTTAGCCCCGGTCAATCGTACTTTACAAGGTCGTCACTCCATCTTGTTGGAGGCCTACCGACAGCTCGTCTCCCGGTTCGCGGACGCCACTCCAGAACTTTCTGGCCCCATCGGCCATCAGTCCTGCGAGCAATGTGCCGCGCCCACTGCCACTTTTAAGGTTCGCAATTCTTCGGGCTTTGTAGGTGATCCTAGTTCTACTGCGGATTGACTTGTAAAGGTCGCGGGAACGCGGTGAATGCGAGTGGCACAGGACCGGTCTGAGTGGCGCGCCTTGGGGCTTATGTCCAGCAGTGGACGTCAATCGGCTGAAATGATGATGATGATGAATTACCAAACCTCAATATGTGTATAACATTCTATTTGTTCTAGAGCCAGCTCATTTCTATGAGCTGGCTCTAGAACAAGTAGAATGTTATGAGAGTGGCAATATTTTTTAGAGATTCTTCTCTAAAAATATTGCCACTGGACAAAAAGGCCCAGTGTCACTAAGCCACTAACCGCGGGTGAGCCTACTCGGGTCGGGTTTATTTGTATCAACTTAACTCGAGTAAGGGGTCAACCCGAGATCGGCTTTAGTGTAAATTCGCCTTAGCATAGAAAAAAGTAAGAGAAACCTGCAATGACAACCCCCACACAAATAAGCGTACGCCCGAAACAAGTGTTAAATGCGATAATAGATGTCGCTGCCTTGGTAGCCCTGTTTTCGATGGACGCCGCAATGTTATAAGATTGTCAGTCAATATAATTTTCCATATAATAGGGTCAAGCAAAACGTTGTGACGATATTTTAACCACAGAATCAACTGTCGATTCGAAAACAACTCGAAAATATCATATTTTAATAGGTTTTAGTATGTTTTTTTTCTTCTCGCTACAAGGTGAGTTTTGCAGTTCTCAGCTTGAGTTAATTATTTGTTGTAATTTAAAACACTTCTATTAGGTACCTAACTATTAGACTATACCTAGGTACTCCCTGTTTGCATCGAGATTGTTTTGTAATTCAACAGTTGAACCACTGAAACTTAATATTAGTTAGGTATACTTGATGTAAAATACTCCTCTATAAGCGAGTAATGAATAATAAATCATTCTGTATTTGCATACTTGTTCATATTCGTATAATCGTACAACAACCCTTGTAATTTTCTTCGTGATTTATGTACAATGACATAGAAGATACACGTTTCCTCCTTACGTATAGCGCACCTTATACATAATATTATGTACGTATGCCAAAGGTCGTTCACCTTTTAATTTTCGTGAATTCATTCAGGATTGTGTGAGGCCACCAGGGACATCGATTATGATTCATTATAAAAGAGACTGGCGTTTTACAAAGTAATTTTGAAACGCATCGTAAATTTAATAGGTAATGTATTATTTTCATTTTAAGTGTTTTTTTTTTGTCTTAAGTCTAGTTAGTTAGTTGTTTTAATTGTGGTAGGGCCTGGTGCTAGGTCCATCTGAGCTGGTACCACCGTCTTTCCCCGCTAACCTGCCGCCAAATAGCAGTGCTCGCACTTTTGTGTTCCGGTAAAGGTTGCACTCGGTGAAATTACTGGAACAGAGGCATTCCATCTTAGGCCTCAAGGTGGGCAAACGCATTCGAGATCTTATGGTTTGTTAATATTTGTTCGTATTTTAAAGCCAATAACAGTTATCTACGTAGGTATCAGCAGTAACCGTTTACCATCAGGTGACCTGTATGCTCGTTTGCCTACCAATGACATAAAAAAGTCTCTCTCACTGTAATTTGAAAGATAATTGCTTTTTCATTTGGCGAAACATATCTATATTTTGTATGTAGTCCCGAAATTGTACTGTAGAGTATTATACACACACACACACACAACAGCCTATTTACGACCCACTGCTGGGCACAAGCCTCCTCTCATCACGAGAGGGTTGGGCTAATAGTCCCCACGCGGGCCCAGTGCGGATTGGGGACTTCACACACATCCTTGAATTACTTCGTAGATGCGAGCAGGTTTCCTCACGATGTCTCCCTTCACCGAAAAGCTCAGTGTTAAGTTCAAATTGAATTTCGCACATAGTAATTTCAGAGGTGCGAGCCGGATTTGAACCCGCGACCCTCTGCACGTAGGTCAAACCACTAGGCCACCACGGCTTATTAGAGTATTATGCTATGTATTATTATGCTCAAAGCATCTCATCAAGTACCGACAAATATGTGGTAGGTACTTTTAATTTGAGAAAGACAAAAATAGTCCTTTAAAGAAGAAGAAGGGATAACGTGAAAAGCGTCGTATATTTTTCCAATTTGCCTAAAGGCTTACTCTAAAACCTGATAGTATCAAACAACATAACTCTCCTTTATCAGTCGGGCAAGGTCGACGCTCTCAATCAAAGGACGCATTAACCTGTATCGCCGCAGTCGTCCACAGCAGACGAAGCCTGCAGCGTAAATTATACTTTATCTGGTACGCGTACAGTTCAGATCGGCGCTACGTTTGTTAATGGCCAATGGGTTAACGATCTCCGTTAACTGAGATAACCGACGATTCAGGAGTTGGAGTGAAAATATATCTTAATGGAGGTTTTATTGGAATAGTTACTTTCGCTATCTTCGAAATAATGGTGAAGTTATTATCGGTAGCTACAGTGGAAAATCAACAAAAAGAAGTACCTTAATCCTAGTATTTAGTACATTTAAGTCTAAAGTAAGTAAGTCTGCTTCTAGCCTTATTTCTTGAGAATTGTTATTATAAATAAACATATTTTAACATATTTAATGTGCGGAATATATATATTTTTTTTAAATAATCGGTTAAGTTCTAACCCATTATTATATAAAATGGATTTGTATAAGAAAATGTAATTTTAATAGTATTATGTGCTACTTAAACATTACTTCATTGATTGTTTGTTGTAAAACTGGAACATAATTGCCATCAATATTGACGTCGGATGGGCTTAAAATCAGCATTAGCTGTGCCCATACCCTTTTTCCATAGTAAATGCCTATGGTTATTTGTTACACCACAGAGTGTCTATGTGAATTGTTAAACTAAGGAATGTTATATGCTAATATGGAGAATAAACGAATTTGTATTTGCATTTTATTTGTATTAGTAAGTAAGTAGTCGGAAGCCGTGGTGGCCTAGTGGTTCGACCTACCGCCTCTCATGCAGAGATTCCGGCTCGCACCTCTAAGTTTACTTGTGTGCGAAATTCAACTTGAATTTACCACTGAGCTTTTCGGTGAAGGAAAACGTCGTGAGGAAACCTGCACGCATCTGCGAAGTAATTCAAAGATGTGTGTGAAGTCCCCAATCCGCACTGGGCCCGCGTGGGGACTATAGCCCAAGCCCTCTCGTGATGAGAGGGGGCCTGTGCCCAGCAGTGTGCCGCACATAGGCTGTAGTAGTCTAAAGTAATGAACCAATATCAAACAAAGTCGTGAAATAATGCTTAGCTCGTCTGGTCACGTGACCGTGAACCGGCCGGGCCCTCCTTCCAATCCTCGAGCCTTCAGGTGTTCAATCACCCGGCGCTGATATCCTTGTAACACTATAATCGAATTATCAAAGTAAACCCAAGTCACACGGCGGACACGGCCTATAAAAGCACGATTTCGAACACAATTCGAATGAAGTGTCAATGTTTGCGTGCGAGGACGACTCTGTGCGTACGAGGACGTCTGCACACTTGTGTACAAATGTGTGTGTACCTTCCAGTACGCGGGCCAACGATTCGCTCACCATCTCCGGATGAAACAAATAACGGTAAGGCGAGTTGGGCGCGAGTTGCGCGCCGGCTGAATTCAGGCGGGTGATTCCGTGGCCATTCTGTACGTAGTACTATTAAATATTCTGTACTAAAGTGTTGGTTGTTGTCACGAGGTAGGTACAAAGCAACTAGACACCACGCAAGCAACCTCTAGCCTTAATATGTGTTACAATTAGCCGAGACCCGTTCGTCAAGAGAGGAATAAGATTGTGCCCAGTGGGTACGTATATTCTGTTTGAAGTCTGCTCGATTAACGGAGTCACTTGTTAAAACATAAGTGTATCAAATCTTATTCAAACTAGCTAGTGATGGTAGACTTTAATTTATCGAGTCTTAATCAAACATCTCACAACCCATATTTCAGAGACTAGAGTGCTTAAGACTTCCAATCCTTTTGTATCCTTTTTGAGGTCTTTGTCTATTGAGTCCTGAGTCAAAACTCAAGCTCTAGGCGTACCGAAAATAAAGTCGGCTTATGGACGATAATTTTACGTGATAACGTCATAAGAAAACAATAATGAATATGTCCCATCACGTAGGACATACATCGCCATAGACATACAAGGACATACATTGCGTCATGTTTTTTCGTGGGTGCTAGTTAATAGTGAAGACTCAGTTTTGAAGTGTCTGTCCAAATATAAGTACGCAGTGAGTATTCTTCAAACAAATTCGAAATTTAAGTTGTTCCAATTTCCATATCTGATCTGTAAACAAAACACGCGCGAGTCTCTATACAGAGCTCGAGTCTCTTGCAGACACATTTACTCAAATCCCCAGTAAGTCTATAAAAAAGTTAATTAAAAAAAACAAAAAACCCGACTGCGTAAAAAACTAAAAAGAAAAAAACAAGATTCCTCAATAGCAATCAATATTTGATTATATATCTGATGGCGACGGTAAATATTACTTAACATAATCCTAGCTACTAGGCTACTACTGAACTAAGTAGTCTTGTTTTTTTCTTTTTAGTTTTTTACGCAGTCGGGTTTTTTGTTTTTTTTAATTAACTTTTTTATTTTACTATTTTTAGTTAGGGATTATAAGACCCTAAATTCCGCAATCTTGTCATTTCATGGAGAGAGTTGCTATCGTGGGGATTATTAAGTAGCTTGCGATGATCTAAATTACTGATTATTAATCCCTCTAGAGACCTAACCCGGCTCAAAACGCTACAAAGGCCTGACCCTATTAAAATTCTTCAAGTCAACCGATAGATGGCGCTACTGGTACTACATTAGAGTATTAGGTAGCTATTTTATTTATTTACGAGCGCTGAGTACTGACTATTGTAATTGGTACCTATAATCAATTAGGTTATATTTTACTGTATTAAGTAGGTAAATAACACTATTGACACTTTAAATGTAATAACGAAACTAAAAGTCTTCAAGTCAACGGATAGATGACGCTACTGGTACACTACATTGCACATGCGTACGTACTTGATTGAAGTTTGAGATTTATGAAAAACATCATTATTATTTTATAGTCGTCATGACCTGCTTGAAGACTCGTTGGCCTAGATTATTTCCTGTGTTGCTAATTCGAACGGATTTACTACTGGGTGGATAGGTACCTACTTTACGTGGTTAGTAAAGGAACTTTGAATCGTTATAAATCATAAACGGTTCTTTTGTCTGAAAAATGGTCAAAGAAACCTAATAATGATTTTTAAATACCTATTCAACGATACCTCACATGCCATAGTTGGTTGACTTTTATTTTTTTATTTTGTACAATATGGCGTCTGGTGGCCGCCATTTTGAATTTTGATTAATTTCATATCTTCAGTGACACTCGCGCGATTCAGACGAATCGATTGACGTATGATTCATTAAAATCGACCCACGCGTTTGAGCTCTAGTGTGCCACAAAGGAACAAACATACATACATACATACATACATACATACATAGACAGGTAAACACATAACCCTCCTTTGCGGTGCGCAGTCGGGTAAAAAGAAATCGAGCTTAGAAACCAGCTACCAGCTAGCTTAAAAAAATCGAGCGAAATCTTAGACATTAAGACTGATAGACTTGTGTCTTTGCCTATACTATAAGTAGCCGACTCTGAAGTCTCTAGCATGACTGATCATTGCTGACCGATGATGCATGAGTAAGGCCATCATAAAAGGCCAATGCATTCGATATGTTTTTTTTGCACCGAACTGATAATATACTTTCACCGATTATTTATGTTACAAAAATATTACAGTCGTCATTTACTGAACTGACTAGTTTGATTACCTAATTTTACGGGGCCAAAACAGGAATGAAATGTTCTTGAAAGAGTATCTTGCCTGAACATATTGTCTATGGACTTCCTTTACTCGCGCACCAATTAAATTAAAAATATGTACTTATGCTGACATCTGGCTTAAACGTGGCATTTACATTGGCAATCGCACTCGAGCGGTAATGTGCTATTAACAATGTATGTAGGGCGAATATTGCAGCAAGGGCGGCTTTTGACATGGGTTATTGAATCCTGAACGTGATCATGACATCGAGTTTAGGGTAACGAGCCAAGTCATTATTGTCATATCAAACAGATGGATCCGTAGCAAAAAAGGTTCTAATTCCATAGATAAACTTCAAGATCTCAAGATAGATCGCCCGTGATGAAGATTGAGATTGTATTAGCATTTTCAGAAGCATCTTTATCTGAGAATGCAAAAGAAAAACCTGTACATTTTACAAGGAATGTGAGTTCTAGCACGTGTAAAAAGTGTAAATAAAATGAAGCACTACAGAAATAATCTGAAAATTTTCAATATAATTTTAAGCTCGTAATAAACCGACCTTTCACGTAAATTATACGAAGCAAAGAAAAAAAGTTTACCAATATTCGGAACAAATTAGGTACCATAACTAGTAATAGTTAGAAAGCCTAGGCTGGAAACAGTGCTCGACCGACGCTCAGCGCTGACATCGGTTGGACGTAGCTATATCAATGAAAATGTATGACGAAATACAGTGCAGCGCTGATAAACTGCGACGCGCGTACAGCTACGTCGCGCGTGCGGCAACCGTCGGTCAAGCTCGTCGGTCCGACGTGCGTCGGTTGCCTGACGCGCGTGGTGGTCATATACATACGTTCAGTGCAGCGCTGACCGAGCGACTGATCGTACGCGCGTACGTATCATGATAGAAAAAAAAAAATATCGTTATCTATTTAAAAATTTTTTTCGTGTTCTCGTAATTTCCCAAACAGCGTACAAAACTCTCCTTCAATTAAACGGTCTATAATTACTGGGTGAACATGATATCTTCTCTTACGTTGTTTTTTTGCCGTAATCGTTTGCGTAAAACATACGCCCATATTATTGCATTTAAAACTGGATACATCTGTCGTTAACTGTACACGTCTGAAGCACTCTGTCGTCAGTGAAGCACTAAACGCTTGATCACAACCGACGGTCAGCGCGTGCGACCGGCGCGTATAGTACGCGCTGAGCGTCGGTCGAGCACTGTTTCCAGCCTTAGAGGGGATTTGTGACGCGACTCGATCGCGTCCTTTTTTAAGAGCTTTTATTAAACTTGCAATGTATGTAAGTAGGTATGTTTGTTTGGGTGGAATCTTGCAACTCAATCTCGCGAAAAGCTTTTATATCATAATAAATTGTGTACTGACCTTATAAGTTGATTTAAAAGTTTTAAAGGAAAAGTTTATTTACCTTACCTCCGAAATAACGACTAAGAAATGGGATTGATAATTTCCTTGAAAATTTTATGAATTTTACTTTGTATCTAACTTCAAAGTTCAAACACAATTATTATATTGTTTTATGAATAAATGAAATTGCTTGAAACTACCTATAAAGAATGTCGCATTACACTTACTAAACTAAAAAGATGAATATTTACACGTCACCAAATGTTGGATAGGCCCAATAATTGCCCTACGTATCGCTAAACAATAACCTGCCAATAATTACGATTGTCCCCCAGTCTTGTCAAAGGTGGCAAGAGTGGGGGAGTCATTATTTAGCGGAGAATATAAATCAGACGCCAATTAGTGCCGAATTAAGCCGCTGGAGATTTACAAGTACTCTTGTCACAGTAACTCAGGCTGACCTGGATCCATTACGCTTTTTATTGTTCGTGGCTTTTTTAAACGCACGAGTGCTGGAAATGGACTTTTACGTTGTAGATTTGGAATTGTTGTACCTACACTTTGGTGCAAGAATAGGTTAGTTGGTTAGTTTTCCGACGGTAATTTGACTGTGTTTTCTTTTATCTTAGTGTTAATAATTTCCGATAACAATTTCTGACGATGTCGAATATCACTGATATTTCTTTTTAAGATTTTGTTTAATTTTCAAGTATTTCTAAGTAGTTTTAATTTGATTGAAATGTATTTTTTAACTAACTGATAGAAAATAAAGTATTTTACATTTAGTCCATTACTTTCGATATAAATAGTATTCGATAATATAAACACGAAAAATCTGTATGAAACAATATAAGTTTATTTTTAATACAGTTGCTCAAAAAGTAAACATTTCGAAACCTATTTAGCGTTTGAAAAGATTGTCATTTTCGATCGAACGCTTTTTTGACAGCTAGTGAGCGTGCGTAAAGTTGTTTTTACGCACTAGTGCGTAAAGTTTTATAAACTTGGTCCTGTTTGTATTTCTTTATTCTTTTTCCATAAATTTGACATACTTGGCGAGGCTGTTTGGCGATATGGGCAGGTACCTACTCGGGAATAGTAGCTATCCAGGTTTGTAGGATAATAACCACGGGAGATTTTTTTACACATGTTGTCACATGTGTAAGAAAACAAGACTAATACCTACATAATGTAGATCTCCACGTCTATCAGCACTCTAGCAGACCCAAGCACACCCCATAAAGGGCCTATACTCAATCCCCTATTACACACATCAACGGGTTCCTAACTCGATTTACTTACTTTCAGATACGGCCCATAACCCATAACCCCCTTGTAAAGTTATGGCAGGGTTTACGCCAAACGAAACTGTCATCATAAAAATATAATTACCTACTAACATTATATTTAATGTTATCATGTCGTGGGCGGGAAGTGCACAATTTTATTGAGCAAATATGGTT
Source organism: Aethes cnicana (assembly GCA_963971205.1). NCBI lineage: Eukaryota > Metazoa > Arthropoda > Insecta > Lepidoptera > Tortricidae > Aethes > Aethes cnicana. The sequence continues at coordinate 3,228,549 of OZ020287.1, read as the reverse complement.
AGGATAGATACAATCTTGCCACAGGTCATTGAAAATTACTTATACCTTTGTAAGAAAGCTATTATTAATTTTTCTCAAACATGCAATGAAATATTGATATTATGTTCTTCTTATTAGCCTGGGAAGTATCACGTTTCAGGCGCGGCTAGACCATTGGTCTATAATGAAATTTCATACAAACGTCGCAGGCCTAGGCCGGCTACTCACTTTTTTTTAATTTCCATTTGATATATTTGTGACAGCATCTTGGCATTCCGCCATTTAAAAAAAGTTACAAGCAATATTTACTCTATCGTTCGCTATAACATTCTGCCAATACAGCCATTAAAAAAACATGAACCATATTTGCTACATAGGTATCGCAGTTTTATTTATGTAAAAAAGACAAAATATATCATATATAAAATATTATTTTATTTATTTATTTCATTGCATGTTTGAGAAAAGCACTATACCTACATACATCGGGCGGGGCGCATAGGCGGGGAACTCACTTCGTTCGGCCGTATATAATACTCGGCCTGCAACATCCTCCTTCCCGGCCTCTGTAGTAATGTACTATAATAAATAAGCAAAGGAAATAGGTACATAGACGCAATCGGCGTATTGAATAAATACCTACTAAATCTCAGGTAAAGATGTGACATGTTCCGGAACAAACTGATAACAATAGGTATAAACTATAAAGTTATTACATATTTTATTAAACGAATTCTTTATACGGCCTTGTTATGTTTTATAGGTAACTATTTGGAAGGAACCCGGGATTTTATGGCTCATATTTCATGACAGTTTTATATCAATTTCATATCATGGCCTGTAAATATAGATCTTTTGTGTAAAATATTGTAAAGGCCGAAACTTCTTTTGTGAAACGATTGGCGACAAGATAGAGGACCGATGAAGGTCACGGGAATCTGATGGACACACATCGTAATAAATTGAAAAAACCGGCCAAGGGCGCGTCGGGCCACGCGTAATGTAGGGTTCCGTAATTGCCTACTATAATAAATTTATACGACTAGCTTCTGCCCGCGACTGCGCCCGCTTGGAATTCGGCTATCGCGTTCCCGCGGGAAGTATGCGTTTTTCCGGGATAAAAAGTAGCCGGGACCCCTACTATCTCCATGCCAAATTTCATCTCAATCGGTCCAGCGTTTGAAGCGTGAAGAGGTAACAGACAGACAGACAGACAGAGTTACTTTCACATTTTTAATATTAGTATGGATATAAGTTATTCAGCTATTACTCGAAAACTTGTACAGCCTACTTATTTGTGATAGTTTTAATTTTATTTCAGCCATCCAAAATTTAGTTAACGGTTTCGCTCGCTGGCACGGGGTGGGGAATTTTTTTTCCAACAAAAATTTGCACTATAATTTGCGCTTACTTACCCAAAATATATTTTACATCACCCTTGGCCGTAAAGTGGGATTTTTTGCCCGCTACGCGGAGAGAAAATCTCACTTTTTGGCCAAGGCAAGACGTAAAACTTTTGACAAACCACGGGCGGTAATTCGTAAAGCCCCAGATCGCATATTTATGGCCCTCACCTTCGGTTCGGGCCACAGAAACCTGCGATCTGGGACATTTACGCATTCACCACCCTAGGTCTGTAATGTACTATTACATCACCCTTGGCCGTAAAGTGGGATTTTCTGCCCGCTACGCGGAGAGAAAATCTCACTTCTTGGCCGAGGCAAGATGTAATATATTTTAAATACCTATCTCTTGACACCCCACATGGCTGAGACCATGGAGGACCTCAGTATTATGCTCGCTGACCTCAGCAGAGTTTCCGATCGAGTTGGTCTTAAAATGAAAATGGACAAGACGAAAATTATGTCTAATGTCCATGTTGTGCCAGCTCCCGTAATAATCGGAGGCTCTGCGCTCGAAGTTGTTGACCATTATGTATCAACAATGGACTGGACAAATAGTCCAGTTAGGTAGGTCCAACTTCGAGAAAGAGGTCAATCGTCGAATCCGACTCGGCTGGGCAGCGTTCGGGAAGCTTTGCAGTGTCTTTTCGTCCAAATTACCGCAGTGTCTCAAGTCGAAAGTCTTCGACCAGTGTGTGTTGCCAGTGATGACTTATGGTTCCGAGACGTGGGCGCTTACGATGGGCCTCATAAGAAGGCTCAAAGTCACTCAGAGGGCAATGGAGAGGGCTATGCTCGGGGTTTCTCTGCGTGATAGAATCAGAAATGAGGATATCCGCAGTAGAACTAGGGTCACCGACATAGCCCGAAGAATTGCGAGCCTTAAGTGGCAGTGGGCGGGGCACATTGCTCGCAGGACTGATGGCCGATGGGGCCGGAAAGTTCTCGAGTGGCGCCCGCGAACCGGGAGACGAGCTGTCGGTAGGCCTCCAACAGGATGGAGCGACGACCTCGTGAAGGTCTCGGGAAACCGGTGGAAGCAAGTAGGACATGACCGGTCTGAGTGGCGAGCCTTGAGGGAGGCCTATGTCCAGCAGTGGACGTCTTTCGGCTGAAATGATGATGTGTGATGATGATGACACCCCACATAATAACATCCCCACTTTATTAGGTGTAGGGGAGATTTTCTAATAGGCTTAACCTTAAGTAAATGATGAAATGCCTACATAATAAAGTTATAGGAGTAATTTTCTGTCTCTTTCTTTCTGTCTGTTTGTTAGAGTTAATCTCTGAAACTTGCCCCGAATCGCGTTTCGTTATATGCATGTAAGCTTGTATACTTATGCACCTAAATATTTCTTCCTACAACGTTTTAAAATTACGTAGGGTCGACGTCAAAGAGATGTTTTGTACGACGTCGACTGTACAAAAAAGATAATCAGTGCACATACCTTACCTATCATTTATTTATGTGAGTAGGTACTGTTTGTGAACCTTTTAAAATGAGAAGGCCCCTAACGTAAAACGCTTTACTCAAGAACTCAATTAAAAGTTACGGCTCGTTAGGTTCACCGTCGTGCAGATTCATTTTTATCAAAACACAAAAGCTTCGAAAGGTCTATTATTTGCGGACCATTTCTCGATGTTAGTACCTCCTCTTCCGGAAAATGTTTGACGTCAACAAATTTGATGTTTATTGGCATTTCATCTACAATTCAATCCAATTACTTAAGTATTTATAAAATTTACATTTCATCATTACTGGCAGAAGTTTAAAAAACCGGCCAAGTGCGTGTCGGGCCACGCGCAAATTATAGGGTTCCGAAGTTGACGATGCCCACAGTACCTTTCTAAGACTTACTAGCATCTAGCTAGCCTGTGGTATGACGTGCCCGCCCGACGCACCTGCCGCTCGAGAAAAATCATTGGTTTTTTAATCATTTCATAAGTTGGTCGACTATGACTCGTAAGTTTGTACAGCCTACTTAGCTGTGATAGTTTTCCTTTCAACTACGTTATATATGCCATAACCGTGATTTTTTTCAGCCATCCAAATACCACCATTTAGCTGGCAGGGGGGGGGGGGGACACGTGACTCTAACAAAAAATAGCACTTTAAAGCTTAATATTTCACAAACGCATCACTTAATCAAAAAATGGTTTTAACAAACCCAAAATATTTTTTTAAGACCTATTCAACGATATGCCGCACCATGGAGTACGCAAGAAAAAAAAAATATATCCCCACTTTACGAGTAGGGGAGGTACCCTATAAAAAAAAATATTTCAAAATTTTATTGTACCACTTTGTCAGCGTAACTAATATGTATATTCATGCCAAAGTACAGCTTTCTAGAACTAAGCATCTCCGAGCAATAGTGCGGACAGACGGACGGACGGACGGACGGACGGACGGACGGACATGGCGAAACTATAAGGGTTCCTAGTGGACTTCGGAACCCTAAAAAAGCCGTGGTTTGACCTACCGCCTCTCATGCAGAGGGTCGCGGGTTCAAATCCGGCTCGCACCTCTGAAATTATTTATGTGTGAAATTCAATTTGAATTTACCACTGAGCTTTTCGGTGAGGGAAAACATCGTGAGGAAACCTGCACGCATCTGCGAAGTAATTCAAGGATGTGTGTGAAGTCCCCAATCCGCACTGGGCCCGCGTGTGGACTATAGCCCAACCCTCTCGTGATGAGAGGAGGCCTGTGCCCAGCAGTGGGCCGTAAATAGGCTGTTGTAGTATTAGTTGTACTTGGCAGAAGTGATGACTATTGGTACCGACACGTGAGCGCTAACGATGGGCCTGATAAGAAGGCTCAAGATCACGCAAAGGGTAATGGAGAGAGGCTATTCTCGGGGTTTCTATGCGTGATAGAATATCTGCAGTCGAACTAGGTTCACCGACATAGCCCGAAGAATTGAGAGCCTTAAGGCCGTTCATAGACCCAGCTCAGCCGTCACTGTCACTCGTGGGACGAGTGAAAGAGAAAGCGCTACGCACAGAACGCCCGATTTAGTTAGTATTTAACGCGTTTTAATTTCTATAAAAATACCGTCTAAAACATGGCATTTATAAAGTTGTCGATGTATGCATATAATATGGATATTTTTTGTGTTATAATTAGTTTTATACTGTTTGATATAATAAACTGGAGTAAAGTTGGATTAGCGGTCCGAGTTAGAGGTTACTTTGGAATTAAATTGTATCGAGCGAAGTTTCGTGTATCGAAAGCTGTCAATGTAAGGATGATATAATCAAATATAACATATGTTTTTTTCATATTTTTTAACTTTTAACATTTCTTAGAAAAGTATGATCTTAAATGAGCAATTTGACGATGCTGGGTCAGGGAAGGGCCTTAAGTGGCAGTGGCGGGGAACATTTCTCACACGACTGTTGGCCGATGGGGCCGGAAAGTTCTCGACTGGCGTCGGCGAACCGGGAGGCGAGCTGTCGGTATAGGCCTCCAACAAGATGGAGCGACGAACTCGTGAAAGTCACAGGAAACCGGTGGGAGCAAGTAGCACAGGGCCGGTCTGAGTGGCGAGCCCTGGGGGATAGTGGACGTCTTTTGGCTGAAATGATTATGATGATGATGATGATGATGACGATGAAAATTTACATTTAAAATGGATCTACATGCAAGTTATGTTATTTATATAATTATTATCCCGGTCTCGACTTTGCACGGGTATTATAAACCTTCCCTAAACACTAACAAACGCTAAAAAATCTAACCAAATTGGTTCAATAGTTCTCGAGCTTTAGCCAGACCAAAGCAGGGCAATTGTATTTTATATTATATAAATAAAATAAAAGATAAGATATAAGAAGAAGAATTACAGTAGTCGTACTGTGAAACGGCGCGCCAGTTAGATTCAAACAGAGTAGAGATTCTTCAAAACAAAAGGCTTAATATTAAACACACTACTAACGGGACTTAATCGCATAAAAGAACGTCGAGGTAAAATATAAATAGTTTTTACATCACCCTTGGCCATAAAGTGGGATTTTCTGCCCACTACGCGGAGAGAAAATCTCACTCCTTGGCCAAGGCAAGACGTTAAACTTTTGACAAACCACGGGCGGTAATTCGTAAAGCCCCAGATCGCATATTTGTGTCACAGAAACCTGCGATCTGGGACATTTACGAATTCACCACCCTAGGTCTGTAATGTACTATTTACGCGATTAAGTCCCGTTAGTAGTGTGTTTAATATGAGTGTGTATATCGTGAAAGTTTGAGACAGTGTAAAAGACGCAATATGATTCAGACGTCTAGACTGCCTACGAGAGATAATTTGGAACTTCCGTTTCAGAGGAAGTACGAAAATAATTTGTATATTTATCCCCGAAATAGGTACGAAATTCCCGTGGGAGATATCCGGCGGACAATAATTACTCAGCAGCCTATAAATGCGGATAATTGAATAATGTTCCATCGCCCCACCTTAATGGGAAAACGAAATATTTGAGCATTTTCAGGGCTTACAGTAGATATGTTTATCGAAAGTAAAAATGGGATTTAGAGAAGAATGCATATAAAAACTTTATTGTTCAACAATAAAACATAACACGACAGAAATAAAATAATTGAATTAGAAATAAAATTTAAAACTAGAACTAAAAATAACTATAGAAAAAACACCCCTTCCAAAATTTCACTTTGCGGCATGGTGCCCATAACGCTGGCGGCGTTACCTCTCTGGATTGTTAAAGAAATCCTTTGCGAGAGGTAAGCGCCAGCCCTTGGGTCGCCGGTTTTGTCGATCAAGTGGGCCGACAACAGTGTTAGGAAAATAGATACAAAGGTAACTTATCCCTTTAAGAAGATTATTATTTAATATTTACTAATCCAGCTATCCGACAAGAATAAAAATAAATTCAAAAAATTATTAAAAAAGCACTACTTTGATATTATATAAAAACTTATCCTAATATTAATACTATTCTACTACTACTATTACTTCAGCCTATAAGCGTCCCACTGCTGGGCACAGGCCTCCTCTCATCACGAGAGGGTTGGGCTATAGTCCCCACGCGGGCCCAGTGCGGATTGGGGACTTCACACACATCTTTGCAATTACTTCGCAGATGCGTGCAGGTTTCCTCACGATGTTTTCCTTCACCGAAAAGCTCAGTGGTAAATTCAAATTGAATTTCGCACGTAAGTAAACTTAGAGGTAAGTATACTATTCTATAGCCTAGTAATTAATGGCTAAGATATTAATGTATACTTGATTAATATTCCTGATCCCGCAGTCAAACTGTAAGTACCTACTCCAGTTTTGTGGGACAATTTTTATTCATTTAACTGTATTTGTTGTCAATAAATAATAATAATAATAATAATTAACCGAACTAATCCTAATACTTAATCCAAATTCTTTAAAGCCGTTTCTTCGATATAAATATAGATTTTAATAAATATAGACCACAGTTTAGCCGTTTTGTTTCTCAATTATAGGCACAAAATCAACTTTCTGATGATAAACCATTTATCTATATCATAAGTAAGGATCACAATCAGCCGGAGAAAAATGACCCGTCAAAACGGGTCCCCGAACAACTCGGGCACTCGTTTGGCGCTAAATTTGAGATTAAGTCTCAAATTTACTGTTAGGTTTACTTTTGTATAAAATATTTATCTTGACATATTATAAAAAGGCGTTATTAGCATATGTAGTGGAACGTATTTTCTAATGTCAGTTTGCTCCATATATTTTGACATATTCTGTTAAGCACTGTTCGTCCATATGTTATTATAGATCAATGTGATAAACCCATTATGAGTTTTCACGTCACTCTTACGAAACGGCCAGGCCCCATTTTGACTTTTTGCACGACACAGGTTGACTCTCTATAAGATATCAGAACTTTTTACAGTACAAGCAATACATAGGCACTCGTCCTGGCCTCACTTTAATCAATCAAATTATTTTCAATTATTTTGGGATTTAGAGATGTATGTACCCAACATACATCTCTAAATCCCACTGTTGTTTGTACTACACGATGCTACCTTACAGAAATAAATTCAGTACCTAAATGAAGAAGTCTCATTATTATAGAGATTTTTTTTAAAGAGAATTGTAAAATCTTATACTCTTATAAGGAAGTTGGAAGCAATAACCGGTTAATGAAAGAGATTTAATAAAATGTTCTCATCCGGATAACGGCAGACCCGAGTAAGTTTCTTCCGGCGGATGTGCAAGGGAAATTAAAATGGTCTTTTTAATATACGATTTTAATTAGGAATTAGTAATTAAACTCCTCCTTTGTTAAAAAAGAAAGAATCAATGCTTTTGCCAAATGATGGTTTTGAAAAACAGCTATCTATACGTAAATAATGAAATAATAATAATAATGGATGTTTAGTATTTTGTATATTTCTATTAACTGGCTTCCAACCAAACCAAAATAACGTGGAACGATAGAACAGGTACATCGAGTATACCACTGCATAAGAAAGGCTCTTGAACAAAAAGTGTTAGCTGATTGTGGTGGGTAAAATATCGTCACAACGTTTTGCTTTATCCTGTATAATAACATTAGCAACCCACTCGTATTATAAAACAGCGCTGCAAGAGTCCACCCCGCGAGGGTCATGCAGCACCGCTGATGCCGGGTCCTATTGCCACAGTTTTTCACATTATGTTAGTTGTTATTTTTGGTCTTAATATAGTGATCAGTATTTTTTTAAATATATTTTGGTTTTTTGTGGTAATAAACGTTTTTCTTTATTTCTTTATTTCTTATTATGACCTACCTATCTGGTAGCTACTAAGACGGTCTGTTTGGAAGGCCCAAGTTTCGTTGCAAGAAACAACGTAAGCTTCTCTACATATTATTTTCATCTAAATGGACGGTAATATTGCAAATTCCACCCGCCTACTAAATTGCAAATTACTTTACGCGATGTTCGGATTATTAACACGTACGTTGTGCTTGGAAAACGCTAAAACCCACCGGTATATTATGAAACATTACTTTTTTTTAATGTATTTTTATTTTATTTTAGTAGTAGCTAGCTAGGTAGTCATTTGGTAGGAAAATCAAGGAGAAACCTAGGAAGTTATGAAAGTTCCACTTTCTTAACTTTTTTCTAAATCAAAGTTCTAAAAGGACGGTAAAAAGGATACCATCCGTCAGATATAAAATGCGACTCCATTCTTCAAAATATTTTCGTGTATCATTTGAACATTTTTAAAACCGACGTGACTTCAACCTTCACAATAATCATCGTTTAAACGATTGAACAGTTGATTTCTGTGATTTTATACTAAAGGTTTAAACATATAAGTAGTAAGTAAGTAGGTATAAAACCACAGAAATTCAACTAGGTTTACGGTATAGAGAATACCAATCTCTATAATACCTATTATTAGTTATTACCTACAACCACAAGGGTTGAAATCGGCCCAAACCAAATCACAAACTAATCCTCAGATAACTCAGCATCTGCACACAAATTTGAACCCTATATCAATTGCATTAGAATTAATAGAGTCTTAACTTTGACTTAGTAAGAATATTCTGTTCCTGTTAGGGGAGTATCGGTTATAAGGTCCGTGGTTTAAGGTTTATTACGCTTTATAGTGTTCCGTATCTGAAAGCTTTTGTTCTCTATTGCTTTTATAGTATTGTTGGCAATCAAATAAAGCCTTTGCTATCAGTAGCATCTGCGACCAGAGGTCATTTATAGACATAGTTTGACTGTGAAACAGTTCTATTTCAAAGAGTAACATCAGTAAATTTTCGGTAGTTCTTGTTTCTACTGACTTGTACCGTAGGTTTATAGATATTCGTGTACCAATACCTATTCTACGTATATAAATTTTAGATTATTTGTGAAAACTTTTGCGTTTCAGTAATAACTTTAAAATACAAAATTACCCCGTTTACGGAATTACCCCAAGTGACCTAAACAGGACAGACAGACAATTAGGTCACTTGGGGTACAAACAAAGGGGGGAGAAACAAGAACTACCGAAAATTTACTGATGTTGCAAAACCCTCTACGCATCCTCTGTAAATAGGTAAATAAGGAAAACACGTGCATATTTGATAATTATTGATTGACATTGACACAGACATGGTCCCGGAAGCGTCGAGACAATCTCCATTTTACGATTGACGTTCCATCAATAAAGATTCGTAAGTCAATTTATTTTGAAAGATAACGGTATCTATGATATGACGTTAGACAATTCGTGGATAACGTTTCAAAATCAACAAAGGCGATTTGATGTTTTAATTGTTTGATGTTTGAGTTATTTATGCCATAGTTATTGCATCATCATAATTTAACATGGAAATAAAAATACATTTCGAGTACCTAGGTAGGTAATGTGACCTACATAAAAACTGTAGTTTCCGTTTGCAGTCGTCACAGAAGGCTAGATTTCATGCTAGATTACCTACCTAGGTTCCATAATTAGCTGCTAGATCGTAGCGTTCTCGGTACAAAGGATAGAAATGTAGAAATTTTCATAAAAATAAGTAGGTAGTTAAACGCCACAAACAATTGTACAGTATAAGAGGAATAAAGACATAAACTTGATATAAAAACCAACCGACATGGAAATTTCACACGAGGGTTCCTTGAATGACGAACTTTTAAATAAACAATAAGAAAAAAAGTTAATAGGAATCAAAATTGTGTTACTTGTAAATTTAGAACAAAATTCCATGAATACAAAAACACTATAAAATAACCTACTTTTCAAATTCTCCGAATTTTATATAGGCAGGGGAAAGGAATGTTTATGAAATAGGTATAAAAATTGATATTTACTACTTTTTAATATAATAGTCGTTGTAAGTACATACATAAACATAACAAAAACTTATCGTATTCCGCTCGCTAGATTAACATATCATTTGCATATTACATCCCGAGTTTTTACCCTGACCTGTTCTGCTACGTGGCTCATAAAACTAGGTTGTATATCTTTGTGTCTAAACAGGCAGTAAGTAATTCAAAAGTTAGTTTGGTTTGTTATTTTATACCATTCATCGTTATCGAGGTCGTCACGCCGTCTTCTCTTCATTCTGCCTCTGCTCCTTTAGCAATCAGTCCAGTCATGAGGCACATTTGGCCCACCGATTCGGATGCATCTAGCAAACAATTGTACTTATAGTTTGGCTCAGTTGGTTCGAGTTGAATGTTTGTACTCCGGTCATGGATGTTTAGTATTTATATATGTATGTATTTCTCTATATAAGTATCTATATCGTTGCCTAGCACCCAGTTTAGTTTAGTAGCAGCTTAGTTTGGGGCTAGGTCAATTTGTGTGAAATGTCCCAAGATATTTATTTATTGTACAGCCCAGTTCCATTTGAGTTTGCTGGTCTTTATTACTACATTGGCAATTTTAGTTAGATGTGGAGCGTAGTTTCTGATGCGGTCAGTTATCCGAACACAGAAAATACTACGCTCCATAACCCGTGGGCAAAGGAGAATGCCACATTTGGCTCCAGAAATGTGCACAAACATGACACTGTTAGAAATTAACAATATGAATATTGTTAATCATTGGCATTGTTATTATTCTCCTAGAACTGCAGGTTTAGAAATTAAATTAAATTAGGTACTCAATAGCTAGTTCCTGTTTAGCTAGTATTAGCAGTCACAGACGGCATATGACGTCCAAGACTACAGCGTAAAATATACTTTTGCTCATACCAGTAGAGCTCAAATTGGCGTTACATTTGCAAAAATCGTAGCGAGAAAAGGGTTAAAATGTCGGCTTGACAAGTATTCATATGTGTGTGTGAATCGGAAACCCGTCAATGAGCCAATCTATCAATGTGTGTGTCAATCGGTAACTAGTGATGGCGAACTCATTCGTTCTTTGAATGAACTAGGTAGTTGGCCTATTTATCTATAAAAAGGTTGGACATCAACCTTGTGGCAGGGTGAATGATAAGAAGATATCTGTTAACGCTTGGTTAACGCAATGTATCTATTCAAGAGTACAATCCAACGTATATTTAGATGACGAGGTGACTTTGGGCAATTTGGTCGCAAATGACGCGCGTCTCGTGTCGATGTCTCGTCTCTTACCCATAAAACCCGAAACCTGTGTGAAATACTTATGCGTAGTCAGTTCGGTCAAGAAAGGCCATGAGCACTCACTCTTTCAGCCGCTGTGTTATCTTGAAGATGCTCCGCAGTCTTAGTCTGCTCAGGTGGCTCCATGTTGCATTAGTATAGTTCGCCCCTAATCGATCATTATATAAAAAACGACAATTGCCCGTCAGCGGCACGGTATATCTAATACTAGAGTTTTCGATACACCAAGCTCTGTTCGCAGTAGGTATATGGAGCCAGCGAGCTTGAAAAGGACGAAAACTACTTAGTGCAAGTAGCGTTCGTCCTTAGTTACTTTCGTTGGTGGGGCGCCTCATTAGCGGTATTTATTTGACTGAATTTCTTTACTTGCGACTGAGTTCATGGGTCCCCGCTACGCCAACCAACTCATCGCCAATGGGGGCTGCCATTTCTAGGCAGTTTGCCCTTTGCGAATTTATATAACTAACGAAACTCACCCTAAGTACCTTCTTCTACTAACAGAATTGAGACATTCGAGGACAAAAATCCATATTATATTTTTACTACCAGGGGGGATAGCTTAGTGGAAGAGGGATAGGTGGATTTTATTTACACTGGTAGGGATTTCTACCAGTGGAGATAGGTTATTTGGTAGGGGTTGATGGAATTGGCGAAAAAACCTAGGCCAGACAGCAGGCTTTCGTCCCGCATTCTACAGTAGAGTTCATTAATATGTGTACACTTTTGGACCTTATTACAACGTGGTAAGGTGCAAAAGTGTGTATATATCGGCGAACTCGACTGTACACTTCCCAAATTGACTATATCCTATGATGTCCGCTTCCCACAATGATCAATATCATAATGACCACTTCCCATAATTACCACATTACCAGAATGACTATTTCCCACAAAGACCACTAATTACCACTTTCCACAATAATTTTGAATATGCACAGACTTAGGAATATGACTGGGTCGACGGCACCTCGCTACGCGGGGGCTCTATTTCCAGGTAACTGCCCTTCGGGCACATAGGACAACTAACGAACCTAACACACATTTAACCTGTGGGAAGTGGACAACGCGGGTAGAAGCTGGCAGTAGGTAGGGCTTACATTCTCATTCTTAGATTGTCTCTGAAAAGCGTACCTAGAAAGCACTATAAAATAAAACTCATGTAAGTTTGAATTTTATATTAAAGTGCTTTCTGATGACGAGATTATTTCGCAAGACGTGAATCTGATAATGGTGGCTGCACTCTCGCCGAATCTCCCCAAAAATTATGCTGGTGTCGTTCTTAGGCAAGTACTTATGGCGAAGAAACGGAGACCAGCATAGCTCATGGGGTGTCTCGGCGAGAGTATAACCGCCATAAGTTTCTATGTAGGGCCCAGATTTGAATGTGGCTGCGTAGTTTCACAGCTTTGTCACACTCTCGGATAGCGAGGAACTCGACACGATTCGGCCCCCAAATCATGAAGACCATTGCAATTCCCTTAGTTCGTCCATCAAATCACGAGATAGATTGATAGACAAACAAAGACTTGTTTATCTATTAATACCTGTGCAAACAAATCCTTTGACCAGATAGTCTAAGGACTTATCTTCTCTTTAGGTAGATAGATGGCGAAGAGTTTACAGTATGTAAGCAGTTTATATTTAGACAACCCACGAGCAAAGATCCCGAGCGTTGCAAGCGCACCGCAGGAGAGGTTAGCATGTTCCAGAGTCTAAATATTGTCCTCGAGGCCCGACGGTCCAACAGAGTAGAATTGAAAATCCTCGCTTACCGACAGTGGCGCTGACTAACCACGTTACTTGAGGGCCGTATTCTCGGCACCTTTAGGTACTATTATCTCGACAACGCGATGGTCAGAGAAAATTGACAAATCTTTGCAGTGTCCCATGAGATAATGGTAACAATAAGGCATCGAAAATCAGAATCCAGGGTCTCAAACTTCGTATCTACAAATGATCACTCAGTAAACACGAATCAGTCACGTGTTTTCTAATAAGTCACGAAAGACAAGGAAGTACCCTAGGTACCCTTTGAGAAACAAAGATCTCTTTATGACATAAGTGCATAATGAATATATACTTATTGATATCCGAGATCATCTAGAAAGATATGAGGTTCGGAGGCCGGCGGCACTTGGAAAATAAATAGCTGAATAATACACATAATTACTTCCAAACATTTATTTCAATATCTCCACTTATAGTAAGAAAAATACCGTCGTGTTGTCCAAAAAGCAACTCACCACCATTGCATGCAGCTCGCCGCGATGCTTCCTCATCGCATCTCACAAGCCCGTCCAGCCAAAGCATAAAGCAGGTGCTCTCAGAACTAAGTCGCTATTTCAGCTATGCCTTAGTTATACCTAAGTAGGTGTAGGTTTGCGCGGGAAATCTGAGCCTATTTTTCATGGAGCTGGGCTGGCGCTGGTACTTCTTCCAAATTCAAGCCTGGCAGACACTTGACATTCCCCACAACTTACCAAAGCGACCGACATCGGGTTACGCCTAATATTATTGTTGATGGTTTTATTATATATTTATTATTGTCAATTCAGAAAACAAAAAAGTGATTGTATGTTCATTTCCCCGACCTTCTTGCAGGCTCTGCGCAATGAGCAGTCTAATCAACATCATGTATCATCATCATCATCATAATCATCATCATCTCAGCATCATCATATGATCATATTCATCATCATTTCAGCCGAAAGACACCCACTGACTGCACATAAGCTTCCCCAAGATTTGCTCAACAGATCGGTCGTGCGTATCTTTATAAGGTCGTCACTCCGTTTTGTTGGAGGCCTATACTGTTCCTGCACTTCTTTAACTTACCAAGCTTCCGCGGTAATCTAGAGTTGACAGTGGAAGGGTCTGCTTGCCAGATGCAGGTAATCCAAAGTCGACCAGTACTGTTGATGAGCTGCCTTGGTTTGTTGCTGGAGCCATTCAGCCATCGTATAAGTATGTGCCATTCTACTCTTAACTCAATAGATACCTTATTCTGGACGGCTTGTAAGACTGCTTCGAGTATGTAGATGGGACGGGTTCTTACCTCTTTGACTCACTAGCTGTATTAGTGATCAGTATTATACTCATGCACTCCACTTGGACCATATAGTTAATCACCTACCATTGTTGACATTATCATGTTAGGTCCTCCAAAAAATAAAATACCGCCTTCAAACTTCGACAAATTGCAAAAACGATGTCCGTCCAGTTCACTACCTTTACTCGTAAGAACATCATTAGTTTTGAATGTCGGTTCACTTTGTGGTCAGTCGGGGTTAGAAGGCGTTTTTTTTGACTACAAGTTCTAATTATTTATATATCAGGAAGAGATAGCATGTGGTACCAACCCGGACGAACCTAGCACCAGGTCCCACCACTAAAAATATCCTCTAACGTCTAACTGTTAAAGAGCTTTACCTTTCATCACCAGCTCAACATGATGAAATGATGAATACTAGATGCAGAATATTTAGAAGAAAAGTATATAAAAGGCGTAATCGTGACTATATAAATTGCGGGTTGCCCTCGAATTCACCGAGATTCCATCATCACATCGTGACTTGATGAGAATGGGATGAATTCAGGCGTAGCATACTCCTTTAATTAAAAAATATATTTAAAATCGGTTATTCATTTTGACGGAGGAATCTGTGAACATACTGAAAAAAAAAACATGCATACAAATACTTAGCATACAAGGCTGAATCAAGAATTGGTTGAAGTCAATGCATCATGATGACCTCTGAAACAATATTTGAATATTAGAGCATCATGTACAATCAGCAGTAGAAAAGAATGAAGTTCGAATTACAATTAGCTGCACTGCCGTACTCATTACACCTACTCATATTATTTATGGTGAGCAGATAATTTTGAGCACATTGACTGTCCATCTGCTTTTGTTCGTGTACTTACCAAATCGTCATCAATTGAATATTGCGAAAGTAGAACGATACCGTCTATAATGCGATTAAGACTGGGATGAATAAATTGCTAAACTGCGGCGACTATGGGACATTGTTATTTTCAGCTTTTTGAAATAAATGATTTCTATATAATATCGTTGCCGTAATCTATGACAGAAATCCACTGTATGATTAGGTATTAAAATACGAACAGTATATCTCTCAGATTCCCGCAAGCTTCATCTCGTAGTTGTTTTAGATGGTAAAACCACACGGCGGACACGGTATAAAAACACGATCTCAAACACAATTCGAATGAAGTGTCAATGTTTGCGTGTGAGGACGTCTGTACACTTTTAAATGTGTGTGTGCCACTACGCGTGCCAACGATTAACCAGCGGGCTAGATTCTGGCAGGTATTCCGTGGCCATTCTGCAAGTAGTACTATAAAATATTCTGTGGTAAGACTTTAGAACTTTGTGGTTATAACGCTATGCGCTGGAGTAGTATTCGGTTTGATCCATTACAAACAAACAAACGAGTAGTGAAATATTTTTTCTTAATATTCAAGTATACTTAACTCCGTATCCGGCCGACAATAGGGATGACGACAACTTTTTTTTTCTTAGTCTATCAGGAAGATTATTGAAAAGTATTGGAAACGTATTTTTTCACGTAATCAAACTTATACGAAGATATATTGAGTTGAAATGTCGCGTGACGTCACGGTTAGGTACGATTTATACCTAACGGTGACGTAGTTAGCCCCCACTCTCCAACTTTAATGCGTTTTAACTTAGTCATTCTTTGTTAATTTGACAAAACAAAAAATACGTGTCTAATATTTTTTTATTACCTGACTGACGGACTAATTAGAATTTCGATTTCTTCACCCTGTCATCATCCCTATGGTAGAAGATCACCACGGAGTCACGCGTAGTTCCGCTCATCTCGTGTCATTCTGTTTGAAATAATGAGTGTTAATCTATGAAACAAGTTGAAACTAGACTCCCGGTGAAAGAAAACATCGTGAGGAAACCTGTGTGTGTGTTGGTACCCCTAAATGGACAATACAGGTCGAATAATCCCCCGGACATAGGATGGCTTTTACCGTGGGGAAATGCAAGTAGGGAAGTTATGCTGAGCTACTCGCTAGCCGAATAAGCAATTTCACCACCACCATCATCATCATCATCATCATCATCATCATCAACATCATCATCATCATCATTTCAGCTAAAAGACGGCCACTGCCTGCTGGACAAAGGCCTCCCCCAAGGCTCGATAGCCATGACGCTTATCTTAACTCCAACGTGCTAGTTGGGTCGCCACTCGGACTCGTCCTGTGCTACTCCTCCCCCAAAGGCATCCCCCAAAGTTCGCCACTCAGACCGGTCTTCCACCGACCTTTACGAAGTCGTGGCTCCATCTTGTTGGAGGCCTACCGACAGCTCGTCTCCCGGTTTGCGGACGCCACTCGAGAACTTTCCGTCTTTTCTCTTAATATTCAGGTATACTTATCTCTGTATCTGGCCGACAATGGTAGAGGATCACCACGGAGTCACGCGCAGTTCCGCTCATCTCGTATCATTCTGTTTGAGATATGAGTGTTAATCTATGAAACAAGTTAAAACTAGACGTCCAGTGAAAGAAAACGTCGTGAGGAAACCTGTGTGTTGGTGCCCCGAAGTGGACAATTTAGGCCGAATAATCCCACGGATGCAAACACGTGGGCAAATGCAGGTAGAGTGGTGAAGCCGAACTACTCACTAGCCGAGCAAGCAAGATTCTATTCATCATCATCAACACTATCGGTTCAGCCGAAATACGTCCACTGTGTGCTGGACATAGACCTCCCCCAAGGCTCGATAGCCATAACGCTTATCTTAACTCCAACATGCTAGTTGGGTCGCCACTCGGACTGGTCCTGTGCTACTCGCTTCCACCGGTTTCCCGCGACCTTCACGAGGTCGTCACTCCATTTTGTTAGAGGCATACCAACACAGGAGACGAGCTCCCTGTTCGCGGACGCCAATCGAGGACTTTCCTGTCCCATCGGCCAACAGTCCGGCGAGCAATGTGCGGCGCCCGTCATCATCATCGTGTTCACTGAATGAAATATATTGTGAAAGTACTTGCGCATGCAAAGTATGTATTTGAAAGGTGAATCCCCACGTCCAGTTAGTCCTTTTTTTGTAAAAAAAATAGTAGGTTTGTAAATAATAATTTATATCAATACTTAGCTAATCTTAGAAGCGAACGCCGCTCGCCAGCCAACTGATGTGTCTAGGGCAACTTACTTCCCTGATGACGGTACATCCTATTAACAATGTATGACTATTTATAAAAAATGTATCACTATGTATCTATATACATAGATGTAAGTATCTTCACCATGTTTTCTTTCATTAGACGTCATTTCAAGGATTACTCAACAAAAAGTATCTACGTTTTGTTGAGTAATCCTTGAAATGACTTCTAATGAAAGAAAACATCGTGAAGAAACATGCAAAGTAATTCAAAGATGTGAATGACATGCATAGGATTTTAGGAAACGAAACCTTTAACTTGTTTCGCATAAAGAAGCATTTCTGACTGCTAACACGTTAACGTTAACCCATCTGAAAGGGTTCCAATAACTGAATACCTAATTGTTGTTTCTATGTAGTATAACTAGCTTTTTCCCGCATTCTTACCAATCTTCCAATCCTTTTCACAACCACATAGGGTTGATTTCAGGGATAAAAAGAATGTTACTTGTTAGCTCTCCAGTACTAACTTAATTTGCAGGTGAAATAATTATCAAGCTATCAACAAGACAAGTAGTCAAATCTTTACTCTTGGTCGCAGCAATGGGCTAGAATCATCATCATCATCATCATCATCATCATCATTGACGGCCGGATTGGTCCAGTTGGTAGTGACCCTGCCTTCTATTCCGATGGTCGCGGGTTCGAGTCCCGCTCGGGGCAAACTTTGTGTGATGAACACGAATGTTTGTACTCGAGTCATGGATGTTTAGTATTTATATATGTATGTATTTCTCTATATAAGTATTTATATCGTTGTCTAGCAACCATAGTACAAGCTTTGCTTAGTTTGGGGCTAGGTCAATATGTGTGAAATGTCCCAACATATTTATTATTTATTATTATCATCATCATCATCATCATCATCATCATCATCATCATCATTTTGCCTAAAAACGTCCACTGCTGGACATAGGCCTCCCCCAAGGCTTGCCACTCACCTGTCTTGTAAAAGTGCCCATATGTAGCCAATTTGCCGAATAAATAATTAAATTTTAATCTAACAATTAAAAAACTTATCTGTATATGAAGAAGCTGGCCGCTTTCGGTAGAAGATCACCTCACCACGTAGTCACGCAGCGTCCCGCTCATATTGTGATATTCTGTTCGAATGTCATGTTATATACCTATCATGTTCATCTGTGAAATAATTTGAAACTAGATATCCGGTGAAAGAAAACCACCATAAATCCCCTAGTGTACCTACACTAGGGGACAAATCTTCCACGACGTAAGAAGCCGAGCGATCTCGCCAGACATATAGACAGTCACTGGCGACACGTGTCGCAGGACATTTGTCCCCAAGTGTATGTATCCCTGTCTTAACAACCTATATAAGTCCCGCACCGCACATGCCTGATCTCATCAAGGGTGGGTGAACGAAAACATCGTAAGGAAACTTGCACGTAGATACGAAGCAATTCAAAATATGTGTGTGAAAGCCTACCGAGGAAACTTTAGGTCAAATACTGTCGAGGAGATAGGAATCTGCTTTTCGTGGGGACATCCTTGTCGAACCCATCCCGTGGAAAACAGGGCGGTTATATCCAGCGCCTACAGGCTTTATCCCAATCTTTAAGCGGAGGCATGGCTCGGACCAGACCTAAACAATTATGAAAAACCATCGCTTCGACACGAAAAACAAAAATCATATACTTAGTTAGTGTATTCAAATATATCTACACACTCACCTTGTAAGAAGCATCCTACTGCGATCAGTCCGTTTTTCGTCATCAAGTGTAATTCGAATTAATATTTTACATTTATTTTGTAATTCAAAACCCTATTTTTTTCACTTTATGTCACTGTCATTAAAATCATATGACATTAAAACAATAGAGTGACGATTTAACCTTTTTGGGGTTTCGTATCAAGGGGAAAAAGAGAACCCTCATATCGGTTCGTTTGTCTGTGGCTCTGGCAAGTCAAGATCCTTTTTCTGAGGAGTAGACCTACGTAATAAACTTTTGGAAAGAATATATAAGAGTTCGTCTTAGCCCTTCCGTAGATTATTTGAAGTTCAGCTATTTTCCACAAAGCGCCAGTCAGGCCGCATATCATATTCACGCTGGGGCACCAGGGCACCAGGGACACGTCACCCCTACTTCAACGGTTTCGCTACTTTCAGACTCGTTCGACCCGGCTTTACATATTTTCTACCGTCTTGTTAGTTGCTTCATCATTTCAGCCGAAAGACGTCCATTGCTATGGGCCTCCTCCAAAACGGTTATTTGAAAATGACAATTTTGTTTTTCTAAGGAAGAGCCTCAAATGTCATTGTCTTTGAGGTGATAATGGTGATGTCTGTCTACAACTAAAGTCTATTTAAGTCTGCTGGGCACCATCCCATCACAAGAGTATTTAGGCTATAGACCCCACGCAGGCCCAGTGCGGATTGGATACTTCACACGCATCCTTGAATAACTTCGGAGTTCGGAGACGCGTGCACGTTTCCTCACGATATGTGGTTCACCGAAAAGTTCAGTGGTACCAAAATTCAATTTGAATTTCGCACATAAGTAAAGTGCGAGCCAGATTCGAACCCCCGACCCTCTGCTGGGAGGCGGTGGTGGTCAAACCCCTAGGCTATACCATGACTGACCGATGTAAGATGTGGAGGTCATATCGTTTCCAATTTTTTCCTAGAGAACTGTGACAAAACTTTTTCAGATCATCTCGAAAAAAGTTAAAATACGGAACCATTAATACACGAGTTCGACTCGCACTTTACTGATGACTTTCTATACTGGTTCACTCAAAGAATGAATGATGTGTCCCATCACTTTTTACCATATTTTTACCGATTCAAGATGTCAAATACGTCATCTGGCGCCATTTTGGACAAGCCCACCGGAATTAATAGATTGATTAACTTTGTTTAATTCAAATCTAAACCTGCAGTTTTACAAGAAAAAAAACAATGGCAAAACGTTTTTAAATCCAAATTATTAATTTCCAACAGTTAGAGGTTTGTGCACAACTTGGGGCACGGTTGTATGGTACGACTGGCATTCTCCTTTGGAATTTGGATTTCTGTGCTTCTGTTAGAGACTTGAACGATCTGTGGTAAGGGCTCAGATCGTTGACAGAACACGATTTGAAGAAGATTATAGCGTTGCAGTGTGGTTCCGTGACACTACACCATCAAAGAATTAAGCTCGATTTATAAGCAAGGCAGGTATGTGCTTACTGCTTAAAGCGGTAACACAGCAGTGGCACTGCTGGCAAGACGCGAGGGCAGCACCCGCGAATACCATTCGTGTTTCCCGAGCTACCCGATTTCGGCTGAGGCGTCTGCCTCAGTTAGTCTTAACGGAGGGTCTTTTTGGCTAATCTCAATAACACGGTTTTCTTATCCAATATTGCCGGATATACTTATCGGAGTAAAATTTTCATCTCGATTTTTTTGGGAATGCTAACGTCGTAAGGCACGGCGTCGCCGAGTTGATGTGATCTATGACCCTAAAATAACATTACATCACTGAGAATCACCGTATCAGTGCTAATTTTATAAATCAATGATCGTTTATTGATTGTTACATGCGATAACTGTTTCTGCAACAGGATTTTTATCAGTTACCTACCTATATTTGTCAAGAAGATATTATTTTACCTACTATATGAAATTGTACATTTAAGTTGTATTTGGATAAATGGAATATCCAGATTTGTCTCATCTATTAGAAAATGTTTACTGTCAGAGTTTCTGTTTTAATTTCATTTAAATGTATTACTTACAAATAATCAAAACATATATTTTCAGTTCAAAAACATCGATATAGGAATACCTACAGTTAATTATTTTACTTATACTAGCTTACTTAAATGCGTAGCTATATCCACTACAGTTAGATCACATCATATCTTTCCCATCACCACGTCAGCCAAAAAATGTCTTCTAGAAATAAGTAAGCATTCCTCAATGATCGCCACCCAGACTGGTCCTGGGCCTTCCACCATGCCCATCTTCATCCATCTCCACGTTACATTGTTTAACTGTCATACATTTTGATGTACAAAGAAAGTAGAGATACCTACTTTAGATGCTGTTGGCAACTCCACAAGACCTAAAGCATTCACTATACTTCATCTTCTCTTTAAATAATGGCTTCTGTCTTTGAAAATGAAAAAAAAAAAATGAAAAAATCTTTATTGGTTTTACAAGTAGGGTTTTTTACAAAGGTGATTGGGGCTGCCTAGTAAGTATTTAATACCTGTGTCAGGCAGCCCCGCTCTTCCATTAATTCTAGTTGATATCTATACACTACATTTCTTAACTAGTAGTTACTTTTAACTATATATATATATTATATTATATTATTTTATTGTATGTTATATATATATATATATATGTACATATACATTATGTTATATTCTGTATAGGTTGAATGATATGAAAATGAATCTAAGCTAAATATTTTTTTTTTTTTTTTTTTTTTTTTTTTTTTTGCAATTTCTTATTCTAGTTATCTAAATCATTAAACTTGGACAATAGGAACATAATTGTGTTGCTAATGTATGCATGTGTTGTGTAGGTTTGTGTGTAAATTTTTTGTGTTGCGTGTCTTTATCTGAAAGTGTCCGGGTTATTGAGAGTGTGGTATTCTAAGAAAAGGTGTAATCCTAGCCTACTGTACTATGTTTCCATAGTACAGAGGAAGGTACAATCGATGAGAGTAAGTCTAATTACTTATCCTACAGAGCTATGTTTTTGTGTTGCGTGTCTTTATCTGAAGTGTCCGGGTTATTGAGAGTGTGGTATTCTAAGAAAAGGTGTAATCCTAGCCTACTGTACTATGTTTCCATAGTACAGAGGAAGGTACAATCGATGAGAGTAAGTCTAATTACTTATCCTACAGAGCTATGATTAAATAGCTCTGAGGAGGTGTTCCAGAAACTAGGAGGCGGTACCGGGTCAAACTGTACAGGTATGTTAATTTAGTAATAAGTCCTTATTAAGCGTGCATGCGTGCGTAGGCGTGTGAGTGCATGTGTGTGTTTGTGTGTGTGTGTGTGTGTGTGTGTGTGTGTGTGTGTGTGTGCGTGTGTGAATGAATGTGTATGTATGTGGATACAAGCTAGTAGTTGGCTCTAAATAGAAAAGACTCAGTTTCATCATAACTGAGTGTTTTCAAAAACTCAATTAAAGTAGCTTTGCAGTTATACAATTGTTGTACATATATATTAATCTTATCATTTATTTTATTATACATGTAAGCGGATTGAAATTTATATTGTCTCTTAGCAAATATTGATTTAGTCATTGCCGTGGGGGCAACGGTGGTTTTGCGTCGGCGTGTTAATACCGTTTGATCAAAGTATAACGATTTATGTAGTTTCAGTATGGTTTGTAACACATACAGCTTCCTAATGGACAGCTGGTCACTGATCACGTACAGCTCCTCAGTGCAGCTTCTGTCTTTGTCCTTCACTATACTTAAATATAAAATCTGTTCATTCTTCTTTCCTTACTTATTCATTTTAGATATAAATTCCTTCTTCTGATTGCGTACAACTCTTTAGAAAAAACCTTTTCTGCGACCGCGCTTAAATCTGAAGGTTTAATTATTAGGAGTTATTTCTTCCTTACTTATAATTAGCATAATGACAGAAAAGGATTAACCCACAGATACCATAAAAATACGAATCAAGAAGTCTACTTAAAGCTACTTACATTTGTACTTTATCCCTCTTATGTAATGCACCGGACAATTCAACATGTATATAATAGGCATTGTGAATCGACAGGCATTATAGGTCGCGTAATCAGTCTAGTCGAACACGGGATTTGAGAGGCCCGGTACAAGATCTATAACTAGGTAATGCAGATGGGGTTTATTATTGATTCAGGCCCATTGATGGTTACGAGACTTGCCTTAGGTATTGTACTCGTACATAAGGACCATTTCAGCCGAAATAATTCCGCTATAAGCCTTGGTACTAGTACTTTGACCTATTTAGTGGTTTAGCGTTTATGCCCACCACCTATATGAAGTCGCTAAGCTCATGTACGGATCTGGTCTCTAGGGTGTTTTTGGCGTTTTACCTATCTACAAATTAGTAGGTAGGGGCCTATTTCTCGAAAGTATTAGTTTGATAGTCTATTAGTCATTAGTTACTAGTGTTCAAATTACAAGTTCTAATAACTCCTGTGTCTCCAATATTTTTTACTAGACTAGTAACTAATTGTAGTACACGAGTGAAAAATATTACTAATAAGTAGGCAAATTGGTGTGTTTCTTGAAACTATTAGTTTTACTAGTTTATTGGTCATTAGACTCATTATTTACTAGAGATGAAATTACAAGTTCTAATAATTCCTGTTTCTCCAATATGTTTACTAGACTAGTAACTAATAGTGGTAAATCAATTAAAAATATTAGTTAAGATAGGCTGAACGTAATACGCAGCCTATGACTTATGCCAAATTAAAAAAAAAACAGCGATGTAAGTATGCCCTTTTGGCGGGATCGGAAATAAGCAAAAGAGTGGTTATATACTAAATTTAAAACGATATAAATATACTAAATTTAAAACGATCTTTATTCTTCGTAAATATGGATCTAAAATGGTTTTAAAGACTACACGGCTGTCTTGAAAGCAAAATATTTTATTTGGGAAGTTTTCCAGATTGTCTCAGTCAACTGAGTCAACCTTTGCAACCCAGGCCCAATACAAGCTTGGGATCTTCCATTCTCGTGCCTAGTTAACCGAAGCGCTTAGTGTTAAAGCCTGGATTCGCTTGATACAATCGCTTGATACTCTTATCTTAAATATACGATTTTTTTTGTTACCCACCTAATTTACAAAATATTTCGAGTTAACCGAAACCTTTCATTTAATTTTAACGTTGTTCCTGCTCATAAGGGTTTCTATTCAGATATTGAGTACTGAATCTGACCACATTTCAATTGTTTATCTGGTATTTTAGGTCTAATAAATTGTACTAATAACTTTTACAAGACTTCCGAGACCAATAGCTTTGCCCTTGTAATTTACAAGAGTAGCAATGAAATTGAACTTTCATGAAACAAAACTAACTTTACTTGCGTAATATTAGCCAAATATTTACTAGTTGACCACTAGTAACTAATATCTACCATCGTAGATTACAGAAACGCACAATAATAAAATTGTAAAAAATATTAGTTCCTGGGATCATATTATTAGTCTAATAAGCTTGGAGAAACATGAACTAAGATAATATTTATTAGTTAGCAACTAGTAACCAATATTCTACCATCGTAGCTTCCAGAAACGCACACTAATGAACTTAGCTCATGGAGTAATATTATTAGACTAATAAGCTTCGAGAAATAGGCCCCTGGGGTCTATTTCTCAAAAGTATTAGTTTAATAGTCTATTAGTCATTAGTTACTAGTGTTTAAATTACAAGTTCGAATAATTCCTGTTTCTCCAATATTTTTTACTAGACTAGTAACTAATTGTTGTACACGAGTGAAAAATATTACTAATAAGTAGGCAAATTGGTGTGTTTCTCGAAACTATTAGTTTTACTAGTTTATTAGTCATTAGACTCATTATTTACTAGAGATCAAGAAACAAGTTCTAATAATTCCTGTTTCTCCAATATTTTTACTAGACTAGTAACTAATAGTGGTAAATCAATGAAAAATATTAGTTAAGATAGGCTGAACGTAATACGCAGCCTATGACTTATGCCAAATTTAAAAAAAAACAGCGATTTAAGTATGTAGTTTTGGTGGGATCGTAAATTTAAATAAACAAAAGGGTGGTTTGTTATAAAGTACTAAATTTAAAAAGATCTTTATTCTTCGTATTATATGGATCTAAAAATAATGGTTTTAAAGACTACACGGCTGTCTTGAAAGCAATATATTTTATTTGGGAGCTTTTCCAGATTGTCTCAGTCAACTGAGTCAACCTTTGTAACCCAGGCCCGATACAAGCCTGGGATTTTCCAGTCTCGTGCCTAGTTAACTGAAACTTTTCATTGAATTTTAACGTTGCTTCTGCCTCGTAAGGGTTTCTATTCAGATATTGAGTACTGAATCTGACCACATTTAAATTTTTTATCCGGTATTTTAGTTCTAATAAATTGTACTAATAACTTTTACAAGACTGTCGAGACCAATAGCTTTACCCTTGTAATTTACAAGAGTAACAATGAAATTGGATTTTCATGAAACAAAACTGGCTTTACTTGGGTAATATTAGCCAAATATTTATTAGCTGACAACTAGTAACTAATATCTACCATCGTAGATTTCAGAAACGCACACTAATAAAATTGTAAAAAATATTAGTTCCTGGGATCATATTATTAGTCTAATAAGCTTCGAGAAACAGGAACTAAGATAATATTTATTAGTTAGCAACTAGTAACCAATATTCTACCATCGTAGCTTCCAGAAACGCACACTAATGAACTTGTAAAAAGTATTAGCTCATGGAGTAATATTATTAGACTAATAAGCTTCGAGAAATAGGCCCCAGGAGTGAAATTCCAATCTATACTAATAATTAGTCTGTAGAAGAAGTCGGGTCTGAAACTTGAAAATTAAAAGAATCTATCAAGTCGAGGGGATAATATAAACAATAATGAACACAAAATTACGATTTTTAGAAAAAATACTGTATGTATTTTTATATTTTTTTAACTCAACTACTAACTTTGATTTAACTCAAAAACTACTGGACGGATTGCAAAAAAAATTGGTATGGGGGTAGTTTACAACACTGGTCACATAGGCTACTTTTTATCCCGAAAAAATACATAGTTCCCACGGGAATGCTATGAACGAATTCCACGCGGACAAAGTCGCGGGCAGAAGCTAGTATAGAAATATTTGCAGCTTTTTGTTTTTTGGTGTCATTAAGTTTCAATGGTTTAGTGATGCTTCTAGCGGCTGCAATGCAACTACGCTCCGTCGGGTGAATTGGCTATGGGTGAAAAATGACAATGTGCTCGATTATTTTTTTATGGATAGGAATAATCTTCCGTATCAAGAAAAAAATCTCAGGATTTTCCGTGCTGTAGATTTCGCGTAAAAAAAGAAATTGATTTTGTGTTATGATGATTGAAATAAAGGTGTTTTCTTGGTCCAAGTATGCAGCACTACTTCTTAAAAAAAAAGTGTTGACACTATTGACGGTGACTTGCTTCATTCGTAATAACGTGTTTAAAGCATACGTCGTCATTTGGGCCAAGCAGATTCGAAAGTCCAGTAAGCAAAAGCAGTCATAAATAAGCTATTTTTCCAATAAAATTGTTAAAACACGTAAAGTTATGTTCGTACGAAGGAAGCAAAAACTGTCACCCTCAAATGTCAACACTTTTTTTTTTCAGAGACATGTGCTGTGCTTACTTGGACCAAGGAAAACCCGAATTTTAAATCGTTATAACGCAAAACCAATTTTATTTTTTACGCAGAATCTACGGCATGGAAAATTCCGAGATTTTTTCTCTTGATACGGAAGGTTATTCCTATCCTTAAAAAAATAATCGAGCACATTGTCATTTTTCACCCATAGCCAATTATTTGACTTTCTGACAGTCTGACGTCATACAAACGTTTAATAACAACAAACACATTATTTCAAACAATTATGTAACGTCCAAGTAAAGCACTTAGCCGGTGCCAGTTTCAGATTTCCGACAGATTAACAGAATTAACGAACAGACGTCAACATTTAGGTGCTAAAACGGCATCTGGTAAACAGTGCGAGATTTTGTTTGTTTCCTAATTAGATAGAACGCTAATTTATGTCCCTTTTAAGAAAAAAAAACCGGAACTTTGAAAATAACATTTGCAATGAAAGATTTTGTCATTGATAATGAGGTGAAGGCCAGCCGGGGCAAGTGTGCTTACCATAAATATAACGATAACTACAAATAGGTACTTACCTTACATTCATGACATATTTTATACATGCTACAAATAAAACATAAAAACCGGCCAAGTGCGTGTCGGGCCACGCGCAAAGTATAGGGTTCCGAAGTTGACGATGCCCACAGTACCTTTCTAAGACTTATTAGCATCTAGCTAGCCTGTGGTATGACGTGCCCGCCCGACGCCCCTGCCGCTCGAGAAAAATCATTGGTTTTTTAATCATTTCATAAGTTGATCGACTATGACTCGTAAGTTTGTACAGCCTACTTAGCTGTGATAGTTTTCCTTTCAACTACGTTATATATGCCATATCCGTGATTTTTTTCAGCCATCCAAATACCACCATTTAGCTGGCAGGGGGGGGGGGACACGTGACTCTAACAAAAAATAGCACTTTAAAGCTTAATATTTCACAAATTTGCTTTCATGTTGTGTGTTTATCGTCACGAATAAATGTTTTTCTTCTTCTTGTTTTTCTTCATGCTAATTTAAATATCAAAACCGGCCAAGTGCGTGTCGGGCCACGCGCAAAGTAGGTATAGGGTTCCGAAGTTGACGATGCCCACAGTACCTTTCTAAGACTTATTAGCATCTAGCTAGCCTGTGGTATGACGTGCCCGCCCGACACCCCTGCCGCTCGAGAAAAATCATTGGTTTTTTAATCATTTCATAAGTTGGTCGACTATGACTCGTAAATTTGTACAGCCTACTTAGCTGTGATAGTTTTCCTTTCAACTACATTATATATGCCACAACCGTGATTTTTTTCAGCCATCAAAATACCAAACAATCCCACTGCAATACACAGTTGACTCCGTTTACAGGGTAAATATGAGGTCGAAAAATCAATTTAAGTGCACTTACCCCTGTGACCCACTTGCTCCTTCGAACTTTATTTACCAATTACTTTATTTTACAAAAATATCTAT
Organism: Aethes cnicana; assembly: GCA_963971205.1. Classification (NCBI taxonomy): domain Eukaryota; kingdom Metazoa; phylum Arthropoda; class Insecta; order Lepidoptera; family Tortricidae; genus Aethes; species Aethes cnicana. The sequence goes on along the minus strand of OZ020287.1, from coordinate 3,200,050 downwards.
GCCTCCCGCATTGCAATAACAAAATAAAATCGCAAAAAAATTGTCTCATTACATTTATTTACAATACTTACGCAAATAAACAACCCTCGAATCACATGCGATATTTCAAATTAGGTAATAGCGTAATATGTTTTCAATTATTTGTAAGGGGAGAACGTGAATTACGATTTGTGATTTGCGATTCACTATTCAGTTTCATTCGATTTGATCTCGTTCCCGGCGGAGGTGTGAAAAATTTGAAAAATCTGGAGTGGCGAGAATTTTACAATACACCTATTCTCGTGGAGCAAAATAATCGAGCTCGCTTTAAAGCAGATAGTGAAATGCAATGAAAAGCTATATTTATAGACAAAATTAGACGACATATCAGCCTATCAGCGACAACCGAAAATAATCTGATTGAATACGGGATTCTCTAGAAAAATATCCTTTGCCCCAAAGCAGGTCCTAGACTTAGGACAGTAAAGTAAACCACGAAAAATACTCCAGAGCTGTCTTACTATTTCGCCGTCTAGGTTTCCAAAGAGCCAGAATAAATAGAAGGTGATGTCGTAACAAGACACGACTGCTTTTTATTTGGCGGTTCCTAATCCCGTGGAAAGAATTCTTTCACATGAAGGGAACACAGGGGACTGTAACTAAAGTATATTTAAGATTCTTGAATGTGGCCACAGCTTTGTCCTGGATTTATTCGACGGTATAGGAGAGTAAGAGAGTAATAAATAAAATTACATTTGTTACCATTATGTCCTTGTCAGAACGAGGTGACCTAGTGGCTATTGCCTCTCATCCAGACGGTCGGGGTTTAAAAAAAAGTCACTAAACCGAACGTGGTAGTAAAATAAACAAGCCCGAGACCTTTATTTGTTTATTTATTTAAACTTTATTGCACATTAGTAATAACTAATACAAAAGGCGAACTTAATGCCATAAGGCATTCTCTACTAGTTAAACCTTTAAGTAAAATAGAAATTGTTGCAGTGGTGCAAAAAAAAACAACTAAGCAATACACAACAAAAAATATACATTAAAAAAGTTACAATGAATATAAAGATGACATATACATAAATATATATATAAAAATACCTTTATGCCGATGCTTTGAGTAGGTACTACGAAAGTAACAATTGCAATTCACATAAAGGTATTATCAGACATGAAGATAATGTCTCATCAAAAGACGAAGCCCTATCCGTGTTTCCACTATTTCAATAGGAAACCTTATTACTATTTTTCTCTGTATCTCGATATTGATATGTCTATTTACGAGGGGTGATCCAAAAGTAATGATAATCAGTATGAAAGACACATAAAATGTTTAATAAAATAATTTATTTTTCTACGTAATCTCCTTCCAAGTCTACACACTTAGACCATCGTTTCTCCAGACCACGAATTCCTTTTAAAAAAAAAAATATTTTTCTTGACCCTCCAAAAATGCCTCCACAGCGGCCATTACCTCGCCATCATTTAAAAATTTGTTGCCTCTAAGATCTTCCTTCAGCCGTGGAAAGAGATAAAAGTCGCTGGGGGCTAGGTCTGGCGAATATGGGGGGTGTTCCAGCAATTCGAACCCTGAATCACGGATGGCAGCCATCGCAACGCCGGCCTTGTGGGGCGGTGCGTTGTCCTGGTGAAACAGGATGCCAGCTCGAAGTTTACCCCGCCGCTTTTCTTTGATTGCCTCCCCTCCTCATGGATTGCTGTTTGGTCTAAGGATCGAAATGGTGGATCCAAGACTCGTCCATGGTTACAAACCGACGCAAAAATGTTTCGGGATCAGTTTGATATTTGTCAAGATTAGACTTCGAAATCTCACATCGTATTTTCTTTTGTTCAGCCGTTAACATTCTAGGCACCCAACGAGCGGAGACTTTTTTCATGTGTAGTTCATCAGTTAAGATTATTTGAATGCTGCCATACGAGATGCCTGTGAGCTCAACTAGATGCCTGATAGTCATCCTTCTATCTGTTAAAACGAGATCATGAATTTTTTCGACGTTTTCTCCAGTAATGGCGTCAGATGGACGGCCTTCGCGATGTTCATCTTGAGTGGATGTTCTTCCCAAGTTAAACTCCTTTGACCACCGTGCCACTGTGGAATACGGTGGAGCGGACTCGCCCAGTGTTCCCATTAATTCAGCGTATATATCTTTAGTACACTTTTTTTTCAAATGGAAGTATTTAATAACGGCTCTCACCTCAGTTTTCTCCATTTTTGCGTTATTGTTCCGACTGCTCGTGAAAAAACAGCTGCAACTCTGACTCATACATTTTTTTTTACTAAGGAGTCTTTGTGGCCAGTAACGGCATACCTATTTATTTTAATCCTATTCAATAAGTATTCAGTAATTATTACTTTTGGATCACCCCTCGTAGATAGACTTCGCAAGAAGTGCGAACAAACTCACAATTTATAATCAGATTCAAAAACTGTGATAAAATACCTACTTAAATATAAAATCCTAGCTTTTGCCTGCGACTTCATATACGCATAAACATTGTAATAATTAAAATCCCATTTTGTCCCGTTCCCGTGGGAATATCGGGCAATCCCATCTTAGTTCTTACACTCCCACTACCCTACCTCTACAACTACATGTCAAATTTCAGCTCTATACGACACGTATAGTTTCGGCTTTAGGACGTAGGTTGTCATGAGTCGTGAGTCAGTCAGTCAGTCAGTAAAGGAATATTATTATATGCTTAATACATTGACTAGGTAGTTTTCGCCCGCGATTTCGTATGCGCAAAAACACTAAAATTTTCAGGAATTTCGGGAAATCCTCTCTTAGTGCTCCCCTATGCTCGTCAAGGAACCTACATGCCTAATTTCAGTTTCTTACAACCCAATAGTTTCGGCTTTTCGTTATCATCAGTCAGACAGTAACAGGAGAGTCAACACTTATGTATTTCTGATTTTCATTTCAGCAAAAATACATATCTGTATAAAAAATAATATTAATTTGTGTTTTTTGGTACTTATGTGACCACAACGTAATTAAACTCCTAAAATCACTCACAGAAGTAACGCTACCCTAAGTAAGGACTTACGTCGCGAGTGCTATTTTTCCATCAACGCGTAGATAAAGTAACAGGGGTTCAGAAAAATCTTGAGGAGAAGGGAAAACATAGAATATAAAAGAAGCGTGAATGATATCAGGAATTATCATCGTATGCAAACGAAATTTCGGCTTAACTGGATTCTTTTACGCCCTCAGAGGGAATCGTTCATATGCGAGAAATCTTTCCATCTCCAAGGTACTGAATAAAGTCAACTGGTGAATGTTGGGGGAGTGGATTCGGGATCATATAAGTACCTACTTATCAAAGTAAGTGGGTATGTACGTTGCGTTGGGTTCATTTCTTTGATCTCGTGCCTTCAAAATAATGTTGTCATTTAGAGCGCAAAATTTATTCGTGAGCTGATTTGAAAAACTGACCTCGTTAATAAAATGACCTAAGTAAGTATTTAAATCTTAATATACCTAATAAATAATAATAACAAATTTACATATTTATTCAGTAAGTAAGTTTACAATATTACATTAAATACACTAGGCTTTATGATATCTTATTTTACTGACATAGGTATAATAAAATAATCTAAATGCGGCGAAAACTTGCTGAATGCTTGTAGCGTTAAGTCCGCCTTTTGTACACTGCATTTTTTTTTTGTATGCAATAAAGAGTTTAAATAAATAATAAAAACATTACCTACTTCTGTGCCTAAGCTAGGAAAATCCTGTGTTTCAGGCAGAAGAAGGACTTAAATAGCTTATAATATTAAACGTCGGTAGAAGGAAGAAATCGTGGCTCCGTAACATTAGAGAATGGACCGGCATTGCCAGCGTTGAACACCTATTTCGACTCGAAGTAGGTAAACATTTGGATTCCAATTTAAAGTTATGTTGACAGACCGACAACAAGCAAACACGAAATCGAAAACGAACGAGAAAAGTTTCCTTTTATTTATTGGAACCTCCTTTCGAATAAATCTCTCGGTGACAGATATTCAAAAACCCACTAAATATTTTTTCTTGTGTTTGTAAAAACGCTTTTATTAGTTCGTCGTGAACCTAAACTAACACAGAATTATAAACTTAGAGGTAAATTATATATGGAGGGTTGAAGTAAAGCAGCGCACTCTTTATAGTTCCAAAAGTGGACACCAAATCGGGTAGGTTGGGGGCGCTGCAGCAGTCGCTACAAGTGTCGAGTCACCCAGGTGGATAGTCTGCAGTAGCGCCTTCAGATGGCGCTGCTGAGGCGAAAACGCAGCGAAAACGGTTGCGCTCCTTACCAAGACACATTCCCCACTCGGCGGAATGTGTCTTGGTAAGGAGCGCGGCTTGGTTGGATGGCGGAAGACCAGCGCTGGCTATTAATTTGGTAGCCAGCTCACGCTGAGCCGGGGCCTTTTTATAGCGACTGTATGTTTTGTATTGTATGTGGAAGTCTTCTTTTATTGTGCATGTCGTTATAAATAAATGATTTCTTTATTTCTTTCTTCATTGCATAAAATTATAGGTGCAGCTGAAAACAGCGCGTTGCGCCTGCGCATCATGCCGAGCTGACCAACCCTTTCGGCTGTAATAATTTTAATCTATACTACTAATAATAAGTCTGTAGAAAATCAGGCTAGAAAAGTCACGTATGTAACTTGATAAACAATTAAATATTAATATTATCGTTACCTTTTATAAAATGTATCTTCATGTAATTTTAAATGTGCATTAAACTTTATATTATTATTAGGTGTACCTATTATTATTTCATAAGTGCTCCACTTTCATCTCCAGAAAAAAAAACTATGTAACTACTTGGGCGTATTGAAAGTTAACTTGATTTTTTGAAAACATTCAATAGCCTCCAAATGAATACCTCTCAGTTTTTATTTACTTTCGGTCGACATGAAAAAACTTTTACAGAAAGGTACCTGATGGTTGATCAGCAAAAAGATTCGGTAAAAATATGAGGAATATTTCTTTTGAGAACCGATAGTTGAATATGTTGTATTAATGAGTTAATTTTCAATTATTGGGCTCATCGGTCCAAGATTATTTGTGAATTTTAGGGGTATTACTAATCGACTAAAAAAAAGGAGGAGGGTTTGGGCTCCACTGTATGTATTATTTCTTTATAACACGCTTTTATTAGGTCGACCTGTTTGTAACTATGTAATGGAATTTTGCAAGTAAAATTTGACCCACTTTCCGATTTCCGATTGAGCTGAAATTTTGCACGAATATGTAAATCGCGTGACAATGCAATATTATGATGACGTGGAGCTGATATGATGATGGAGTTGGAAGGTGGCCATAGGAACTCCGTAATAGAACTACATATACCCATCTAATTTGGGCAGGTTTGATTCGTCTTGAAGGGGAGATCAGTCAGCAATAAAAGCGTGTCCTCAAAATTCAATTTTTGAAAAAACTTATTTCATTCGGCGATTTGTCTATCAATTTGTGACCGCTTCTCAAAAATAGTTTTTTTATTTATTCGAAGAGTACTTCTGAAGTAATGTCTTATTTAATTAGCACGTAAATTATTTTGGCATCCATTTAGAAGACCAAGACCTACTTACATGCTGATATACTGTATACATAATACGTACATAAACTCACGCCTCTTTCCCGTTGGGGTAAACAGAGAAGAATGAAGAATGAATGAAGATTTATGTGTGTAGAGTCCTCAGAACGCGGCCACCTGCTAACCGTTTACCAATGTACATATATTTTTAATACAGTTGCTCAAAAAGTAAACAAACGAACATTTCGATACCTGTGAACGAGCGCTTTTTGCTTTTTGACAGCTAGTGAGAGTGTCTAAATGTTGTTTTTTACGAACAAGTGCGTAAAGTTTTTTGAGCTTCATCCTCTTTGTTTATTTCTTTTTTTTTTCGCAAATGTCCTAAAAATGTCGTTTGATACAAGTGCGAAATTGTCATTTTCACTCGTCCCTAGTGTGAACGCTCGTTTTCGCTCGCGCCATCATAACTTGTGATATATTGACAAACTTTTTCACTTACATCAAAATGTACTATTATATGATGTTCGCCATTTGTACATTTTTTTTTTCTTGTGCAAAAAAGTTTTAATAAATAAATATTTGAAAATCGGCACGGAACTTGAGCGGTGAACTTCGATGCGTAGAAGTCAAAATAAGGTCTCAACGGCAGAGGGGCGCGGGTCGCAAGGGGCGCTACTAAATTGACATCGATATCTCAGTATGACATTGTTATTTCCATGTTTTTGACGTAAGTAGGTACTTAGGTAGTCGAGAACAAGTTCAAGGTTAAAGAATCAATTGTTTCGTCAATTGATATTCAAATACAAAGGCTCGTAGCCACTTTATCAATCAGAACGAAGAACTGCAGTCATTCAGTTATTGTCAGTGTGCAACCGTCTGCGCCTTGTCATCCTTTTAGATTCTCAATGAGGACCATCTAATAGGGTATTATACTCATTTATGATAGATTAGGTATATAAAAATTGTACCCAAAACATCGACTTTTAAGCATAAATAATTTTATAATTACATTTATAAAATGTATTTTTTTAATCTGTCCCAAAACGGTAGACATTGTTAGTTGCTGTGACGTCACTTCGACTGTAAACAAAGCGTTACAAGTACCTAACCGTTTTAAGTTTTGACTTGACTTGTTTGGTTACTATGTACTATCCTAGTGACGTCACAGACCGAGCTAACATGGCGGCTAGCTTTTTAGCGCGAAAACTGAAAATGAAAATTTAAAAGTAGTTTTTAAGGTATTTTATCCCATTCAGAAAATCGAAATAAAAAATCTTGTGATTCAATCCGACATAAGGATCATTTTTAAACCACATTTAAAAAAATGTTGTAATACCCTATTGAGCAGACTCACCGTGAATTATGGCTGTCAATGTCTAAGTTTGTCGGTACCTAGAAACTGTCAATTTCACTGTGACATTTGAAGTTTCGGAGACCTTAGTTGGTCATGGTCTAACAAAAAAAAAATCTGCCGATCCGGGTGACGTGTCACCGTAACGTCAAAGTCGAGTTGCCACCTTATTGTACGCTTCTTCTCAAGCAATGGGTCTTGGAAGCGCTGGTAAATTCGTTTCTGTTAAATTCATTTAAAAGTGACGCGTAAAAGTGTCCAGATGTGGTCTATTTGCTGAATAAATATTTTGATTTTGATTTTGCAGCCTAACCGAGTCGGATTATTTTCGATGGTTGACCACTTTCTCGAAGTTTTAAAGTAAGTATACCTACCTAACTGAATGATAAGGTTATGCTTATGTAATAAAAGATCTCGTGTCATTTTGTCTCGAACATGAATATTACGTAAAACTAAGAAAGCTTTCTCTAGTATTTTTCTCGAAACACAAACTTAAAAATTGAGAATTATTAAAAGAACATAGCTCTGTTTTGTCGAGAGCAAAGATAAAGTTTCTTAATGCAGTTGTTTACGTTACCGAACAAACTGCGGAACATTTCAAATTAAAAGCATTCGAAATAAAAAAGCAAGCTTTTTTTTAAATGTGTCCAGTTTAATGTTATATTTATACCGTAAATAATTTATGTGTGCGCGAGATTTTCCAGATGTTTTAGCTATTTCCGTTTGCGAGAAAGAGCAGCATACATGGAATTCACACTAACTAAGGCTAAAACTACACTTGAGCTAACCTAACTTAGATTGTTAAGAATTTGTGTCTGATTTACATTAAGTATATATGTATTCGATGGTTCGAACTCGAACATCTAAATACAGGAACAATCTCACCTGCGGATATCATGCACATCGTTAGCTAGATCCACATTTAAACGTGAAAAAAACGTGGTACCGCTACTGCTCTTTTAAATGTAGTTGATGACATTCTCGCCGCGCAAGATGCTGGGGAAGTTACAATTTTAACTCTGCTTGATTTCTCACGTGCCTTTGATACACAGACCTTAATTTTTAAGGTCTGTGCTTTGATACCATTGATGTCACTCTTTTACTGTCTAAATTAACGTACTATGGTTTAGATCCAAATGCTGTAAGATGGTTTCACAGTTACCTTACCAATCGAACTCAGCGTGTTGAAGTGCGTAATACGGATGTCACATCTACTTTATCTAAAGCCAGTAATATTACACGAGGAGTTCCGCAAGGATCCATTCTAGGGCCTATTCTATTTATTCTATACAGTGCAGACTTAATTAAAAGCATAAAAAATTGTAGACGTCATTTTTACGCTGATGACGTACAAATTTACAAATCATTTAAGCCTGATAACATCCATTCGGCAGTTCTTGATCTGAATGAGGACCTAGATCGTATTGCGAAGTGGTCAAAAATTAATAGCCTGATGTTAAACCCATCAAAGACAAAATATATAATTCTTGGCAGTAAACAGAAATTAGCAAAAATTTTATCAAACAATCCTCTAGTGCGTATTATGAATAGTTCTGTAGACTGTGTGTCTGAAGTGCGAAATTTGGGTGTGCTCATGGATAGTAGACTACGATTTGAAAATCATATAAAGGAAGTTATTCGCAATTGTTTTTATAGATTGAAAGTTTTGTACCGGGTTCGTAACTACTTGAATATAGATTTGCGTATCAAATTATGTGATAGTCTAATTTTATCTAAGCTAAATTATGCAGATACCGTTTTTGCTTCATGCTTGTTGACTCGTACAAAAAATCTGATACAGAGACTGCAAAATGCTTGCGCCAGATTTTGTTTCCCCATACCACCTCGCTCGCATGTCACCCCGTTTCTTAATAAAGGAGGTCTATTAAAAATGGAGGCTCGTCGATTGTTGCATTTCTCTACCATGTTATTTGGTGTTATTCGATTTAAGGAACCGTTGTACCTGTTTAATAAATTGACACTTTCTTGTAGGCATGAGAGGCATGCTCTTCGCCTCCTGTGTCCCCGGTATGGTTCGGCCAGTTTTCGTGGCAGCTTCCGATACGCTGCCACGAAGTGCTGGAACAATATTCCACCTCCAATTCGAAACGCAAGTTCAGTCCAAGTATTTAAAAATAAATTTAAAGCTCATTTACTAAAACTGCAGCTCTCAACAGGTATATAAAATTAAATAATCACCCAAACTCTCTAACCCACATTTGCTAATTGTTATGTGTGTTAAGTTCCAAATGTAAAATATCTGGTCACTTAATTTTGTCAATTGGTTTATTGTTTTGTTACTGACCCCACCAATGTTTATTTTATTTTATGTTTTTTGAGTATATATGTTTATTTAAGATTGAACAATTATTGTTATACTTAATTATCATCGCCTGGACAATTGTTTTTTATTTTTTAGTGAAGTTAAAAAAGAACGGAGTTTTGTTGGCACCAACCTGTATCTTCGGGTTCCAGCTGAAAATCAGCGCTGAGGCCCTGCCCAGCATAGAGCTGAGCTGGAACCCTTTCGGCTAGTTGTAATTTTATTTTACCTAGTTATTAAGTAATGTAAGGTTAATTAGCCGAATAAATGTTTTTTACTTTACTTTACTTTTACTTTACATTTAGGCCCGGTTCCTATATCCACGAAACGCCTCGTTTTGCCTACGGACGGTTGATTTTTGACATTTGTTCCATAGAGAAGCTGTCAAATTTTAACCGTCCGTAGGCAAAACGAGGCGTTTCGTGGATATAGGAACCGGGCGTTACTCGTACAGACCGATACTGTTCTTTCTCCATTTTAACAATTTTACGTTCACGCTTCCACTGAATCGCTGTCAATTAATGAGAAAAAAAAAAAAGAATGCTGATTCTTTTAATTTTTCCGCCTCTGAAGAATGGTTTAAACGGTGGTATACATATTTTTGGCCAGTGATATTAGTACATTTAGAAAACGGCTACTTATCAAACAGCCCTCGTATATCATTTTGCCGTATCGTATCTCCGTTGCGTATAACCGACGCGTATCATTATCGTTAGTCTGGACACATAAAGATCGCAATCATGCTAAGTGCCGTATCTAATCGCATGCGATCAATATCGCTACACCTATTATATGCCTTACATAATCGCAATCGCATACGCATATCCAGATTGGGAATTATGGTCGCGTTTGGATGCCGTATCAATACACAGTTATGACCTGATACGTGATACGCCGCGATCCATCATGACTTGGTGTTAAGCCGATCATCAAAAGGATACGGATATGAGTCCAGACAACAGTAAGCAAAAATAATATACGGACGTCATCGTACAGTACGCTGCTACGCTACGGGCAGTGCAGACGCGTTTATTCACGTGCATATGCTAGAAAATTACGTTGGCCTGACCTGTTCTCTACCCTCCTATCCCATCTTCCCTAATCACATGTCCCCTATCCTACCTTATCTCATACGCCCTATCCTCCTCCCCTTTCAAGATCGGCAACGCATTGGTGACGCCTCTGGTGTTACAAATGTCTATAGGCGGCGGTGACCACTTACCACAAGGTGGTCTGCCTGTTTGTTCATATTTTCCTACACCGGAGATGACGATGCAGCGGAGCCACGCCGTTTCGTCGCCTAAATAGTTTTATTTGGTTTCATGACGCATTGGTGTTAACTGTAATGTCATGTTCCCTTATATAAAAAAAAATAAATAAAAAAATAGAACCGACTTCAAACTCCGATAGCCTGTGAAGTTGGTGTCAAGTTCACTATAAGATAGTCATAGCTTTGGGGCGGTTCACTTGACACCGACTTCACAGGCTGTTGGAGTTTGAAGTAGAATATTTTTTTTAGGGTTCCGAAGTCCACAAGGAACCCTTATAGTTTCGCCATGTCCGTCCGTCCGTCCGTCCGTCCGTCCGTCCGTCTGTCCGCACTATTGCTCGGAGATGCTTAGGTCTAGAGAGCTGTAATTTGGCATGAATATGCATATTAGTTACGCTGACAAAGTGGTACAATAAAATTTTGAAATATATTTTTTTATAGGGTACCTCCACTACTCGTAAAGTGGGGATGTAATTTTTTTTTCTTGTGTACCCCATGGTGCGGCATATCGTTGAATAGGCCTTGAAAAAATATTGTGAGTTTGTTAAAACCATTTTTTGATTAATTGATGCGTTTGTGAAATATTAAGCTTTAAAGTGCTATTTTTTGTTAGGGTCACGTGTCCCCCCCCCCCTGCCAGCTAAATGGTGGTATTTGGATGGCTGAAAAAAATCACGGTTGTGGCATATATAACGTAGTTGAAAGGAAAACTATCAGAGCTAAGAAGGCTATACAAACTTACGAGTAATAGTCGACCAACTTATGATGATGATTTTTCTCGAGCGGCAGGGGCGTCGGGCGGGCACGTCATACCAGCGGTATGACGTGCGCTAGCTAGATGCTAATAAGTCTTAGAAAGGTACTGTGGGTGGGCATCGTCAACTTCGGAACCCTATACTTTGCGCGTGGCCCGACACGCACTTGGCCGGTTTTTTATTTAAAAAAAATTTCGGCTATAGTTTCCAAACATGTGTACGATGGGACGTAAGTCTCACTGTAGTCTTTGAAATTGATGCCAAAATCATACACATGCTAACAAATTTCGAGGAGTTCCCTCGTTTTGTCATGGATCCCATCATCAGAACTAAACCAAATTATTAAAACGGTTCAAGTTGGAGGTACACCTTTCAATTAAAAAAAGAATCATCGAAATCGGTTCACAATTGACGGAGATATGCGTGGTCATACATAAAAAAAATATAGGTACGCGTCGAATTGAGACCTCCTCCTTTTTTTTCGTCGGTTGATAAATAAATAATATTTTACATAAAAAAACGTCCCCACTTGGGATACGCGTGCTCGATACGGCACTCGTGAACATTTTTGCCTAAATACAGCCTAATATTGAGGAGACTTTTTTCCTCGAACAGAGGTCCAAAAAGACTATAATTTCCTCTTCAATTAAAAGTTGGAGATAGATTTTGGCACTCCAGCAGTCAAGTCAGTTTACATTTAACTTTACCTCTAATTGAAATCAACTTAGACTAACTTCGACTGCTGGGCACAGGCCTTTTACGGAATGATGTGGGCTGGTGTACCCACGGAGATCCGATTCGTATTATAAATGGGAAAGTGTGTTTGTTAGTCCTTTCTTCACGTCTCAACGACTAGACCGATTTGGATGAAATTTGGTATAGAGATAGTTTGAGACCCTGGATAGGATCCTTTTTATCCCAATATTCCCACGGGAACGCGTTTTCTACGGGTCAAACCAGTTTTTTCATCACTTTATAGCTATAACCATCTTGAGAAACTTGGTCAATCGCAATATTTTCGAGACCTTTTTTGTTCATAAAAGCATGCTCCTTACTTCCATTGGCCTGGTGTAATAAACATTTAAGATAATAAAATGAATCTATATGTATAGCAACATCGGGTACTTATGCAAAATCCAAGTATACGCGGGACGAAGTCGCAGGCATCGGCTAGTAATCCATACTAATATTATAAATACGAAAGTAACTCTGTCTGTCTGTTTGTCTGTTACCTCTTCAGGCTTCAACCACTGGATCAATTGAGATGAAATTTGGCATGTAGATAGTTGGGGTCCCGAGAAGGGACATAGGCTACGTTTTATCCCGGAAAAATGCATAGTTCCCGCGGGAAAGCCATAAGCGAATTCCACCCAGGCGAAGTACCGGGCAGAAGCTAGTGTATTATAAATGCGAAAGTATGTGTATTTGCTTTTCATTCCTCCACGGCATAACGGCTAGACAGATTGTATTTTAATTTGGTATGGAGACAGTTTTAGATAGAGATGCTGAAAATACGAGTAGCATAGGAAAATACTGTTTTATCCCGATATTTCCTCGGGATCAGATTTTTAACGGGTCAAACCAAATTTTAAGTCATCATCATCATCATTTCAGCCGAAAGACGTCCACTGCTGGACATAGACCTCCCCCAAGGCTCGCCACTGAGACCGGTCCTGTGCTAGGTACTTGCTTCCACCGGATTCCCGCGATCCTCACGAGGTCGTCGCTCCATCTTGTTGGAGGCCTACCGACAGCTCATCTGCCGCTTCGCGGACGCCACTCGAGAACTTTCCGGCCCCATCGGCCATCAGTCCAGTACCTAAGTAGTTTAACTTAACCTGGATATATCCTCAGATTCATTGCGCAAGCTTTTCTCAGTTTACAGCTCGGACAAACATGAACATGAACATAGGTACCCCCAAGCCAGATAATTCCAGTTTAAAATTCTCGTCTGATACGGCAAGCGTATTATCATCCGTAGCAATAGACTTGGTAGCCGATCTCGAGCATGAGATCAGTCCGGGATTCACGGCGGTACAAAATGTCAACTCGGAAGTCTAAGTAGTTCTTGCTTAACGCATTCACTGCCACCGACGTATATGTGCGTTTTACTGACTTTCCCGCAGTACCTTGAACGCACATGTGCGTTGCAATGTTCCCTTAATGACAGACGTGGCACCTGGCGAAAGCTCGTAAAACAGAAGTGGCAGTGAATGCCTTAAAGCACACGGCCTGTGACACGGCGGACACGGCCTATAAAAGCACTCAATAATTCGAATGAAGTGTCAATGTTTGCGTGCGAGGACGTCTGTGTGCGTGCGAGGACGTCAGTACACTTGTAAATGTGTGTGTACCAACTACGCGGGCCTGCAGTGATCCACTCTCCATCTCCGGATAAAGCAAGTGCGAGTTGCGCGCCGGCTAGATTCAGGCGGTTGATTCCGTGGCCATTCTGTATGTAGTACTATTAAATATTGTGTGCTTAAGGTCTGCGTAATCATTACTACGGATTGACAAGACCAATTGTATTAAATGGTCAAAGGTATTGATTGGAGTACAGGCCTAGTGAATGGGGACTATCGTTTCTTTGCTCACCAGTTGGCGCCACTGTTGACTAAGGTCCAGAGGTATAGCTGTCAAAGGCGACTCTATAAGATCGGCGCCGAAACTAAGTTTTAAATCTTGAATCTCATTAAGTTTATTAATTATAAATAACTATCATCATATCGAGTAGCTATGTCGCATTGTTGTGCAGTTCCGTTTTGTTCGGAATTTTTATTTTTGTTTCAAAGCGTTCACATTCATCGCCAAATAATCCATATTTGCGATAATTTCACGAAGGAAATCACTTTTCAACAGGTAAATAAAAGAAATTGATAATTTATATCACGAAGTCCGCCAAAATCAGTGAAAAGTGAATGTTATTCGACCTCACGCGACACTAGCGCCTCTAGTGGCAAATTCACACGCGATAGCCCCCATTCACACACATCATCGAATTGTGTACAGATTTCGACGTTTTCCTCTCCCTGACAGGCTTAGTGAGTTTCACACATAATTGCTCAGTTCGGGAGGAAAATTTTATCTTACTTTGAGAAGATAATCCTGAATCGTAGTTTATTACTTCTTTACTTTATTATTCGGGAACAATTCTCTCAAAGGTAACGCTACTAACAAAGTCTAATCCGACAATGACGGAATATACTCGTAAAGTGCTTTATAGTTGAAACGGACTCATTGCGAGATTTATTATTATATTCTATATAATAAATATGAATTGCTGTGTGTTAATCTGGCTAAGGCTCGAGAACTGCTGGACCGATTTGGCTGATTCTTTCTTGTTTTATTCCCTGGGGTTCTGGGAAGGTTTAGAAAAAAAGGAAAACTCAGTATGGGAATCCGTGGTGATAAGAAGTTCACCGGGCCGAAACCGACAAAAGTTGTCTATGAATACATAATCTGGTAAAACCGTTATAACCCAAAAGCTATCCGGCAACTTAACTCTTTCTAAGTTGCAACGCATTTACACATGATTGCACTTTTCAAGTTACAAGAATATACAACAAACGTTAAACCAATCTATAAAATCCGTAGTTCATATCGTTAAACCTTTTTTTAATCTATGGATATATTTTTTATTCGCAGTGAACGTAAATCGGGAATTCGTATTAAACTATTCTAGCCCCGAGGGATAAATCTATATTGGAACCTTAAAATAATAACATTGATGTCGAATTGTTTCAGATCGTATTTAATACTAGAAGCCGTGGTGGCCTAGTGGTTCGACCTACCGCCTCCCATGCAGAGGGTCGGGGGTTCGATTCCGGCTCGCACCTCTAAGGTTACTTATGTGCGAAATTCACTTTGAATTTACCACTGAGCCTTTCGGTGAAGGAAACATCGTGAGGAAACCTGCACGCATCTGCGAAGTAATTCAAAGATGTGTGTGAAGTCCCCAATCCGCACTGGGCCCGCGTGGGGACTATAGCCCAAACCCTCTCGTGATGAGAGGAGGCCTGTGCCCAGCAGTGGGACGCAAATAGGCTGTAGTAGTAGTAGTAGTAGTAGTATTTATACTGGAGCAGTGAACTCACAAGTTTTAATAATAGTGTAAAGTATTACTACTACACAGCCTATTTGCGTCTCACTGCTGGGCACAGGCCTCCTCTCATCACGACAGGGTTTGGGCTAATACTTAGTTCCCACGCGGGCGCAGTGCGGATTGGGGACTTCGGGAGTGTTAAGTACAAGTTTATTTATTAAGATTTACCTATTAAAGTTACAGGAAACAGTTTAAACTCAGGCCATAATAATTAATTATATAGACAAAAGGACGAAATATATAATAGTACCTATGGTATTAAACACACTATCAACGGGACTTAATCGCGTAAAAACTATTTATATTTTACCTCGACGTTTCGGCCGCGATGCAACGGCCGTGGTCACGAGAAGACTGAAGTGACAGTATCAGCATATTTTCCTGTCGCTGTTGACATTCCGAGTGACATTCATAAAAATCAAGTGCGGGCAGTTCGAACCACCCGCGCGACAATAAAAATATGCTGATACCATCACTTCAGTCTTCTCGTGACCACGGGCGTTGCATCGCGGCAGAAACGTCGAGGTAAAATATAAATAGTTTTTACGGGATTAAGTCCCGTTGATAGTGTGTTTAATATGAGTGTGTATCGCGAAAGTTTGAGACAATGGTAGTTTAAATGATGAAATTTAACACCGGGCCACGTGTCGTCGTCGTTTATTAGAGGCAATGCAAATTGCTTGAAAAGGGGATTAATTTTTTCAAACACTGAATCTCACCTAAGCTAGATCAGGAAAAGCTATCATAATAACACTATACACACACATAGCTTATAATATTATTATTAGATAAGGGCCAATTCACTGCGTCAGACTTATAATGTAATGATCTGACCACTTAGTCCCAGATCGTGTTACGTGTGATCATTATGTGTAGTGTATAACAATAGATGAGTCTCCACACCCCATAGGCTACAAATGGATACATTATATTTGGAATCTGTGCCAAAAATGAGCCAAGAATGATGGTTGATAGGCATATATCAACCATTGACCTATAATAACATATGGACGAACAGTGCCTAACAGAATATGTCAAAATATATGGAGCAAACTGACATAAGAAAATATGTTCCAATAAGCTAATAACACCTCTTTATAATATGTGTCAAGATAAATATTTTATACAAAAGTAAACCTAACGCTATAAGACTTAAAGTGTCAAATTGACTGAGCGCCAAACGGGTGCCCGAGTTGTTCGGGCACCCGTTTTGACGGGCCATTTTTCTCCGGCTGATTGTGAATCCTTACTTATAATAGGTCAATGCTATCAACATAAAAATATGGTTCTACTTCTATAGTTTACCGTGGTGGCCTAGTGGTTCAACGTACCGCCTCTCATGCAGTGGGTCGGGAGTTCGATTCCGGCTCGCACCTCTAAGTTTACTTATGTGCGAAATTCAATTTGAATTAACCACTGTGCTTTTCGGTGAAGGAAAACATCGTGAGAAAACCTGCACGCATCTGCGAATTAATCTAAGATGTGTATGAAGTCCAATCCGCACTGGGCCCGCGTGGGGACTATAGCCCGAACCCTCTCGTGATGAGAGGAGGCTTCCCAGCAGTGGGGCGCAAATAGGCTGTAGTAGTAGTCTTAAATTCGTAAACATCAGAAGAGAGGTATAAAAGTATCCTAAGTAGAAATGAAATGGATTAGTGACATATGAATGATATTGGATACAATTCAAAAGGAGTTTCGTCGGCAAATAATGAGAGAATACAAAGACATTTAACATTTTGATACTTGAAATATTAAATGGATCCTATTTCAGTTCAAAGCCTTTTATTTTAACAGCTGTCACAACAATAAGATTTACTGTCCCTAGATACCTTTCAAACATTTAGTCAATCCATTATTCAGGGACGAAGGACTTCACCTTTACACTAAAGCTATTTATCTATCTTCGGTCCTTCGTAGTGTCTCGTTCATTTCCTCGGATAGGTAAATAAATGTAGAGGGTATAGCACGAGACAACTTAGAAGGCGCGCGACGAAGCACTTAAGCCCTTGATGCAGAGTCTATTATTGCTTAATCCGCGCGCCTTCTAAGTTGTGTCTTGCTTTAACAGGGTTTATCCCTAAAATTGGCAACGTCGCATATAGCTGACAAATGTTTCGCTGTTTTTATTAATTTCTCAATATTACTGAATTAAAAAAGAAGTTATCATTTTATGGTTGAATGACGCGTCACGTTTTATATTTGTTGGTTAGGCATAGGCATTCAAATGATAAGATTCCATTAAAACGCATGAAAAATGCGATGGAAAGTTTTCAAGAGATAGTACTTCCATAATACTAAAAATTTCATGTTCCTATGATAATCGTTGCAATCCATACTTAATGTTTTATTCAACCACTAGCTTTTCCTCGCAACTTCGTATCATCATCATCATCATCATCATCATTTCAGACGTCCACTGCTGGACATAGGCCTCCCCCAAGGCTCGCCACTCCGACCGGTCCTGTGCTACTTGCTTCCACCGGTTTCCCGCGACCTTCACGAGGTCGTCGCTCCATCTTGTTGGAGGCCTACCGACAGCTCGTCTCCCGGTTCGCGGACGCCACTCGAGAACTTTCCGGCCCCATCGGCCATCAGTCCTGCGAGCAATGTGCCCCGCCCACTGCCACTCAACTTCGTATGCGCAGAAATATTAAAAAGTAAAATCCCGATTTTTCCCGTTCCCGTGGGAATTTAGCAAAATCCTTTCTTAGCTGATGCCTACGTCACAACATCTACCTGCATGCCAAATTTCAGCCCGATCCGTCCAGTGGTTTGGGCTGTGCGTTGATAGATCACTATGTCAGTCAGTCAGTCAGTCACCTTTGAGTTTTATATATTTAGAAGATAGAGCGAGAATTCATATTTTCATTCAGTAATATTCAGAAATTAATGAAAATAACGAAATATTTGACAGTTATTTGCGACGTTGCCAACGCTCGAAGTAAACCCTCTTAATCATAGACATAAATAATACTTCGTATGGACCCGGCCTAACGTAGATACATGTCATGTTTCCCCCCTTCCTTGGTGTCCAATCCAAAGTTAAACTTGTATCGTGACACTTAAGCTGGGTCACATTTTTCCAACAACGAGACGAGTTTTTAGATACTGAGAAACAGTTTAAAAAAAAAGTTTTTTAAAAACGCTTATTGTCACGCACGCTCGGTGACAGAACTTTGGATTAGACACCGAGGAAGTGGGGACATATTACGTGTACGTTAGACCGGGTCTATATTATTTACGTCTATGCTCTTAATCATTTTGAAGAGTGGGGATCTTTTGACTGAATAGGATGATGATGAAAAACATCAAGTATAATTAAAATCATGCCACCAGGCAGGCCGGAAGAACTTTGAATGTGTAATTTAAACCCATGCTTAAATAAGTACACGGCAAATAAACGATGCTAATTAATAGAAGTTTGTTTGCCTCCAAAATCCATCGACCATGTGAAATTTATCGTTTACGTCGCTTGTTTTCTTTCGTAGTGCTCGAATCAGTAAAGGAAGGAGTTGTAATACCAATATGTGCACATTCAGACAAATTACTTTAAATATATTCTGTAAAAAGGGAATAAAACATTGCTCTATTATAAGTAAGGATTCACAATCAGCCGGAGAAAAATGGCCCGTCAAAACGGGTGCCCGAACAACTCGGGCACCCGTTTGGCGCTCAGTAAATTTGACACTTAAGTCTTATAGTGTTAGGTTTACTTTTGTATAACATATTTATCTTGACACATATTATAAAGAGGCGTTTGCATATTGGAACGTATTTTCTAATGTCATTCTGCTCCATATATTTTGACATATTCTGTTAGGCACTGTTCGTCCATATGTTATTATAGGTCAATGGAATAAAAGAAATATGAACTGATGAAGGAAGTTGAATTGACTTGTTGAGATACAGTGACTACAGCTGAAAGTTACAGCAGTAATTAGACCCTCTCATGATGAGGGGAGGCCTGTGCCCAGCAGTGGGACACAAATAGGCTGTAGTAGTAGTACCTAGTAATGGGACGAACAGAAAAATCACCGAAGGTAGTTTTTATTAGAGTTAAGAGTGTACCTTTTATTCTGAAGTAGGTACCAACTTATAGACGATCTTTATACTTCTTATATTTTTTATATTATTATATTATTATACATCTTATATACTATACATCCCTTCAATGTATTTTTAGTACGTACCTATATGTATATTTTATACATGTAATGAAAATTTTGTAATTTTTGAAAAAAGGCCTTCTGCTTGAGTTTGTTGAGGCGCTTCTTCCCAAGCAATGGGTCTAGGAAGCGCTGGTAAATTCTTTTTCTGACGTGTAAAAGTGCCCCTATCTATGCTGAATAAATGATTGAATTGAATTGAATATAACAAATACAACTTTCGTAATTACTTCACCAGTATTTATATGAAAATGTAACACTTCCAAACATTAAAACTCTAAGAACGTTCATTAGTTACCATAATTACGGCATCAAGTTCATGTTAACTAGTAAAGGAGCAATTACAAATTGGGAACAAGGGGTCATGAAGTTATACTTTTTAAGAGGGTTTATTCCGAAAGTTGGAAATTTCGCATTTTCCATCCATTTTAATGTAATCTTAACATTTGAATGCCTAACCAACAAATACAAAACCAGACGCGTCATTCAACCATACACAATGTTGCCATCTTTCGGAATAAGAAGAAAAAAACATTTATTCACTATGCACATTGAAGACACATACATAAGATACATAAAAGACACAATAGAGATTACAAGAAATTAATCAAAAGAAACAGTACAAGTAAAAAGGGATTAACACCGGGAATTAGGAAGCCGTGGTGGCCTAGTGGTTCGACCTACCGCCTCTCATGCCGAGGGTCGGGGGTTCGATTCCGGCTCGCACCTCTAAGTTTACTTATGTGCGAAATTCAATTTGAATTTACCACTGAGCTTTTCGGTGAAGGAAAACATCGTGAGGAAACCTGCACGCATCTGCGAAGTAATTCAAAGATGTGTGTGAAGTCCCCAATCCGCACTGGGCCCGCGTGGGGACTATAGCCCAAACCCTCTCGTGATGAGAGGAGGCCTGTGCCCAGCAGTGGGACGCAAATAGGCTGTAGTAGTAGTAGTAGTAGTAGTAATACCGGGAATAAACCCTCTTGAACTTTCTCACCTTCTGGGAACTGACTCGTGTTTAAATTGTACTTTGTATTTTCGACACTAAATAGTTCCGTCTTATCACGCATTACGGGTCAAAGCAAATGCGTAAAAAGTAAAAAGACGTGTATTATACAATATACAATTAACAGCCAGATTTTCTCTTAAATTTGATATCTTCAATTCCACAACGGGTGTAGACATACGGGTGTCTAAAATGTGTATTCTTTACATGGAAGAAAAAACTGAACTGGCGCCCAACGTGGGGCTCGATTATATTGTACTAACTTCTGCCCGCGACTTCACTCGCGTGGAATTCGGTTATCGCGCTCCCCCGCGAAATATGCGCTTTTCCGGGATAAAAAGTAGCTTACGTCCTTTCCCGAGACCCCAACTATTTCCATGCCAAATTTCATATCAATCGGTCCGTTTTAGCGTGAAGAGTTAACAGACAGACAGACAGAGTTACTTTCGCATTTATAATATTCACATATGGATATGGAGTAAACTTCTCTAAAAATGAATTCAAATTCAATCTTATTCAGCAAAATTGGCCACATACGAACAATTATTTATTGTAATAAATGTATATTTTTTTTAATTACAAGTCTGAAAACTAAATGAATCTACCAGCGCTTGCTAGCTCATTGCCGAGAACAAGACCACCAAACAAACTCATCAGAAAACTTTTTTCATTTTCAGTTACAATTTCACAATAGACATTACTCTTGGAGATGTATAATTCTATAGTCTCCAAAGGTCCAAAAAATAATTAAGAAACCGACTGCGTAACACACACACGGGTACATTACACACGGTCAAGTAAAGAAAGTCTCAGATCGCGGGTAATTGAGGCCCGAGCCGGAGGCGAGGGCTATAATCTAGCGGTCTGAGGATTTCTTTACGACCGCCCGTGGTTAGTATACGATTTTACGTCACCACCTGGCCGTGAAGAGGGATTTTTCGTAGCGCCCAAGGGCGGTAAATCCCGCTTTTCGGCTTGGTGTGACGTAATAGTACATTACAGACCTAGGGTGGTGAATTCGTAAATGTCCCAGATCGCAGGTTTCTGTGGCCCGAACCGAAGGTGAGGGCCATAAACGCTTAGGGCTTTACGAATTACCGCCCGTGGTTTGTCAAAAGTTTTACGTCTTGCCTTGGCCAAGAAGTGTGATTCTCTCCCCGTATAGCGGGCAGAAAATCTCACTTTACGGCCAAGGGTGATGTAAAAATATTTTTTAACAGGCAGCACTTAATGAAAGAAGTTGAAGATTTTAAATGGCAGTTAGCGACATCGCATGGCAATTTGTTACATTAAGCGTATACAGTTCCCAACAAACGAAGTGCTCACTTTACGGAGTCGGTAACACCAAATGTATATGTACGAAATTTTATCAAAATAACCTGATATTTTTACTACTATAAAATAACTTCCCTTGGATCTTTGGATTCTCTTCAAAATTGAGTGTTTTAAACTTTGATGACTGAGGGAACAAATCGTTCAACATCTAAAACATTACTAAAAATGGAACATTTTGTTACAAATCATAAAAAAAAACCTTATAACATAACAAATAAAATGAGCTCACATTCAGATCCAGTGACGTGTCGACTTACACGTGATGTCTTCACGGTTCAATCGTTCACCAGTATAAATGGCGTGAACGTTTACAGATAACCCTGTAGACGTTTTCCGAATAGGGTGTGATATCGTAACCCGAACACGGGACGCGTTTAGATGATAGTTCCGTGAAGGACCAGCAGCGCGACGAATTCATCGGAAAATATGCAATTTTTGTAAGTTAGTTGTGTACTTTAGTGTGAATTCTGAAAAGAAGTCTCGGTTAGAATAATTATATGTACATTTATTAGGTACACGGCGTGTACACACGTGTGTGCCGCAATCAACTAAACCCCATTATTTATTAACTAATTAGGTAAGTAATCACTAAATGACGTATTTTTTATGCTGCAAATACTTCAATGTCGGTATGTGAATGCTTCAAATGTGTATTCTTAATTTTAATATCTAAGAACATAGGTAAGACAATCTAGTTCTTGTTCTTAAATACCTACTACATGATTATAAAACATAAAATACAATCAAAAAATATATATTAGTATATTAATACTGTAACTGCGTTTTTATATACAAGTAGGGACCGTTGTACTTTTATCATTAATGTTATATTATATCCGTTATATTGTGTACATAAAGGACGGCACTATCTCCGTAACAAACGTAATCATGTTATCGTGTATATATGTTTTACGAGGGTAGTTTAAAAATGCGATGCCATCGAGAATTCTGTGTTTGACGGGCGAGTTCGCTATAGTTTTGCAAAAAATTACATTAACGTCCGTTGTTTTGTAGTAATACACATACAGAATGGCCATGGAATCACCTGCCTGAATCTAGCCCGCGCGCAACTCGTGCCCAACTCGCCTCATCTCCATCCGGAGATAGTGATTGAATCGTTGGCCCACGTACTGGTACACACACATTTACCATTTGTAAATGTGTGTGTACCACTACCAATACGAATGAAGTATTAATTACAGATGTAGTGAATAAAATATTTTCCATCAGGAAATCTCGGGAATCCGAGACGACGTTGAACTATTTTTGTTGGATACGAATAGTTACTCTTAACTTTACAATCAAGATTGATTCAAAAGTGTGGCCACGGAACCACTCGCCTGCAATCAATCTAGCCCGCTCGCAATTCGCGCCCAACTCGCCTTACCGTCATTTGTTTCATCAACTATCATCCGGAGATGGTGAGTGGATCATTGGCCCGCGTACTGGCAGCTACACACACATTTGCAAGGTACAGACGTCCTCGCACGCAAACATTGACACTTCATTCAAATTGTATTCGAAATCGTGTTTTTATAGGCCGTGTCCGCCGTTTGGTTGTAGCATTATCTAGTATGGTGATTTTAGTTTTAAAGTTAAGAACCAGTGTGTTATGTTATGCAATTTTAATGAAAGGAGGAATATCATATGAGCTACTTGATTGAAGGTAATGAGGTGCTCGTCGCCACCCACGCAAGTCCTTAAATAAAAACTAAGAGGTTGCCTGTACTCTTTTTTTATTTTTTATTTATTCAAATCTTAAAAATAGCATGCTTACAAAAACCTACAGCGAGCAAAAACCGCGGGCGATTTATCTGTCGCTGTTGTCGTTCGCTTACAAGCGTTTATATTATTCTTATATATTTATTAATTATTTAAGTACTAAGTTATATATATATTAAATATATTGTTTTCCTATTTTCTCCATTTTTGAAGATCCTCATATGACAGCGCAAGGCTTCTGCAATATCGGATTTAAAACCGCAGACGCAGCTGTATTTTTGAAACAGTATTCTCAAGTACGCTTATCTGAGCATCTGTGTCTCATAATCTAACAAGATTTCGCCACATCATCCACTATATAACACCGGTACAGGTTGACACAACTTAGAAGGCGCGTGGATTAAGCAATAATAGACTCTGCGTCAACAATATTAAGTGCTTCGCCGCGCGCCTTCTAACTTGTGTCACGCTATACAAAGTTGTTTTTGCCGTTCAGACTAGCGCCTGGCAGCTTAGAGAACACTTGCGATTTGTACCTATGTGAGAGAAGGAAGTACCAGTCTTAGTCACTGTCGAATTAAAGTTATTTTGTGTTGCAGCTTGGGTAGTTTTAAGGTTAGTGGCTAATAAAAATAAAACGGACACTGTAATTCCTCCTTCAGGGACAGTGAAAATGTTTTAAATGGAATAAAAGGACAGACGAATGTCCCCTTAGGGTTATTTAGACTTTATACTCACGCTTACGCATTGCTCGCAGGACTGATGGCCGATGGGGCCAGAAAGTTTTGGAGTGGCGTCCGCGAACCGGTAGACGAGCTCTCAGTAGACCTCCAACAAGATGGAGTGACGACCTTGTAAAGGTCGCGGGAAACCGGTGGAAGCAAGTAGCACAGGACCGGTCTGAGTGGCGAGCCTTGGGAGAGGCCTATGTCCAGCAGTGGACGTCTATTGGATGAAATGATGATGGTGATGATGATGATGATACTTACGCTTGAAGAGTTATGATTTCATTTAATATTAAATAATATTATAAGGTACGCTCTTTACATGACATAACGGCTCCTGGACGATTGTAGATGCAGTTATTATGTTGATTGCAAGTAAGTGCAGGTAACTTAGTATGTGCTTAGTATACCTATATATGAAAGCCGTGGTAACCTAGTGGTTTGACCTACCTATTTTCAATTAAAATGGTAAATTAAAATTAACTTTGTGTGATGAACACGAATGTTTGTACTCGAGTCATGGATGTTAGTATTTATATATGTCTGTATTTCTCTATATAAGTATTTATATCGTTGTCTAGCATCCATAGTACAAGCTTTGCTTAGTTTGGGGCTAGGTCAATATGTGTGAAATGTCCCAAGATATTTATTTATTTATTTTATTATGAGCCTAATTTCACAAACGCTGTCATGATCGTGCATTTAATAAAATTACTAGCTTCTACCCGTGGAATTCGGTTTACGCGCTCCCGCGGGAACCATGCGTTTTTCCGGGATAGAAAGTAGCCTGTTTCCTTTCCCGGGACCCCCCCTATATCCATGCCAAATTTAATCTCAATCGGTCAAGCGGTTACTTTCGCATTGACAATATTAGTATGGAAATATGGATGTCAGTATACGGTAGAATGTTACAGTATTTATGATTCACTTAGATGAAGTCGCAATGCAGTAGAGTATTAGGTAAATAACTAAAAAAACAACTCGTTTTATCCGCACACTTCAAAATTATTTCGTGAAAACAAAGGAATCACGTTATAAGGTTATAACACTATGCATAACATAGAGAGTTTTCGCAGAACTGTGGTGAAAGCTAAAAAGATAATATTCACATATCGACGTTGAAAAATGCTCGTGAAATGCTTTTAGGAATTCTGAGTTATTTTGACAAGCAATCTGTGTATTTATGAGCTCGCAGAAAGATAGCCTAATAAGTAGTCTGACCCACGTCTGACCTACCGCCGGCTCGCAACTCTTAGTAATCCATAGTCCATTAAGAACCAAATCACTTAGGTGCGACTTAGGTACTTTCGCATTTGTGATATAACTTAGGTTACTACTAAGTTTCGCAAGTGCGAAAGTAAGTTTTTAGCATAGAAAAAATAATTCAAAGACGCGTCTGAAGGCCCTATCCGCACAGGGCCTGCGTGGGGACTATGGTCCAAGCTATTTTGTGATGAGAGGAGGCTGTGGCCAGCAGTGGGACGTAAATAGGCTTTTATGAAATGTCCCGATATTATTATTGTGTACTATATGCCCGCTAGAGATCTTCTACTATCTAAAGTCCCGCGCCTTCACATTTCAAAACGCTTCAATTTTTTTATTATTATTCAAAAAGCACCACCAACTCTCTCAACGCATAGTTGATGGCTGTCTCAGCACGCACACATGTGGTGAGAGTGTTGGTCTTTTTAAATACATTGAAGCGTTTTGAATTGTGAAGGTGCGGGACTTTAGATAGTAGAAGATCTCTACTTGTAGTAGAAGCCTATATATTGACCAGTGTTATAAAATACCAAATTTTGTTACAATCCGTCCAGTACTTTTCGAGTTACATCCGGACATACATACATACAGTCATTTTTTAGAGTTCCGAACCTCAAGAGGTAAAACGGAACCCTTATAGGATCGCTCGTGTGTCTGTCCGTCCGTCTGTCACAGTAGATTTTCTCCGACTGTCTACAGGACCGATTGAGTTGAAATTTGGTACGTATATGTAAGTTTGTGACCCAAAGACGCACGTATAACGAAAATAAGTGAATTTTAAACATAGACCCTATTTTTGGTGACTAAATTTGAAAAAAAAATTATGAACTTTTTCAAACTATATCGTGTGATATATCAAATGAAAGTACTTCTTATGAGGATCTCAAATATATATTTTTATTAGTTTTCTGGTCAAAACTTCTCGAGTTATTTAAGAAAATAGGCGGAAAATGACAATTCCCCCCCCCCCCCTTATCTCAGAAACCACTCGACCTAAAATTTTGAAAAAAATACGGTGGATAGTTATTGACCTATAGATGAACATGACAGACTGAAGGGAACGAACAAGTTAAATCTTCTATCTGTATATTTATATTTCTATATTTAGTATAGTAAAAGGGTAATTTTTCTGACTCTTTCTTTAATTTTGTCTGTCTGTCTGTTTGTTACAGCTGATCTCCGGAACTACTAAACCAATTTGTAGATAGAGCATCACTGGGGTAACATATAAGCTATGTTTGATTAAAAAGCGGATGCCGAAAAGAAAAGTTATCCACAATTTGATTTTCCACGCAGACGAAGTTGCGGGGCACAACTAGTACTATAATAAAAGCGTATTTTTTCTGTCTCTTTCTAACTGTATGTCTGTCTATCTGTTTGTTAGAGTTAATCGCCGGAAACACTGAACCGATATGATGCAGTTTTTAAAGGTAGATAAAAAGTTATCATCAATTTTATATTCCACGCAGATGAAGTCGCGGGGCAGAACTATTAGAGAAACAAGTCAATAAAATGCTTTCTCTGTTTTTTAAACCCTACAAAGTTCGAGGCATATTTAAGAGGGTTTACTCCGAAAGTTGGCAACGTCGCAAATAGCTGTCAAATATTTCGCTGTTTTCATTAATTTCTGAATATTACTGAATGAAAATATGAATCGTCGCTCTATGGTTGAATAAAACATTAAGTATGAATTACAACAATTATTATAGGAACGCGAAAATTTTGGGATTATGAAAGTACTATCTTTTAAAAACATTCCATCGCATTTTCCATGCATTTTAATGTAATCTTATCATTTGAATGCCTAACCAACAAATATAAAACGAGACGCGTCATTCAACCGTAGAATGATAATTTCTTTTTAATTCAGTAATATTGAGAAATTAATAAAAACAGCAAAACATTTGACAGCTATATGCGACGTTGCCAACTTTCGGGATGAACCCTCTTAAATCTATGTTTTGCAAAAGTGCTTATCCATACACACACTATTACATACATAGGTATAAAATCATAACAGCCCTTTTTTATAAAGTGTTAAAAAGAAAACACGAATTTCGACTGTTGCTCTGGCTATAAAAGCTTTTCCCGGCAATAAGGGTTGTAACCGCACGATTTAACGCCCGGCCGGGATAAATGGCGGGTAAAATAATAAAATGTGTAAAACGTCACGCATCATGCGATATACCCCTTAAATCCACATCATTCTGTGGCGATCCCAACTTCCATTCAAAATTTACGCGATTTTTATTTCGTTTTTAATTTTGTGTGACTTTTTTCGAGATTTATCGTGTATTGTCTTTTAGTGAGAAAAGAACGGTAAACGGTACAGTGTGGGTACAATTAAAAAAGCTTTTTAATAACCAGCTTTTATCTTTAGTAATCGTCAACACGGATCAAACGAGTCTAGACTCGATGGGGTTGTGTAGTTTACGGGAAAATACGGTATGAATGTCTAACCAACAAATATAAAACGAGACGCGTCATTCAACCATATAATGATAACTTCCATTTTAATTCAGTAATATTGAGAAATTAATAAAAACAGCGAAACATTTGACAGCTATATGCGACGTTGCAACTTTCGGGATAAACCCTCTTAAATATTCTCGTCACAGTGTGTATAGTTTATTAGTTTATCCTTTGTCACCTGATCCATAGTTTGACATTGAAAAAGTTAGCACTTGCAATGTTATATCGTGAATTACCGAGACAAACAAGGTGACACGAGGGAATTAAGTTCATTATTAACTTTTGTCAACTTAGGAATAAATATAACTTTAATTTCTTTTCGCTGATTTAGTTGAACTATTATCCTCTATGATCTTTGAGATACAATATTTTGTACCGTACCGAGACGGTACATAAGTTACCTATGGCCACAGCTATGGCGTGAGCTCACAAAAACATGTTTGGAACACATTATTGCAGGGCAGACACGGCCTATATAAAAGCACGATATCGAACACAATTCACAATGAAGTGTCAATGTGTGCGTGCGAGGACGTCTGTACCTTGCAAATGTGTGTGTAGCTGCTAGTACGCGGGCCAATGATCCACTCACCATCTCCGGATGAAAGTTGATGAAACAAATGACGGTAAGGCGAGTTGGGTGCGAATTGCGAGCGGGCTAGATTGATTGCAGGCGAGTGGTTCCGTGGCCACACTTTTGAATCAATTTTGATCGTAAAGTTAAGAGTAACTATTCGTATCCAACAAAATAAGTTCAACGTCGTCTCGGATTACCGAGATTTCCTGATGGAAAATATTTTATTCACTACATCTGTAATTAATACTTCATTCGTATTCATACCGGTTTCTCCACTTTCCAAAGGTTGACTGGTAGATATTACTGTTTAGCGATAAGTCCGCCTGTTGTACCGTTACTCTGAAAGCGAGAGCGCGGAACAAGCGATAGAGTGGCACGATCGGCCTAAGCGTGACGTTATCACGTCAAATTATCGTCCGTAAACCGACCTTATAGACAACAAAATTTCCAGCCTTCCTGTTTATAATATTGGTAAAATATCAAGTTTATTGGTTCAGGCTTTTTTAGGGTTCCGTAGCCGAATGGCAAAAAACGGCACCCTTATAAAACAAAAACAAACAAAAGCACAAAATTTATTATTTCAACAATTTGGATTTGTAGGAGCCAGAGATACAGGTACTTATGTAGGTTGCTGTTATGCACAAATTAGTTATTGAACTCTGAAGACCCCAACTAGGCAAAGGCCTGTCTCTTGGGCATCAGTGTCCAGCCGAGAGAGCTACAAAGTAAGGTCACAGCCACAACGAGAAAGAAGTAGGAAGGGAAGTGTACGTAGAATATAAATATTAAAAATGTAAGTTTACAAAGATAATTACTATGCTAGTGGTTATTTGTATGCGTTTTTGAGTGAAAGGTATGAGTGTGTGTATTTGAGTGTGTGTGTGTACTTGTGTGATTTTGTGTGTCGGTGTGTACGTGAGAGAAAATGTTTCGGTCAAGTGCTGCTTGGCAAAAGGTTTTCTGTAACGCAATAATTAAGCTTAATTAAGACCAGGAAGTCAAATTCGATTTTACCTCAAATTTATTAAGAGAAATTATTTTTAAGTTATTATTGATTTTATTGTAAATTAGGGAACTAGATATATGAAATTGTCGGGATGAGAATTTAGACTTGTAAGGCTGAACGGGACATAGATTTTTGGTACTTCTTCTTGATGGATCTGGAACCTTGGGGTGTTTACGGAGGATTGAACGGAGTAAAAAAAGTTGCCTCACGGTCAGCACTTTAGAGAAAGAGTATAGCTCCGACGTCGGGTGTCTTGTCTATACGGCTTGCAGTGCATGACCTTGAGGATGGCTCTCTGCGCTCTTGAAATTTTTAGGAAATGGGTTTTTGCAGCACATCCCCAAACAGGAATGCAATATCCCAGGACTGAGGCACACAGGAAAGAATACACTGTGTTCAGAGTTTCCGTGTCTGCAGACTGGCGTAAAGTTTTGAAAATATGAATGACTGACTGACTCTAGTGGTAAGCAAATCGATATGGGAATACCAGTTGAGGTTTCGGTCAATATAAACTCCAAGACATTTGAGATTCTGGGCTTTTTGTAAGGGTAGACAAGTACAGCTACTTGTTGCATTGCAGTTTATGTGGGCGTATAACTCAAAGTTTGAAGGTGGCTGTGTATTATTTCTCATGGAAAAGGGAATATAGCACGTCTTGTCTAAGTTTAGAGTTAAAAAAAAATTGAGCGAGCCAGTTTCCTATGACTTTCAAACTGTGTTCTGCTCTTGACTTTACTTCAGTGCAATCATTTCCATTAATCACCAGAGCCGTGTCATCTACGTATGTGAAAATTTTGCAATTTGGCAGGCTAATATCACAGAGCCGGTTTATGTACGGTAAGAAAAGTGTGGGGCCGAGAATAGATCCTTGAGGCACGCCGCACTCGAGTTTTTCTTCGTCACTTGCCATACCATGAATAGTAACACATTGAGAGCGATTTGAGAGATAGCATTATGGATTCGTCATGTTCGTCTGTATGTCACAGCCACTTTTTTCCGAAACTATTAGAACTATACTGTTGTAACTTGGTAAGCAGATGTATTCTGTGAACCGCATTAAGATTTTCACACAAAAATAGAAAAAAACAATAAATTTTGGGGGTTCCCCATACTTAGAGAGATCTAGTAAATAAGTAGTTTTTTTAATACGTCATAAATCGTAAACCGCAATTTACCTTTCATTCAATCAAATCAAATATTAAAAAAAACGCGGGCAAAGGCTAGGCTTTGTATAGTAGTCTTTTTTCTTACATTTCATTACTTTTTATTTGTATAGTTGTACAAAAGATACTCGTAGTAGACTTGAATTCTGGGAACTAATTCAGTTATTTGGTTTGATATCGGATTTCAGCGTAATTGAAATTTGTGAATACTTAGTATCTAAACAAGGTTTTAGTAATATCGAAGTAAGTACCACTAAAACTAATTATATTACTAGTAAAAACATAGTTTACGAATTTTATTCAATAATCACGACTTGCTAAATCAGTTTTTTTTTTTATATAAATTTGAGTTTTAATATTCAATTTAAATAAATGATTTAGACAGAAATATTTCTGTCTAAATTATTTATTTATATTTTTCATGTTATGTATGTCGAAAATTTTAATGAGCCGGATAAAGTAAGTTAGTTACTTACTCGATTAAATCAATACATTGTAAATATTATCTAAATAAAGGTGCCAAACTACTAAAATGTATTTTTCACCTCAGCAGCTCGAACAAGTAGACTTTGCTGTCAGAAATCAGTGAGCAAAATCGTGTTTGTTTCACTGAGTGAGACAATAGTTATTTGTTATGCAAGGCTGCAAAGTTGTTGTTTGCTGTGAGTGCATGATTGAGACCCGAGTGAACGAAGGATTCTAGGGTTGAACCACGAGCGAAGCGAGCCGCGCGGTTTTTTTTTTTTAGTTTGATAACTTCGAATGGTCGTTTCATACTGCGGCATCTACTTCTTATACTAAAATTCGAACTATCTCGATTTTATTAGCTCTCTTCTTTTCATTTCTTTAAGAAAAGAGGGAGAATTATATTAGGCAAGTCATAGAGCGAATTTATTTTCGTAGAAAAAAAACTGAACAAGAAACGTTCGGATACGCGCAACGCATCAGTACCGCCTTGTATTTTTAGACATTAAAATTATACGTAATCAATATATAATAATTTCTGAAAATATTACAATTTTTAAAATGACTTATATTTCATATAATGTTATTTGTAATAATTTCAAACTAAAGTTTTCATTTAAAGTAAACTAAAAGTTTTCAAATATTACCGAATAAATTCGAAATTTATCATATCATTGTACCTACTAGTTTCCGAGCATACGTTTGGAAAACTGCCGCCATTGTCTCATGTCAAATCATGTCTTTCTTCTTAATTTTCGACAACTAACTTTAAAGTAATTCTTTTAAAACATGAAATTCAAGTAATAATTTGAGTGAAAGGAGTTAAGAAGAAATGTTATTTCAATATTTTCGTGATGTAAGTATTCTTTGCAAGTACCTTTTGTGTTCTCGCTACTGAGGTGAAAAATTGTATGTGCTACTCGAGAGCAATTTCTTTTACTTCTCGTTCGTGCCTTTGAGTCCTTCGCTAAGCTCAAGATTCTAAACTAGAATCTTTCGCTAGCTCAGGACTCAAACAGGGCATACGAAGCAAAAAACAATTTTGCTCTCTTGTTGCACAAATAACTATTATTCACTGAAGCTTTTAAAAGAAAAAATACTCACGCCAAAACTCCCTCTTCCGAAAAAAGCTTGCGATCAAACTCACAAAATATGTATCTGTCCACTCACAACACAATCGAATTTTAAAAACACAACACGATTCGAACTTTTAAATTTCGAACACTCGCGCTTCCTAAACTTCGGCGTTTCGGGTTTGCGTTCGGCCGACCGTGTCTAAGGCCGGCATTCGACTGCGCCGGTCTAACGGTTGCCCGCTTGCTCTATACTTGGACGGCAAAATGTACGGCGAAGCGAAGTGCACTGATGCTAAAATCATAAAGCGCACTTTGCTATTTTTATAACGCATTTTGTGAGTGTTTTCCTTGGTGTAACATGTGGGTGCTGTAAAATTATTAACAAGCCGCCTTGGAATCTATAATAAAAACTACTTAAATATTCAATAAATGTGACGTTGCATATTAACTTTTTTTTATTTTAAATACCTACTTTCTTATAGGAGTACCATAAGGGTGGATTGATTCAAGCACAGTTGACGGACTCATGGTCGTCAAATATGGCTGCCGAGCTGTCATTCCATACTGAAACGTAATTTTATCCCATAGAAAATTATTTAACGAGCGCTGCTTAGTTAACGAACTGTTTGAATCACCCTAAATATTTTCATTATAATAAAATGGGAGTGGGTTATGTTCCCTAATTTCTAAATGCCTGTAAAACTACATTACATCTTGGATGGATGTGGTATAATTACGATTAGAAACTTTGTACGAGTACAGTCAATGGCAAAGATATGTACATTGCCGAAGTGTCAAAATATGTATACAGCGACTCTCTAGTTGTCATTAGAGTTGCTCTATAGGTACTGTTTAAACACGTCTCAAGCTGTCAAAACAACATGTCACGATCACGATGTAATTTAAATTTAGAACTGCCATTATTAGTAGAAAATATTAGATCACTAGCTTCTGTCCGCGACTTCGCCCGCGTGGAATTCGGTTATCGCGTTCCCGCGGGAACTATGCGTTTTTTCGGGATAGAAAGTTAGCCTATGTCCTTACCCGGGACTCCATCTATCCATACCAAATTTAATCCAAATCACTCCAGCGGTTGAAGCGTGAAGAGGTAACAGACAGACATAGTTACTTTCGCATCTATAATATTAATATGGATTGTACTTACCATTTGGTATTTTAATACCATATCGTGCAGTGTCGCCAATTACACAATTTCTGAACAATTAATCGTCGTATTATAAGTTTCGTAGTAAGTCATAATAATATGTCGGGAACCCGTGGTTGAAGACACGACTCCAGCTTGATGTGAAATCCACTTGAGTGTTGCCCGAGAGGCGTCGCTAGGAAAAGGAGGACAGATTCCAAAGAGATTCCATAGGCTCCCGTCGTGCGCGGGCGCATACGATTTGATTATTGTAATTAGTTATTGTTGAATTATTATTGGACTACCTATTGAAGACAGTGGCTCTTAATGGTGATTGTAATTAGTGTAATTAAACTACTGAATATCGTAATTGGACTATTCTTATAATCTCGAGGAACCCAGTAGCTGAATACCTACGAAATGCCCACAGACAAGGAAATACCTGATGCTCAGTGCCATTCTCCAACAAATATATTAACCCATAAGGGTTTAAATAGCCTATTTACGTTTTACTGCTAGGCACAGGCCTCCTCTCATCACCAGAGGGTTTGGGCTACAGTCCCCACTCGGGTCCAGTGCTTATTGGGGACTTCACACACATCCTTGAATTACTTCAAACGTCGCAGATGGGTTGGGTGCAGGTTTTCTCACGATTTTATCCTTCACCGAAAAGCTCAGTGGTAAATTCAAATTAAATTTCAAGCCGGATTCGAACCCCCAACCCCTTAGCAGGCGAGGCGGAGGTCAAACCAATAGACCAAAAAACATAATGTATTTCAAAATTTTCTTTGTATAAAATCCGAGGGTGTGTACATAGTTAATGTTCACTGTTAAAATATAATTTCAGTGTAAACTAGCTTCGTTTTTAGAGTAATTCGGTAATCGTTCCCGAGGGAACAATGCGTTTCTCGGGAAAAAAAATAGCCTACCTCTATGTTCTTCCCCTGGACTAACTATATCCATAACAAATTTCATTCAAATCGGTCAAGCCGAAGAGGTAACAATCAGACAGAGTTACTTTCGCGTTTATAACATTCGTATGTATTCATGGGAAACAAATAATGTGTATTTAATATAGAACTTCTTGACAAATTCAAAGGAATCCCCTGATGTGCATTTCTTGTAAATTTATCTAGGCTGAAATGTTTGAAAAAGTCTCATATACACTCTCACATAAAATTAAGGTTAAGTCTTGTAACAGCAGTTATACAAAGTGGAGACCATATTACAACTTAATTAACGGCCTCCGTCCGCGTCACACTAGAACCGCCAAGGAGCGGCATTAAGCCTTTGTCTCATTAAGGGAAACGTGCTAAGGCCACCATAACCGTATGTCAACTCTCGCAATACTGAAATAAACCTTAAACGTACATAATAGGGTTGACATTATATTTATAGTGTCACTAGTAGATAGATAGATAGTTTCTTTTAATTTTCAACTTCTTTTTTTAGGGTTCCGAATTCCACAAGGAACCCTTATAGTTTCGCCATGTCCGTCCGTCCGTCCGTCCGTCCGTCTGTCCGCACTATTGCTCGGAGATGCTTAGTTCTAGAAAGCTGTAATTTGGCATGAATATACATATTAGTTACAGTGACAAAGTGGTACAATAAAATTTTGAAATATATTTTTTTATAGGGTACCTCCCCTATTCGTAAAGTGGGAATGTATTTATTTTTCTTGCGTACCCCAAAGGTCTTATAGGTCTTAAAAACAGATTGTGGGTTTGTTAAAACCATTTTTTGATTAAGTGATGCGTTTGTGAAATATTAAGCTTTAAACTGCTATTTTTTTGTTAGATTCACGTGTCCCCCCCCCCCCCCCCCTGCCAGCTAAATGGTGGTATTTGGATCGAGTCATATTCGACCAACTTATGAAATTATTAAAAAACCAATGATTTTTCTCGAGCGGCAGGGACGTGGGGCGGGCACGTCATACCACAGGCTAGCTAGATGCTAATAAGTCTTAGAAAGGTACTGTGGGCATCCTCAACTTCGGAACCCTATACTTTGCGCGTGGCCCGACACGCACTTGGCCGGTTTTTATATCATTGGTATAGGCAAATGACAAGTGGCCACTGCGGCCCATGGACACCGAAATCCTATGATCCCCCATTAAGACGGACCAAGCACCAAGCCCTACCACTACCAAAATCTTCTACAGACTTATTATTAGTATAGATGTAAGTGTGTTTGTTTGTCCTTCCTTCGCGTCACAAGGACTCGACCGATATATGAAGTTTGGTGTGGAGATAGTTTGAGACCCTGAGATTAACATATGATACTTTTTATCCCGACGTTCCCACGGGAACGGGTTTTTAACGGGTCAAACCAATTATTTTTATGCTTTTATAACTATAACCATAACCATCTACATATATAATATCAAAAATTTTGGAAAAAATCATGTATGACAGAATATTAAGCTTTTTAACCAAATACAACATTGTAAGTAGTGACCAGTTTGGTTTTAGAAATAAGAGTTCCACATCTTTGGCTTGTTTTCACTTAGTCAAAAAAGTTACTGAAAATCTAGATAACCAAGTTCCAACTGTCGCTATTCTATTGGACACGAGCATTTTGTGGATCACAAGATATTACTTAATAAATTATACAGATATGGGTTAAGAGGTCCTGTGTGGGAATGGGTTGCTAGCTATCTCTATAATAGAAAGCAATGTGTAGAAACTACTAAACTTGTTGGTCATAATAAAATGGTCTACAGATCTAACTACGAACTCAACTCATCAGGCGTACCTCAAGGCAGTATTTTGGGCCCACTTTTATTCTTGCTCTTCATTAATGATTTGCCAAAAGCTACGGATCATAATTGTATACTTTTTGCTGACGACACTACTCTTCTAGTCAATTGTAATAATAAAGCCTCGTTTGAAACAGTAATTAATCAAGCATTATCAGACATAATTACTTGGTTAAATAACAATAATCTTCATATTAATATTTGTAAAACAAAAATGATTCAATTTCAGACATATAAAAGTAACCACATTAAGTTGAACATTTAACAACGATACAAGAGTAGAAGAAGTAAAATCAGCCTTATTTTTGGGATTGACGATTGACTGCTATTTTAATTGGAAAAATCATATTGATAGTTTGTGTCGTAGGCTAGATCGTTTTGTATACGTACTGTATCGTGTCCGCAATGTTGTATCGGAATCAGCTGCCCTATCCATGCGGATAGGATAGGATCATGGATATGTGGCATCCCTCTTAAGATATTGTCTAATATTGTGGGAAAATTCGGTCGACGGAAATAGAATTTTTAAACTCCAAAAGAAGTGCATACGGGCGTTATCAGGTGCAGACTTTTTAGAGAGCTGTAGGCCTATATTTAAGCGCAAAAAGATTCTGACGTTACCAGCCATGTACATTAATGAAATTTGTATATTTGTCAAGAAACACGAGTCTATATTTAATTTCACGACCGCAATATCAAAGAGAGGTGCATATATATTTATTCTAATAAATCTGCGTATGCCCAGAACAAGACTAGCACTTCCGAGAAAAAATGTGTACTGTATGGCAATTCAATTATTTAACAAATTGACTGATAATTTTAAAGAATTACCAATCACGTTATTTAAGAAAAGATTATTGAACCACTTGTTGGCAAATGCCTATTACTCGGTAGATGAGTTTTTAACGAACTGTAAGTTATAATATAAATTCAATTGATCTCTTCATATTGTTTTATTAAAACTTTTTATTTTATAATTTTCATTGTAATTTACGACATTATGTTAACAACTTTTTTATAATTTATTCTATTCATACGCTGGACATTTTGACTTTTTTTATTTTATGTAGTATTTTTTTTTCTCTTAACTTTTTATACATGTATAAGTGCATGATAATAATAAGCAAATGTTTGTACGCCATTTTATGGTATAACAAGATTGACCATATATTTCAAAATAACAGCTGTTGTACTCTTGTTAATTCAAATAAAAAAAATATTCTTCTTCTTCTTCATCATCATCATCGGGTACACAAATTCGAGGTCTACGCGGGAGGAAGTCGCGGGCAACGACTAGGTTTTTTTTTAATAATTAAGAAACATTGTGTGACTCTAAGCCTCTCAAGCAGACGGTCGGGGGTTCGATTCCGCCTCGCACCTCTAAGTCTATACTTATGTGCGAAATTCAATTTGAACTTACCGCTGAGCTTTTCGGTGAAGGAAAACATCGTGAGGAAACCTGCTAAGTAATTCAAAGATGTGTGTGAAGTCTCCAATCCGCACTGGGCCCGCGTGGGGACTATAGCCCAAACCCTCTCGCGATAAGAGGAGGCCTGTGCCCAGCAGTGAGACGCAAATAGGCTGTAGGAGTTTCGAAATAAATAATTCTCATTCTCATAGTAGTAGTAATAGTAGTGTGACTCTAAGGCAACGATTATTAAAAAATATCTTGTTTTAAAACTTCTACGCCACGCGACGAGGCCCTAATGAAGTGGCCGGCAGCGTCTCATTACGTCGTCGACAACCCTGGCTATTCAGTTCCGGGGCTATTATACTCGCGATAAATTATGTCATATGACGCGTTGTTGTAGTGTGACGGTATAGTAAAGTATAACGTAAGCCGTTTAATTGATGAAACCTCGGAACCCGGTACCAGTGAACCGATTTTCGTATTTTTTTAGGGTTCCGAACTCGTGTGTCTGTCCGTCCGTCTGTAACAGTCGATTTTCTCCGAAACTACTGGACCGATTAAGATGAAATTTGATACGTATACGTAAGTTTGTGACCCAAAGACGGACGTGTAACTATAATAAATGAATTTTAAACATAGACCCTACTTTTGGGGGCTAAATTTGAAAAAAGTTTTAAATATGAATGAAGTTTTCTAAAATATAATGTGTGACATATCAAATGAAAGTACTTCTTAGGTGGATCTCAAGTGATTTTTTTTTCATTCCTTTTTTGTTCAATACTTTTCGAGTTATTTAAGAAAATAGGCGAAAAAAATTACCATTTTAACCCCTAACTAATTTTGCCGATCTCTATATAACCATCGGTTATAAAAAAATAATAAAATATGAATTAAAAGCTTTGAAAATTGAAGATTTCGACTTTGTTTACATTACATAATGTTTGTGGAGTAACTTAAATTTTATACCGAAATATACATTTTCGTTAACTAATAATTGTTATTTCTAAAAAGAAATATGAGACAATTTTTTCAAAATATTATGCATATTGAACTAAAATGGGACAAAATATGGCTAAAATTACACGTATTGATAAAAAAACCCGACCAAGTGCGCGTCGGGCCACGCGCAAAGTATAGGGTTCCGAAGTTGACGATGCCCACAGTACCTTTCTAAGACTTATTTAGCATCTTAGCTAGCCTGGTATGACGTGCCCGCCCGACGCCCCTGCCGCTCGAGAAAAATCATTGGTATTTTAATCATTTCATAAGTCGACTAATGACTCGTAAATTTGTACAGCCTACTTAGCTGTGATAGTTTTCCTTTCAACTACGTTATATATGCCATAGCCGTGATTTTTTTCAGCCATCCAAATACCACCACTTGGCTGGTAGGGGGGGGGGGGACACTCGACTCTAACAAAAAATTGCACTTTAAAGCTTAATATTTCACAAACGCATCACTTAATCGAAAAATGGTTTTAACAAACCTACAATATTTTTTTAAAACCTATTCAACGATATGCCACACCATGGGGTACGCAAGAAAAAAAAACATCCCCACTTTACGAGTAGGGGAGGTACACTATAAAAAAATATATTTCAAAATTTTATTGTACCACTTTGTCAGCGTAACTAATATGTATATTCAACCCAAATTGCAGTTTTCTAGATCTAAGCATCTCCGAGCAATAGTGCGGACAGTCGGACGGACGGACATGGCGAAACTATAAGGGTTCCTTGTGGACTTCGGAATCCTAAAAAGGCCAAGATTTATAGAAAAATACATAATTTCATTGACAAAAAAAAACGAAAAATTATGAAAAAGAGATCCATCTTTGACTAGGTCTATCTCCGCAATCAATGGACCTAGAGACTAGAGACTTCAAATTTACTTACATTTCAGGCATTGCAGCTCATTGTTTTATCTTTACAAAAATACAACAAAGGTACCTGACAAACGCTTCCTTTTTTATCCCGGAAAAACGCACAATTGCCGCGGGAGCGCGATAACCGAATTCCACGTGAGTGAAGTCGCGGGCAGAAGCTAGTTATATAAAAAATTCAGTCATTATGTCCCACCCACACAAACCTTGTCACAAGAGGATCTGGGCTATAGAATATGAAATCAGTACAGAAACGCTTTGTATCATAATTTTGGTGGATATTTTCACAACAATGCACGGCAACGGATCTATACGAGCAAGATGTATTTAGCGTGTGCGTGGGTTGCGGCCTTTTCATAAAGTGTTGTAGTGTTATGTTAACCTTCCCTACAAGTTTATATATTTTTTTCAAAATTTTACACAGCATTTGTGCAAACATTCGTGCTCATCACACAAATTTTGCCCCTAGCGGGAATCGAACCCGTGACCATCGGAACAGAAGGCCAACTGGACCAATCCGGTCGTCTCCCTACATGTGTAACATAATTTATAGTTTACACACAGCCTTAAGTTATTACCTGATTACATAAGCTAGGCCCGGCGAGGCGTAGCTCCTCGACGTAGCGTTTCAATCTACGAACGTAGCAAGCTCGCCGGTTGAGAGAGTGCTACGGAATTTGTATACAAAATGCAAGATGCTACGCCGTAGAATCTGAAGTTGTGTTTGTAATTTGGTATGAAATTGGTAACGTAATAAAATGAAACACAAGCAGTGAGCAAGACAGGGATGACCTGGTGAAAGTTTCTGGATGTTGTGAGATGCGTGTGGTGCAAAACCGATACGTGGATTTGAAGAAGCCTAGGGTTTGCTACATTCAGCTGAATATAATATAATATCCTATCCTATAATCTTAAGCGAGCAATATTTGTATATATAAATATATATGCCCATGGGCCACAGGGACCACTTACCATGGCGGCTTGTGTTGTTTGGCACCATATCATTATGTTGTACGTCGTGAATTTTGAATGCGTTGCCAACACAAGTACTAAAATTAAATGCCTCTATTATTTCTACCTAATACACACAAGTATCGGATTATGTACCCTCCATACTAATCGATCATAAAGCCTTTTAACCTTTTGTCCACTGAGGACCCTCGAGTGAGAACAACATACAGTTTTATGTACTTAGTAGTGATTTTATCTAAGTATCTGAGTGAAATAAAAAAGGAGATTCCATAAAAGGGAAATGGGCGCAAAAGAAGGCGCTTTTGTAAAATAATAATAGAGTCAGATTACGTAGAAATTGAGTATAAATGTATAAACTTTTTGCACAATCACGGACCTTTTTAGTGAAGGAAAACAAGACTTCCTTAAACCTGCACACATCTGTACTTCAAAGAAAGACTTAGAAGTTGCGTACCCAATAATAGTACAACCAATATATGGAGATAGTTTAGATTAAATTAAATAAAGCGTATTAAAAAGGTATTATGTATAAGTATATAAGGTATAAATGTAAAGGTATATAGGTAATTTGAAATTGCGTCGAAATTGCTAGATCTGCATGAAAAGGCATACATTCCCATGCAAAAATCAATAGTCATCGATACACGCTCAATTGTTCGACGATTCTTTAAATCCAACATCATCCTTCACACCTCAAAATAATTCCGTCGACACACAAAACACACGACTCATCTCACTCCATAACACAAAGTTCACACATCACACAAACGCACCATTCACAACCCAATCAAAATA
This sequence comes from Aethes cnicana, assembly GCA_963971205.1. NCBI lineage: Eukaryota > Metazoa > Arthropoda > Insecta > Lepidoptera > Tortricidae > Aethes > Aethes cnicana. Next base: position 3,158,775 of record OZ020287.1, on the reverse strand, counting down.
TCGCAATAATAATTTTATTTCAGTGCACAAAGTATCCATAGATTTTTTTTTATTAAGTACTTACATCCTAAAATAGAGGAATATAACTAAGTCAAATTAAAGTTAGGACTTTTATTTGATTTACTAAGTCAAAAAATTTAAAGTAAAAAATGCTTTTTAAAAACAAGCTTTTATTTGAATGCGCTAAAAATAAAAAATAAACATTCCTTAAAAACTTTTAATATCAACTTACCTATAACGTCATTACCGAAACAGTTTAATATGTTCTAAAAGCTTATCGCGAGAATTAAGTGGGTACTCGTATTTCATTTTGAAAAACACAGGTAAATCTCGCGACAAGCTTTTATAAACTGTGGTTTTTACTTTTAATTTATCTCTGGACAGATTTCGCAGTCTGTTCATCTCATTCAACGTATCATTATTGCTAGGTCGTTTGCCGGTTAATTTCGAACAGTCTAGCTCTTCAATAAGGAGACCTTATAATGATTTGAGACTAAAACCCCAGTACCTACAGCAAAATGTCACACGAATTGGAGCAACGGAGTTTAATTCGAATTCAGCCATCTTTAGAAGTCCGCCATATTGGATTTAAAGTGACGTCAGTTTATTTTTCGAGATATTCTCAGAAAGCTCTTTCAGTTGATACCCTTAATGCAGAAAGCATAAAAAAACTTTGTCCGACACATTGGATTTAGAGTGACGTCACTTTATTTTTCGAGTTATACTCTCAGCAAGCCCTTTCATTTGATACCCAATTGTAGTAGTGCATTAAAAATAACTAGTCCGCCATATTGGGTGCTCCGCCATGTTGGATTTAGAATTTCATTTTATTTAAATATTGAGCAATATATTTACACATTATTACGGTGATCACCAATACACTGGTAAATTAGAACGAAATAAAACTATGACAAGAAAAACACATTAGTAAATAATACTGGACTCTTAGCCGTCATTTCACAGAATCTATGGCATTCACGGCAAACAGCCATCCATCACCAAGCAAACACATCACATTCTGAGGCTGATCTCAGTAGCGCATACAGCATGTGAAGTGCACGAAAGAGAGGGGAGTTCCTACACGACACAGTTCGTGTCACCGGCACGGCTAAGAGTGTGCGGATGCGTGGGCGCAGAGTTACTTCCCGAACATCGGGCACCTACAATCAGCCTAACCACTTGACTGACCAATTCCGGACTATCAGAGTCACCTCTTAATACCCAACAAGCATCAACTAACAGGCTATAGTTACGCCGTACCTCAATTAACAACGGGAATTAAATACCAACACTCCTAATAAAAATTTCGTCGGGTAGAGTAAGGATAGTACCCACAAACTTTTTTATATAGAGTCCTGAGGAAGGTTTTTTGCACCTTCTCTATGAGTAAGATATACTTATGTTGACTCATAAGGGTTCCAAATTAGGGAAGATGTCTCCAGCTTGCTCCTCACCATAGCATTATACACAAGCTTTATCGCGTTGGGATCGTGGAAATCTCTGACATTACGAATCACGAATCCCAGCCTGCGATAGCAAGTGGTGACGAGTGACCGGCTGTTTTCGTGTAATTTTAGACGAGTATCAAACGTAACACCGAGGTCCTAAGTTGAGAATACTCTATTGATGGTATCGGAGCCTAAGACATATTGACAATGTAGGGGTGCTGCATGATTGCAATGATGTCATATTGCTAATCATGTATTGTCTTCCAAACTAAACGTGTATACTTTCAAGTCAATCGGTGGAAGATATCTGCTTCAAAATTGAGTGGCAAGATTCCACCCGAACAAACATACAATGCAAGTTAAATAAAAGCTTTTAACAAAACAAGCCATCTGTGGCTTAATCCTTAATTATTCCAGTCTAGTAAATTTACAGATTATTTACCTAACAACAGGATTTTTGTTTTTGGGTTGTTTGCGAACAGGTCAACGCCCTAATTACATTCCTTATTATTGTATATGTATACTAGCTGACCCCGCGGACTTCGTACCGCGCCTTGGAATTTTTTTTGGGGAGAGAATGAATAATATCTTACGTCCTATTCTCAGACCTACTGAACATACACACCAAATTTCATAAGAATCGATCGAGCCGTTTCGGAGGAGTTTTTTTACAAACACTGTGACACGAGAATTTTATATATTAGATAGGTTGTCATCAATTGAAAGTTATTTTCGCTTCGATGCTGCTATGTCAATAACCTTATGTAAATAAAGGTGGGGCTAGGTTTTTAATAGGTAGCGATGTTTTTTATTATTCTTTTATTTTCTACAGAATGTATGTTTATATCAAAACTCAACTTTCAATACCTATGTAGCATGAGGTTAATGGAAAAAACGTTTTTTTACAATTATTTATTTAGCAAATGAGGCCCGCAACTTTGTTTTTAAATTTCATACCAAATTCTCAGTTTCCTTTTCACCCCCAAGCGATGATTTTCGGAATAAAAACCATCGTATGTCCTAGTGCTTAAAAATATCTTCATTAAAATTTCATCAATATCGGTCCAGCCATTTTGAAATGAAAACGGAACACAGAAATATTTTTGTGCATACATACCCTCATATACTTGCGGTATCTATATAATAATAATTAATAATAAATCGCCGCTCCGGCTTTGGACAAATGTCATATACGAGTATGTAAACATTCAAGAGTCACCCAAATCGGTCCAGCCAGCAGTTATCGAGTTTAAAACTGAAAAGTTGTTTTTATATCATCTAGCTGACTCTGCGGACTTCGTACCGCCTTAGTTTTTTTTTTGGGTATGAAAAATAGCTTACGTCCTATTCTCAAACCTACTAAACATACACTCGAAATTTCATAAGAATCGGTCGAGCCGTTTCGGAGGAGTTTGGTTACAAACACTCTGACACGAGAATTTTATATATTAGATAATATGCTGTATTAGAATTTGTAACAGCAAATGAAAATCTGTTTCAAAGTATTACCTAAAATACCTACTCTACTATCAAGTGCTATATGGAACCCTAACAAATGAAATAAATCCTAGACGCAACCTTTGCCACCAATCTCGACCCACCAACCGTCGAAAAACTTTTGTTACCTTCGTCTTCCTTCACATTTTATCGTCAAGATTAATGCCTTATCCCGGTAGACAGGTCACTAGTGTCGTAAAGTAATTTTGCTGTAATATGAGATCACTTGAGCCGATCAATGTGTGTTCTTGTGTTCACATGGCTTTGCACTTCTACCTATCATTAAACAGGAGAATTATACAGTTAAAAATTCGGATAGACTACTTCAAGCCATTATTTGTGACTCTTCAGGTATTTTATCACACGATTAAAATCTGGCGAAAGTGTCAAATATCAAACGCGATCGTTTGTTTTTTCCGTAATACTAAATTTGTCCACTTGGGTATTTAATTACTTGTTGGTGTTATTTTCCTCTTTATTTGTTTTAGACAAGCTTCTGTCCGTAACTTCGTCTGCGTGGAGTTCGATTACCTCTACCTATGGCGTTCCCGTGGAAATTATATTATATTTATATGATACTAGCTGACCCCGCGGACTTCGTACCGCCTTAAACCTCACGGAGCCCGAGACCTTTCCAACGAATGCAAAAGCGTGGAAATCGGGTCGTGCGTTCTGGAGTTATATAGCGTCAGAAAGGAAAACCCGACTTATTTTTATATAGTAGAAGATTATATAGTAGATTTACCTATATTTGTATAGTAACAATTATAAGTTAGGTTTTTTACCACTTGGTTATAAAATAATATAAATGTAATTATAAAACATAAGCACATTATAAAAAGTTTCTATCATTACAGATTACAGCCTATGTACGCTGCCCAACTGCTGGGTAAGAGTAAATGCCCCACTTTTCCAGCAGTCCTCTCTATTGCCTGCAAACTTCCGCCGATCTGCGCCAATATTGTACTTACTAAAATTAAATTGCCTTTGTCTCTCGTAATTTCTTCACAAAATAAAAAAGAAATTATAACTTACAAATAAGCGTGATTCTCATTCTTAATCTAACTTTTAATAGGAAAGTAAACTAATTCGTTGGAAGCTTTTGCTACCCCACGTGAAGAAACGCTATTAATTACGCCTCGGTTATCTTGGACCTCATCATCATCATCATTTCAGCCAAAAGACGTCCACTGCTGGACATAGGCCTCCCCCAAGGCTCGCCACTCAGACCGGTCCTGTGCTACTTGCTTCCTCCGGTTTCCCGCGACCTTCACGAGGTCGTCGCTCCATCTTGTTGGAGGCCTACCGACAGCTCGTCTCCCGGTTCGCGGGCGCCACTCGAGAACTTTCCGGCCCCATCGGCCATCAGTCCTGCGAGCAATGTGCCCCGCCCACTGCCACTCTTGGACCTATAAAATGGTAATTCGTTTACATAATTCATTTCCGTACAATTCAGGCTTTGGAGTTCCGTGCCTTGCGAGTCCCTAATGAGGAAAGGCAATTTTCTGCAAAAGGTAACCAATTCAAGTTTTCTGGTAAATCTTGAGGACTTTTTTTATGTAATTGGTAGGCAATCGAGCACACAGGCCACCTGATAGTACTGAGCTGCGGTCCATGGACACTGAAATTCGTTGCCTACCCTGAGGCCCCGTAATAAGATGGAATGCCTCTGTGCTGTGCCATTAATTTCATCGGCTGCCTTAACCCGCCACGCACCGGAACACAACACTGGTATTTGGCGGCAGGTTAGCGGGTAAGACGGCCACCAGGCCCAACCACCCCGAACTTACGAGTATATACCTATTGAGATATACTAATTTAGTATAATTCATCATCATCATCATCATCATCATCATTTCAGCCGAAAGACGTCCACTGCTAGACATAGGCCTCCCCCAAGGCTCGCCACTCAGACCGGTCCTGTGCTACTTGCTTCCACCGGTTTCCCGCAACCTTCACGAGGTCGTCGCTCCATCTTGTTGGAGGCCTACCGACAGCTCGTCTCCCGGTTCGCGGGCGCCACTCGAGAACTTTCCGGCCCCATCGGCCATCAGTCCTGCGAGCAATGTGCCCCGCCCACTGCCACCTAAGGCTCGCAATTCTTCGGGCTATGTCGGTGACCCTAGTTCTACTGCGGATATCCTCATTTCTGATTCTATCACGCAGATAAACCCCGAGCATAACCCTCTCCATTGCCCTCTGAGTGACTTTGAGCCATCTTATGAGGCCCATCGTAAGCGCCCACGTCTCGGAACCATAAGTCATCACTGGCAACACACACTGGTCGAAGACTTTCGACTTGAGACACTGCGGTAATTTGGACGAAAAGACACTGCGAAGCTTCCCGAACGCTGCCCAGCCGAGTCGGATTCGACGATTGACCTCTTTCTCGAAGTTGGACCTACCTAACTGGACTGTTTGTCCCAGGTATACATAATGGTCAACAACTTCGAGCGCAGAGCCTCCGATTATTACGGGAGTTGGCACAACGTGGACATTAGACATAATTTTCGTCTTGCCCATGTTCATTTTAAGACCAACTCGATCGTTAGTATAATTGTATTGTACAAATACAATACAATACAATAGAATTAAGTGAGAGCCTGGAAAAAGAAATACTTATATCAGTTTCCATGAGCTATGTTTTGTTGATCCATACTAATCCTTACTTATATGTATTAAAATTTGGTATGGATGTAGTTTGAGACCCTGGTAATAACATAGGATTACTTTTTATCCCGTTATTTCAATGGGAACGGGTTTTCTACGGGTCAAACCAGTTTTTTCAATACTTCTATAGCTATAACTACCTATATGTATAGTATCATCGGGTACGCAAATTCTAAGTCTACGCGGGACGAAGTCGCGGGCAAACGGCTAGTTTACTACTACTACTACTACAGCCTATTTGCGTCCCACTGCTGGGCACAGGCCTCCTCTCATCACGAGAGGGTTTGGGCTATAATCCCCACGCGGACCCAGTTGCGGGGCGGATTGGGGACTTCACACACATCTTTGAATTTCTTCGCAGATGCATGCAGGTTTCCTCACGTAGTTTTCCTTCACCGAAAAGGTCAGTGGTTAATTCAAATTGAATTTCGCACATAAGTAAACTTAGAGGTGCGAGCCGGAATCGAACCCCCGACCCTCGAGAGGCGGTAGGACGAACCATTAGGCCACCACGGCTTCCTGCGGCTAGTTTAGTATAATTGTATTGTACAAATACAATACAATGCATGTAGCGAACCTCTTCAAACCGGGAACTTTTTCTAATTTTATGGTTTTGAAGTGGAACAATAATTTTATCGTTTTTTGCCGTAATGTCACACGTCACTTGAAAAATATATGTGAACCGAACGAACATTTTTACTCGTTAATTGCTTTAGGTAAATAATAATACAATTAAGTGAAAGTCTGGAAAAAATAATAATAAAGGTACTTATATCATTGTCCATGATCCAACTGACTACAACCACCCACTAGGAGCCACCCACTGATGAAATTTTGTTTCTTTGTTTTTTCGCATAACCTTTTTTTTATAATTTTATCTTTGAAGTCACTGGACTTAGAACTACCGAGTTCCACTCGATGCTCGAGTAAATACACATTTTAACAGCCAGCTTGCTAACTATACGTATATAGCTTAGCCTTAAGAGGGTCTATCCCGATAGTTGGCAACGTAGCATATAGCTGTGAAATGTTTCGCTGCTTTTATTAATTTCTCAATATTGCTGAATTAAAAAGGAAGATATCATTCTATGGTTGAATAACGCGTCACGTTTTATATTTGTTGGTTAGGCATTCAAATGATAAGATTACATTAAAATGCATGGAAACTGCGATGGAAAGTTTTCTAAAGATATTACTTCCATACTAAAAACTTCGTGTTCCTATGATAGCTGCTGCAATCCATACTTAATGTTTTATTCAACCATAGAGCAATAATTACGGTTTACGGTTTAAGACATTTATTTCTCAAAAGATTTACATAAATCACTTACTGAGAAAACAATAAATTAAATTAATAATTAAAATTTTATAAAATACGAGAGGGAATTCACCTTTTCATTCGGTAATATTCAGAAATTAATGAAAACAGCAAAATTTTTGACAGCTAATTTGCGACGTTGCCAGCTTTCGGAGTAAACCCTCTTAATGCATTCCTGATGAGAGGGCATCGGTGCCTAGCCGGGGGATGTTAAATTAGGCTGTTGTGTTGGTGATCACTGTCACGGAACCCTCTGATTTGTTTTAACTTTTTACGATATTTAAGGCAAGTCTGAAACATTTTCAAACAGCGTTTAAACCACCCGCGGTATATAAAGGTACCATTAAAAATAATATCGTTAACGACGAACATATACTTAGCTACGAATTGCGGGCAGTAAATCCGCTGTAGATATCGCTTTGGCGAAGAAATTCGGGAGCTTTTCCTCCCGAATTTCTTCGGAAACAACGTTGTTGAGTAAATTACACTACTAAGTGTTGAGGTAAATTACACGACAGCTCGAGAGGTGAAAAAGTAAAGTTTTAGGTCATTTTTTCAGATTATTAGATAGAAGCATTAGCTTAGTATCGAAGCATTAATAATAATAATAATAATAAATTTTTATTTCGAATAACCAAGATCCATATTTTTACAATTAAAATACAACAAAAGAATACAAAATAACAAATCAAATAAATAAAATAACACATCAAATTCAATTAAAATTAATAGGCGCGATTTCTCCCTACATGAAGGTGCATGCAGTGGCCCATGTAGGGGCAATCCAGCCTGTCCGCAATCATGGCCAGGATGCTGTTCCGACTGGCGCGCACTCTGCCGCGCCCGGCCGCGCACCGCTTGCGCAGACTGCTGTAGAAACAGTCGGTACGCGCCTCCGCAAACATGCCCGAGGCGCTGCAGAAGCGCGGCAGTCGCAGCAACACCCTGAACGCATTGTTATATTGGACGCGCAGGGCGTCCAACGACTTTCGAGTATACTGGGCCCACAGGTTGCACGTGTAAAGGGAGGTACAGTAAGCCTTAAAAAGGGTTGTTTTTTTATTAGCTTAGCCTAAGCTAATGCTTCGATAAGCATTAGCTTAGTATCGAAGCATTAGCTTAGTATCGAAGCATTAGCTTAGTATCGAAGCATTAGCTTAGTATCGAAGCATTAGCTTAGTATCGAAGCATTAGCTTAGTATCGAAGCATTAGCTTAGTATCGAAGCATTAGCTTAGTATCGAAGCATTAGCTTAGTATCGAAGCATTAGCTTAGTATCGAAGCATTAGCTTAGTATCGAAGCATTAGCTTAGTATCGAAGCATTAGCTTAGTATCGAAGCATTAGCTTAGTATCGAAGCATTATCTTAGTATCGAAGCATTAGCTTAGTATCGAAGCATTAGCTTAGTATCGAAGCATTAGCTTAGTATCGAAGCATTAGCTTAGTATCGAAGCATTAGCTTAGTATCGAAGCATTAGCTTAGTATCGAAGCATTAGCTTAGTATCGAAGCATTAGCTTAGTATCGAAGCATTAGCTTAGTATCGAAGCATTAGCTTAGTATCGAAGCATTAGCTTAGTATCGAAGCATTAGCTTAGTATCGAAGCATTAGCTTAGTATCGAAGCATTAGCTTAGTATCGAAGCATTAGCTTAGTATCGAAGCATTAGCTTAGTATCGAAGCATTAGCTTAGTATCGAAGCATTAGCTTAGTATCGAAGCATTAGCTTAGTATCGAAGCATTAGCTTAGTATCGAAGCATTAGCTTAGTATCGAATCATTAGCTTAGTATCGAAGCATTAGCTTAGTATCGAAGCATTAGCTTAGTATCGAATCATTAGCTTAGTATCGAAGCATTAGCTTAGTAGCTTAGTATAGTAGGTAAGTACATAAATCTACTTATTAAAGTAGATTTATGTACTTATCTACTTGATCTCGAAAAAAAATCCTAGTTTATATTTAAAAGTACAAAGCACAAAGTCGCGGGCGACAGCGGGCGCAGGGATTAGTATCGAAATAATCTGAAAAATTAAGCCATCAATAAAATTCTGCAAGCAATGTGCCCCACTCTCTGTCACTTCAGTTTAGAGATTCTCCGGCCTATGTCGGTCCGTCAGAATAATTTATATGTTACTAGCTTCTATCCGCGACTTCGCCCGCGTGGAATTCGGTTATCGCACTCCGCGGGAACTACGCGCTTTTCCGGGATAAAAAGTAGCCTATGTCCTTTCCCGGGACTCTAACTATCTCCATACCAAATTTGATCCAAATGGGTCAAGCGGTTGAAGCGTGAAGAGGCAACAGACAGAGTTACTGTCGCATTTATAATATATGAATGGATTATTATTTATTTATCCGTTTTCAAGATAAACGATACGATACAATACGATACGAGTATCTTCTTATTATAATCACAACTACATTAATAATTTATAAAACTACTTACTAACAAAAGTAAATTAATCCTCTTTTGAAATTATTTGTTATCTTCCTTGTATTTCTGTAGTTTCTTTCTGATATTGATGCACCTACTCATTTTAAAACTTGAAAATGGTTTCCCTACTAAAGACATGTGTTAAGTATTTCACTGGGTCAAGCGACTCACCGCTAAATCGTCCTGCACCTCGTCCGAGGGTCCTGGAGCAGACGTTCGCAGCCAGCCGGCACCAAGCACGACAAACCAGCGAATGATACTCAACACTAGTCACATCTCAGTTAAGTAGTCCTCTAAGTTTATTTATGTGCGAAATTCATTGAATTCACCACTGAGCTTTTCGGTGAAGGAAAACATCGTGAGGAAACCTGCACGCATCTGCGAAGTCATTCAAAGATGTGTGTGAAGTTCCCAATCCGCACTGGGCCCGCGTGGGGACCATAGCCCAAGCCCTCTCGTGACGAGAGGAGGCCTGTGCCCAGCAGTGGGACGCAAATAGGCTGTAGTAGTAGTAGTACTAGTCACATAGGTCACTGGTCCGTAGGTTCCAGGCTGAAAGAGTCCTCGATATGATTGTTAAACGTGGAAATGTATGAAAATTGTGCACGCGCGACGCCGGCCGTTGTTCGTCACTCGGCGGCCATACGAAGGTAGAAGACAGTAGGGACGATATTGCCCGTGGAATCCGCACAAGGCGGGTGGCGCTAGTGTCGCCCATTTCCCATAGGAATTGGGTGCGTTCAGAGATAAACAGCTGGTCGCTGACCAAATTAGAAAAAAAATAAAAGCACCGAAGAATCTTATTTACCAAATTGTGTTGTCTTGTATGAAACGAAATATATTTAAATATAATGAAACAAAAACCTCCAGCCTAGTCCTGCGGCCTATGTCCAGCAGTGGACGTCTTTTGGCTGAAATGATGATGATGATGATGATGATGAAACAAAAAACCTGTTCCAGTGCGGAAAAACCTGAAAGAAGGGATCGGATTTTTTATACAATTTATTATATTTTTATACAATACTAGCCCGCGAGCTTCGTCCCGCGTACTTAGAATTTTCGTACCCGATAATACTATACATATAGACAGTTATGGTTATAGAAGTATTGAAAAACTGGCCTGGCCCGTGGAAAACCCTTTCCCGTTGAAATATCGGAATGATAAGTATTCCTATGTTATTGCCCGGGTGTCACACTATCTCCATACCAAATTTCATCCAAATCGGTCCACTCGTTGCGACGTGAAGGAAGGACAAACCATAGATAAATGATACAAGAAGCAGAAGAAGAAGAAGAAGTGGCAGAGTCTATAACGTAGTGCGTGCTCCGAAACCCGGGTTAACACTAGATCGACATCTCACACGATTGGGCCGCTGGTACTGGCGCTATGACCATGATTTTACTTTTCGTCATTACGTAATTATACTCCTGTAGAGTCGCCAACCTGGTACAAATGGTTCGGAATTCTCTGTCACTATCTCCCGGTTCATTATATAGACAACGCTGCCGAAGTAATGAATCCTCTTAGAGGATATTCCGTAAGTATTTTTTTCATGTTTTTTCGTCATAAAACTTGCTTCCCTTTGTTTTATTTTTCTTATCTTGGTTATTTGAATAATTCGTGTCGAAGCAAATCATCGCATCACACAGGCTTTCAAATTTAGTTCCTAAATAAAACCAATGTATTATATTATAGCTACTTAGAGTCTTGGGGACTTTTTTTTGTGTAAGTATATAATACGTACCTACTGTGTGTTCGTTTTAACAAACGCGCCGTGAACCTCTTCAAAATGTTAAATATTGTTTCAGTAGTTAAGGACGTAAGATCCCACACACACGTCACCGTCATCGAACACAGCGTATTGACAACTTGTCACAGATTAGAGTTACCATTATATAAATTTAATAGTCTACAGTTTCTCAAACTTTGTGATTAAGACAAATTCACACTAATGCAAAATATCTATCATCATCATCATCATCATCATCATCATCATCATCATCATTTCAGCCGAAAGACGTCCACTGCTGGATATAGGCCTCCCCCAAGGCTCGCTACTCAGACCGGTCCTGTGCTACTTGCTTCCACCGGTTTACCGCGACCTTCACGAGGTCGTCGCTCCATCTTGTTGGAGGCCTACCTCTAAAGTATAGATACTTTAACTATTAAGTATTGTTTCATCATTAATTTTATTTCTTTGTAAGCGACTAATTCTCGAGCCGAGTATGCGGAATACCTGTTTTTTCGCGTTATGTCTGATTGTACCTACTGTTGTTGCCGAAACTAGTGTAGTAAAACTTTTTATTCATATTGGTTTTTTTTTTTTACTTACTTGAATTAAAGTGTCGACACTTTGAAAGACACCAAGCATAATTATATTCTTAAAGACTATGTGATTCATATTAGGTACCTAACAAGAGTTAAAAAGCTGAAAAAAATGTCAGCATTTGCTCTTTATTTAAAAAGCGAAGAGATTTATTCGTTCATTTTGTGAAGATAAATATTTGATCAGTTGAAGGGTAAAAACATGAAAATCCTAGACAAACTACGATTTACACTTCTATTGTTGCTTTTCAAACATCCTTTGTATGCGACATTCATCGTGCAACCGTGTAAAGTTCTAGGAACTTTGGCTTCGGCAAAATCAACAGAGAGGTCGAAGCTCTGCAAAGGGTCTGAGAGGTTAAAAAATATAAACATTTCAATTGCCTACTAACAGAGTTACTTTGATCGGAGCTGTTTTTCAATCACCACCAAACGGTCCAGATGTACGGGAAATCGGCCATCAAAATACCGCTACACAAACTTACACGTGCGGCCAATATCGGCGCCACATACACCAACACATCAAACTAATTGGTCTAAACCGTTTTAGTTACATTCCCTCCCACACTCATAAAGTAAATTTGTGATAAAAGAAGTTCCGTTTACGATCGCACAAATCATACTTTATGACCCTCTAAATAAAATCCACAAAACTTTTATTGTAAAAACAATATTTTTCACATCTAAATTTGTGTCGAGGTGAATTGACATGTGGATATAGGATATAGATATACGATATATTTACGGTTTTATTTATCGCAATCATAAACAAGTTATACCTTAGGGGGCGTCCATAAATTACGTGAGATGTTTAAGGGGGGGGAGGGGGTCGAGTCAAATCTCATCTAATCTTACGTTGGAGAGAGGGGGGGTCTCGGAAAATATCACGCAATTTTTTTTCTGATTGAAACAAAAAAAAATACTATTTTGGTCCATTCAATCCAGATTGTACATGCTTAAGATTTAATCTTAAGCGTAATCGTAAATTTACTGAAAATCATATGGACATGTTGGTTCCAATAGTCTCTCTTGAGACCGTGCGTGATTCTCCATATACTGAATTAGAGTATATATTCTTTTTTTAATCACAGTAGTTACGATTTAATTATTCTATTGTTAAATTATTAAACTCTCAGCAATATTGATTACTAGTCTTAACTAGTAAATAAAAGCACGAAGAATTTTTTTTTTTCTTTTTACAATAACAATCGAACGCGTTTACGTAAGAAACCCACATTTTGAAAAATCTCACGTGAGATTGGGGGGAGGGGGTTGAATAAAATCTCACGACACCAATCTCACCAGGGGGGGAGAAAAGGACAGAAAATAAAAAAAAACACCTCACGTAATTTATGGACGCCCCCTTACAACTGTGGAATAAGGATCAAGATTGTATTGTTATATTTCTGTATTCGACCATCTACGTGGTTAGAGTATCTATCGTAAAACTTAAAATAGTCCTACAGGAGCAATATCAGGTTATTTCGTCGATTTTATAGAAATATCGCATCAGGTACCTAGTTAGCAATAATTATCAATATGTCTAACCGAAGCCACACAGCGGACACGACACGGCCTATATAAGCGCGATTCAATTCGAATGAAGTGTCAATGTTTCCATGGCGTCTGTGTGCGTGAGAGGATATTGTACACATGTAAATGCGTGTGTACCCCTACGCGGGCCAATGATTCACTATCCATCTACGGATGAAACAAATGACGGTAAGGGCGAGTTGGGCGCGAGTTGCGCGCCGGCTAGATTCAGGCGGGTGATTCCGTGGCCATTCTGTGTGTAGTACTATTAAATATTCTGTGACGAAGCTTTAATATACTAAACCAACTTTTGAAACGCTAACCTCACCCTAAACGCTCCGTAGAAAACGATACCTGCATGTTCGACTTTATATTCAAGACATACTTAGGTAGGTAACACTTACACTTAGCAATAGAAACTTCCACAGCGAGAATTTTGTAACGGCACCATTTCGCATTCAAATTAAATCTATTGGATGTAAACTGGAATAGTAAGTAGAGTAGGTTTGAAAAGGTTATTTTTCGATGAAGTTTTCCGTAACAACGAGATAGAAACCTGGCACAAGTCCATAGACTCGTTTCGGTAAATAATTTTCCAAATCATTTGCTGCCATAGAGACCCTTTCAATGGATGTGAAAAGACTCCATTTCCTTGTACTATTTAGCAGTCCACAAGGAAGCCGTGGTGGCTTAGTATTTCGACCTACCGCCTCTCATGCTGAGGGTCGGGGGTTCGATTCCGGCTCGCACCTCTAAGTTTACTTAATGTGCGAAATTCAATTAGAATTTACCACTGAGCTTTTCGGTGAAGGAAAACTTCGTGAGGAAACCTGCACGCATCTGCAAAGTAATTCAAAGATGTGTGTGAAGTCCGCAATCCGCACTGGGCCCGCGTGGGGACTATAGCCCAAACCCTCTCGCGATGAGAGGCCTGTGCCCAGCAGTGGGACGCAAATAGGCTGCAGTAGAGTAGTAGTAGTCCACAAGGAACCCTTGTAGTTTCGCCATGTCTGTCTGTGTCCGTCTGTCCGTAGCTCAGCTCGGAGATGCTTGGTTCTAAAAAGATGTAATTTACACATACATATGTACATACATAATATCACGCCTTTTTCCCATAGGGGTAGGCAGAGACCACTTCCTTCCATTTGCTACGACTCTTACATACTTCTCTCGCTTCTTCAACTTTCATCCCGTTCCGCATACATGCTCATCGGTTTAGAGTACTTTTGACCTGGCCTTTAATCAGATTGTCCTGAATTTGATCCAAGAAAATTCGCCTCGCGTCTTCCTCTTCCAGCACCTCCATTCACACTAGCCATATAAATACTTTTTGTTGTTCTACTCTCATTCATCCTTTCCATATGACCAAACCAATATAGCATACCTTTTTCTATTTTTGTCACTACATCCTCTTTCACACCACACCGCTCCCTTATCACGCTATTCCTTACCCTATCACTCAATTTCACATTTGCAATATTCCGCAATGCTCTCATTTCTACAGCATTGATTTTACTTTCGTGCTTCTTCTGCCATACCCAACTTTCACTACCATACATAAGTGTCGGCACTAACACACCTCTATGTACACGTACAGCCACTCGAGCCTTTGCCGAGACTTTGTGGCTAGTCATAAAAGCAAGATGTAATTTGGCATGAATATAAGTAGATTTTTATTTTTATACCAATGGTATAGGCAAACGAGCGCACAGCCCACCTGATGGTAAGTGGTCACTGCGGCCCATGGACACCGAAATCCTATGATCCCTCATTAAGAAACCATAAGATCTCGAATGCATTGCCTACCCTGAGGCCTAAGATGGAATGCCTCTGTGCCAGAAATTTCACCGGCTGCCTTGACCCCCTACCGGAACACAACAGTGCGAGCACTGCTATTTGGCGGCAGGTTAGCGTGGAAAGGCGGTGGTACCACCCCGGACGGACCCAGCACCAGGTCCTACCACTAACAAAATCTAACTAATATGCGTGTGTAACTGGGCGTATGGTTGATATTGTATATCAACCATACGCCCGAAATAAGTGTTTGATGCGATAATAGATATCGCTGCCTATAGGAGATCGTTGAAGTCCCGAGGAAGGACATAGTAAATACCAACTCTGAGTTTTTCCGGGATAAAAGTAGCCTAACAAAGCGCATTTGCGAATGTAACTTTGTTTGTCTGTCTGTTTGTTACCACTTCACGCTTTACCGCTGGACCGATTTGGATGAAATTTGGTATGGAGATAGAGTCCCGGGAAAGGACACAGGCTACTTGTTATCCCGGGAAAACGTCCCGCGGGAACGCGATAACCGATAATCGAATTCCACGCGGGCAAAGTGGCGGGCAGAAGTCAGATATTCCATAGGTATTTTAATTTACACGCGATAGTTCTGTGTTCGAAAGTCAATGCGTAGCATTTTGGGATCTTAACAACAATCCAATCTCAAAGTTACAAGAATTCCAAACTAGGCGGGAGCATAGTTGCATCGCCGCAGACTGAGTTCTGCAGTTTAAAACTTTGCCGTACACAATGATCTAAGAAAACAAGGTCTGCTCCTCCAGGTCGCGTGACACCCGTACGTCAAAGTCGAGTTGCCACTTTATTGCAATAAAACAAAAATGAAGGAAATATTATCTGCAATATTTTTTTTATTTTCCGCTATAATGCAAAGTAAAATTATTTGCGCGTTACAATTGTCATTTACTTTTTTAACCATATGCAATGTCCGTAATAATTTAATGAATCACTCACAGTATACATGGCGATCGGGGATTAGTTTAATAGACAACTGACAACACACAGCAGTGTGAATGACGTTCGGGTGTCACCCACACTCCTACAGAGTACCGGTGTGGCATACCTGGCGAAGTATATTATTATATCATGGCCGTAGACAAGTACCAAGCGTGCAAAAATGTTTTGGAGTCATTCAAGTGAAAGTCACTAAGTATATAAGTATTTTTTTAATACAGTTGCTCAAAAAGTAAACATTTCGATACCTGTTTAACGTGCCAAAAGTTTGTAATTTCCGAACGAGCGCTTGTTCTTTTTGACAGCTAGTGAACGTGCCTAAAGTTGTTTTTACGAACTAGTGCGTAAAGTTTTTTTGAGTTTCATCCTGTTCATTTATTTATTTTTTCGCAAATGTATTAAAAAATGTCGATTGGTACACGCCTGCGAAATTGTCATTTTCACTCGTCCCTAGTGTTAACGCTTGCTTTCGCTCGCGCCAACATAACTAGGGACTCGTGATAAAATGACGAACTTTTCGTACTTGCATCAAAATGTACTATATACTCGTACTTCAGCGATTCCCAACGTTTTATTACTTGCAGGAGTGCATTTCGTTTATAATAAGTTTTCAAGTTGCAAAAAAAGTTGATTCACCCAAATAACCTTTCATATTTTTACCAATACAAAGGTTGGTTTCAGAAGTAACAAATCACAGTTGTTGACATCTTGCTGGATTGAAAGTGCGGTGGCCAGGGATGGTCTTAAATCATTGTCTGAAAGTTTTTTACGGCGGTCACATTGGCCTACTTTGCCAGTTATGACATCTAAGTTTGTTTTTAGCCAGACATATGTTTCTTCGAGTCTTGTTGGAATAAGTTAAAAAAAAAATGGGACAAGCTTTTATTGCTGACTGTTCTTTTCTTTGTAAATCCTTCATCTACCCTTCAGTACGAATCAAAGACCCAAATTCGATGGGGTTATGTGGTTTTATTATGGAGTTCCTATACCCACCTTCCAGCTCCATCATCAGATCAGCTCCACGTCATCATAATATTGCACTATCACGCAATTTACATATTCGTGCAAAATTTCAGCTCAATCAGAAACCGGAAAGTGGGTCAAATTTAACTTGCAAGATTCCGTTACAGATGACGGGACAGGTGAAAGTAAATAAAAGCTTGTAATAAAATAAATCTGACACTTTGAGCTTCAACCGTCTTATAATTGGCTATTTTTAACCACGGTCGTAAAAAAAAAATAAGTAACGCAAACTTGAAATAGATTTTGACGTGGGTCTTGGTACTTAGTGACATGACTCCTTAAAGGACGAACACGGGTTAATAAAAAGCACTTTTTCTTAAATAGGCCATCATTGTAACCAAAAGTTAGCGATCAACGCATTTGTTTTTTTTTTTTAAACTACTGGCGAACACTTTTCTGCCAGGATGATTTTTTTATCCACCCATCTGGCGATTATCCAGGATATTTCCTTGCAAAATCAGATGAAGCAGCTGATATTTGAAAAGTGCCGAAAAAATGTCTTGCAGTTTGCCATATTCCTGCAAAAATGTAATGTTTTTATGAATAAATTAGTTAATTACTTACTTTTCTTTTTAGGTTACGCTTCAATGTATCTTGATGAATGATGGATAAAAAGCAACGCCAATGTATGCATTCACAAGCTTCATTAAAAGAAAAGGACCTGGGCGGCCGAGCTTTGCTCTGGTAAAAATAGCTAAAACCGAGTCTTCTCAGATATGACACCTAGCTAGATCGATTTGTCGCCCCCGCAAACCCCTACATTCCAAATTTTCGTCCAAATCGTTAGATCAGTTTCTGAGATCGCTTAGATGAATAAATAAAAAGAAATATACAAGCTTAACGCGTTTAAACAATAAGATAGAGTGATAAAATCAACCCGAGCACTCGTTGAGCTTGGTTGTTAGTAGGCACTCAATACGGGTCGTATTCGTATTTCAATGTGTGAATACGAAAGAAGCCGGAAAACTTTAAAAATCCCCACAATAGATGCTGGACACTAGGGTGGGTTAGGTTAAGCTCGAATGGCTGTGTTGAAATATTTATAGTTCGCTCAGTTTTTTAGGGTTCCGTATTGGTATTGGTTCCTTCTATTGGTATATTGGTTGTGTTGTGAGCTCTATTTCTGCACTTCCGCCTTATTTTTGAGCCTTTGTACGTTGCTTGCTAGTATCGAGCCAGCCTAGCTCCGACCAGAAGCGCAGGATTCTCCTGGTGTCCCTGCAGACTTCACGAAGTGACCCCGGTGTCTCGAGGATTTCATATTATTGTATCATGATTTCAGCCCGCTCATGATACAATAATTTACTTCGCCAGGTATGACATTCCGGTATTCTGTAGTAGTGTGGGTGTCACCCGAACGTCATTTGCACTGCTGTGTGTTGCAAGTGGTGTATTCAAATAATCCCCGTTTCTCATGTATGCTGTGAGTGTTTTATTTAATTATTACGTTCATTTGTTTTTAACTTATCCCATTTTGTGTGCAAAAACATATTGCAAAAATAATCATTTCAAGTAAATGACAATTGTAATGATTATTTTTTGCATTATAACGGCAGAAAATATTTCCAAAATTTTTGGTTAATTGCAATAAGGTGGCAACTCGACTTTGACGTTACGGTGACACGTCACCCGGATCGGCAGACCTTGTTTTCTTAGACCATGAGCCCGCTGTGTAGCCACCGCCTCGCACTCCAGGATGACGTGAGCGGCTGCTTCGGAACCCTTGGGTATAATTTCGTCATCGTATTTCACAGCCATTTTAATCGAAGCCTATAGGTACTGTCTGATTGAAATTTGGTGAAGTAGGGTGTTCTATGAACCGCTACAAAATGATACAGTATACGATTTTGAGGGTAAAAAGTATAAAGGGCGACTTTTACTTCCAAAATATGAAAAAAGCTACATCAAACCTCCATATCATATATATAAAGAAACAATAATGAATAAAAAATGTATGAGAAGATATAAGTACTCTAGTACCTACTTGTAAGTACTATTTTTAATGGTTCTATACAACCGAAGGAACCCTAAACTTTAGCATTGTGGACAGAGCGGAATAACGACGTCCAAATCTCTTCAGCAGTTTGCAGCAGACGCTTATCTTCTGAGTTCACGTCACGTGTATTAAGGAACTGAAAAATGTGAAATATAAAAACCGGCCAAGTGCGTGTCGGGCCACGCGCAAATTATAGGGTTCCGAAGTTGAGGATGCCCACAGTACCTTTCTAAGACTTATTAGCATCTAGCTAGCCTGTGGTATGACGTGCCCGCCTGACGCCCCTGTCGCTCGAGAAAAATCATCATTATAAGTTGGTCGACTATTACTCGTAAGTTTGTACAGCCTACTTAGCTCTGATAGTTTTCCTTTCAACTACGTTATATATGCCACAACCGTGATTTTTTTCAGCCATCCAAATACCACCATTTAGCTGGCAGGGGGGGGGGACACGTGACTCTAACAAAAAATTTATTAAAGCTTAATATTTCACAAACGCATCACTTAATCAAAAAATAGTTTTAACAAACCCACAATATTTTTTTAAGACCTATTCAACGATATGCCGCACCATGGGGCACGCAAGAAAAAAAAATTACATCCTCACTTTACGAGTAGGGGAGGTACCCTATAAAAAAATATATTTCAGAATTTTATTGTACCACTTTGTCAGCGTAACTAATATGCATATTCATGCCAAATTACAGCTCTCTAGACCTAAGCATCTCCGAGCAATAGTGCGGACAGACGGACGGACGGACGGACGGACGGACGGATGGACGGACGGACGGACGGACATGGCGAAACTATAAGGGTTCCTTGTGGACTTCGGAACCCTAAAAAGTATGAAAAAGAGACCGTCTATTTTTTTTACCGATTAAATATTGAAAAATATTTGGTCGTCGCAGTACAAGATAATAGAAGTCAGGTAAATTTGTATTGACAATTAATGTGACAGACCGAACTTAACATAACATAAGGTTTAATTATTTTCCAGCAAGTGTGAGCCGTGGTGGCCTAGTGGTTCGACCTACCGCCTCTCATGCAGAGGGTCGAAGGTTCGATTGCGGTTCGCACCTCTAAGTTTACTTATGTGCGAAATTCAATTTGAATTTACCACTGACCTTTGTGGGAAAACATCGTGAGGAAACCTTCACGCGTCTGCGAGGTAATTCAAAGATGTGTGTGAAGTCCCCAATTCGCACTGGGCCCGCGTGGGGCCTGTACCCAGCAGTGGGACGCAAATAGGCTGTAGTAGTAGCAGTAAGTGTGATGAAAAACATTGTGTGGTATCACGGGTTGTATTATAGGAATCGGAAATCTCGAGCGCGTAAAGTCCTCAGCCTTCGCTTTCCGGATTAAGTTACCGTTCTCGATTCCAATTCTACATTTACCGCCCTAAATACACAATGTACTATTTGAATTTTGAACACTGCTTCCGTTACATTTGATTTCCCATTCATGCAAAGTCAAAAGGGGGGATTCAATTGTTTCCCACTTCGTTATCGTATAAACTGTGGGAAACCCCGGGCAGCCTGAGAACATCTCCATAAAATGACAATAAATCCCGAGGCCATTCAATTAAGCTGCTAGATGGCGCTGAGTTAAAACCGTGGGCGGAAATAAACTGATTTAATAAGCTTTTTAGTAAAGAGGCGAAGGGAGTATTGAATGAACTCTTATTGAATGGAGTTTTTAACACTCACAGAGTTTTAATACGAACTTTTGTTACAGCTGAAATTATTTAGTGAAAACTACTCAATTTGAAGTGTATCAACGTAAGTACTTAACGTATGTAGACGGCTTTCGCTTACGTATAGACGGCTTACGCTTGTCAACGGCTTAAGTGTTTCGCCGCGCGTCTTCCAAGTCGTGTCGTCATCTACCTCGGCTGAAATATTATCTCATTTTACGCTCAGACCTAGTTAGCTCGCTCGCAGTGAAGATGTGTACCTAGCTACTCCTTAGGCGTCACTCCTACAAATAGGTACTACAAATAGGGTAGTTTCCTGTCCTTTTCACGGCGGAACATCCGAAAATTAGGTTCATGTACATGTATAATGAACTCCATTGCTGTGTATACATATACATATATTAGGACCGAATAAATGGACCTAAATCTGACAATAGGGTATTACACCATTTTTTGAAAAGTCAGTTAAAATTATGTCGGATTGAATCACAATATTTTTTATTTCGGTTTTCTGAATGAGATAAATACGCGTAAAGCGTTACAAGTAACCGTTTTAACTTTTGACTTGACTTGTTTGGTTGCTATGGAACTTATTTATTTACTATCCTTACACAGACCAGGCTAACATGTTATTATTTTTTCTTTTACTCTATTTTTGTTCTGTTAGTTGTTTTTTCTTTGTCTCTTGTTCGTGTGTAGCTGGCCGTGGTTTCACCAAATGGACCAGCGCTGGCTTTAATGCCAGCATTACGCTGAGTTGGGACCATTTCGTGACCAACCATAACCCGTCTTTTTATGCTTTCATGTTGTGTGTTTATCGTCACGAATAAATGTTTTTCTTCTTCTTCTTCTTCTTATATTTTATCCCATTCAGAAAATCGAAAAAAAAATCTTGTGCTTCAATCCGACATAAGGATAATAATTTTAAAGCACATTTCAAAAAAATAGTGTAATACCCTATCATGTAATTTTTATTTGTTAATAATAATAATAATAATGTTTCATCGGCACATCTTAGTACTGAGCACCACATACCAACCTAGTTTGTTTTTCTTCATCTCCACTATCCAAAGGTTGTCTGGTAGAGATCGCTATTAAGCGATAAGACCGCCTACTGTTTGCCATACTTTTTGTGTAGTTACATTATGTTTGTACTGTTCCTTGAATGTGTGGTATAGAATAAAGTATAATGTATTATAACTGTATGTTCAGTTTTCTTTCTTTGTCTATTAGTTTAATCGTATTTCTAAAATCGCGTGAATTCACTTTTCGCAAAAAACTACTCGAAGATAGGGGTCCTTTGTATTGATTGATTGACTTGACCCTTTGTACCTTTATATCTTCGCTTACCTACAATAGGTTCTAAGTGTGCTTATCATTAGCGTAGATAGGTACGTTTTGTATTTGACTGGAAAACAAAGGCTTCTCAAGGCTTATTGAGTAGTGAAAGCGAAGTTATATAGAAATACCATTTAAAAGATTTCTAGGAGTAGTACAATATTAAGCTCTTTTATAAATTTAGTATAAGCACTGATTGTTTCATCAGTAGTATTGGAACAAGTTTGCGTAATTAATGCAAACGTTGGTATCTTGAGAGCCTAGGGATAAAATGGTTAAGAAACCGACCTTGAGACCTAAGATGGAATGGCTTTATGCCAGTAATATCACCGGCTGCCTTAACCCCTTGCCGGCACACAACAGTGCGAGCACTACTGTTTGGCGGCCGGTTAGCGAGTGAGACGGCGACAAGGGCGGATCCAGGGGGACTGAAACCCCCCCCCCCCTCGGCAGGACTAGGTCTACTACTATTATGTATCTTAACCCCTGTCGCGAAAAGGGGGGGGGGTTGTATGACGTGACCCCCCCCCCCCTGAGTCGAAAGCTGGATTCGCCCTTGGACGGCGATACCTATGCGGATGGATCTTGCACCAGGTCCTACCACCAGTTACGTACGAAGTCCCCTTTTTTCTGTAGCGGCTGATAAATAACCATACTTTCATTCCACTTCATGCACTGAAAGTATAGATATTCAAATTCATATATTATTTCTTACGTTACATACTTACCTATGTGTTGACGATAACCACTAGGTATATAGAGAACTAGCTTTTCCTCGCAACTTCGTATGCGCAGAAATATTAAAAAGTAAAATCCCGATTTTTCCCGTTCCCGTGGGAATTTTACAAAATCCTTTCTTAGCGGATGCCTACGTCATAACATCTACCTGCATGCCAAATTTCAGCCCGATCCGTCCAGTGGTTTGGGCTGTGCGTTGATAGATCACTATGTCAGTCAGTCAGTCAGTCAGTCACCTTTGAGTTTTATATATTTAGATTTCACCCGACGTCGTAACAATAAATCGTAATTCGTTACATTTCTTCCGCCTCTTTCAATCTCTTAAGTAGACTTCCCAATTCGGCGATATTTGTAGAACTGCACAAACGGAACCAAAAAAGAAGCTGTAATAATTCAGATGGCCATAAAACAAATCTATATTATGTACTCAAGAGAGTGTACCATTAGAGATGTCGATCGAAACGGTGCGGTGCAGCATATGACTTTTTTTTTTGTTCTGAAATATAGCTACGGACCTGTTACAGTCCTGATATCGCTATTGTAACTATAATTAAAGCCTTAAGTCAGGGGTACTAAGTGGCAGGTTCCTTGTCCGGCAGCTTGCTGATAGGACACGGGTACGCGAACCCGGTTTCCCGAGCTACGGTTGTGGCATACTCCTTCCGAGATAATAGTATCCTTACCTACTTCCTGTCCACCGCCCTCAAATCCCGTCTGTATTATCCCTGTTCCTTCCATTTCCTTTTCCTATCCTAATCCGGCAATCCGTTCTAGATCACGGTTAAGATAGCCGGTGAAATTTCTGTGGTACAGAAGCATTATTCCATTTTAAGCCTCAGTAGGCAACGCATTCGAGGTCTTATGGTTTCTTAATAAGAAATCATGGGATTTAATTTCCTGGGCATAGTGTAAAGACATTAACGCCCGGTTCCTATATCCAAACAACGCCTCTTTTTGCCTACGGACGGTTAAAATTTGACAGATTCTCTATGGAACAAATGTCAAAAATCAACCGTCCGTAGGCAAAACGAGGCGTTTCGTGGATATAGGAACCGGGCCTAAGGGACGCGTGGGTATTGGTGTACCGTGGGCGATGGGCTGACAACCTGTCACTACATGCCAATGTTGATGATCTCACTACCCTCAAAACTTTGTCAAAGGTGGATGATATAAATGTCGATGTTGAAGCCGTGGTGGCCTAGTGGTTCGACCTACCGCCTCTCATGCAGAGGGTCGGGGGTTCGATTCCGGCTCGCACCTCTAAGTTTACTTATGTGCGAAATTCAATTTGAATTTACCACTGAGCTTTTCGGTGAAGGAAAACATCGTGAGGAAACCTGCACGCATCTGCGAAGCAATTCAAAGATATATGTATGTATGTATAAGTCAGTATTCATATTATTCTCGAATAGTACTAATTTTTTTATATGTAATAATATTTATGTCTCTAAACATAAACATTTCCTTAAGTTATCTCACACGCTGATGTGTTCTGCAATTTTTACAGCCTTCGGCCGTCTTAAAGTTAATTGTCATTTATTTCCCGGTGTGGCGTAAATTGCAACTTGAAATATTAATTGCGTCGGTGCACTTTCACACTTTTAACGTCGACTCGAGTTCCCGCTGGGTGTGAAATTAAAAATTAAAACTGCCACAATATTGCAGACAGGCGCTGGAAAAAGAACGCCGTGTGAAATGTCTTTAACTAGAACACGGATATAGTTTGTTATTTATTGAAATTTGATTCCATTAAAATAAGTAGAGTGCAGAATGCAAACTTAGGTAATGCCTAATGGTATAAGTGGGCCTTAAGTAATCATGAGAAAATCGTCCACTGCTGGACACAGGCCTCCCACAAGGTGAAAGTAATGTGTTAAATAAACTCATCAAATATACAATACAATACATTATAATGTTGAGTAACATAATTTAATTCCACCATATATTCCATTTTTTATTTTATTTTTTGTCACGATGAAGGTGACATCCAAAAAACCTTCTATATAAATAAAGATTTAAAAAAAACAGAAAGTAGGTAGTTCAATTTAATTCCTAGAACCGGCTCCTAAGCAATTGCTGCAGACTTCCGTTAGTCTCAAATTTAGTAGCAATTCAATTTGTCTAATTGTCAGCCTGTCAAGGGCAATCCTGGGCTTTGTGTTAATCCATTTAAATATTAATGGCTGTTAAAGGGTGAATATCAGATTTCATGTTTTGCGCTTGTCCACCCATGTTAACTTCATGAAAATTGAACTATAAGAGTCAGCCTTTTTTTTGGGTAAAGATCTTAATGGAAAGCAACATTGCCATCAATAAAAGAAATGAATAATAATTCAGAAGTTATCAAAAAAAATATTTAAACTTCAAAAATCTAAGCTCTTTGGCGCGTCCACCACAGTGTTATTTTTTTAAAACAATTATAATTTTATTTTTTATTCCGACATTGACGTCTCCAATAGTGATTCCTGTATTTCGAAATGTTTAATTATACAAAACTCAACTAGAATATTTTTTGTAATTGTCTGGTTAAAAGTTATTGTAAAATCAATTTTGTCCTACCCAAAAACACCTCATTTCTTTGGCGTACTTGAACAGTCTCGCATTTTGTTATCATTTTACCTAGACTAGCCCCACCTCGCGTCCCCGCTTCCTTCAATTGCCATCTAACATCCGACTGGTACAAACCTGTCCATAGTTTGACGTGTTTCGGAAAAATATTTTATACATCGCCGTTTGCGGATTTTTATCCGCTATGCGCCTAATTTCTTCGGCGACCGAATTCACAGTCAAATTCTACTTGAATTTTTTTATACTTTTTTAGTGAATGTATGCTGCGATTATTCTACGTCTATAGTTTTAATTTGAAATTATACTTTAAATACTTATGGATGTAAAAAAATATTTATACCCTAATCTCATTTCTTTGGCGCTAATTTCTTTGGATTTCTTTGGCATTTAGTGCCACAGAAATTAGATTTAGCCATAGAAATTAGAAGTTTATGTTAAATTTTCATAAAGATATATCACAAATATCGCTTTTATTAGATTTAATCGTTTTTTTAGATTGTTTTATTCTAACAATAAAAGTAAAAAAAAAACATACGCTAAACAACCATCAATAAAGTTCAGAATAAATGTTATATTCGGAGATTTATATAAAATATAGCAAATAGAGAAATTTATTATGTTTATATACTTAATATAAAAATGCAAAAAAATACGTTTCAAGGTTTTAAATAAGTAACACTATCGTACAGAATAACATAAAAATGTATACAACTATATTGTACAAAGTCGAACCGATTCAATATCTAAATGGCGCGAAAGAAGAAGAAATCGGCAATTAAAATTAAACAAAAACTAAACAATAAAATTTCCTATTACTAGGTAAAGAAACCAAAAATGAAAATGACTAAAAAAGGCAAACAAAAGATCAAAAGTTGAAAAAGAGCAAAGAAACCTTTAGAAGATATTAAAAACAATCCTTTGGGTTTATCAAAAATGATGAAGAATTCAAACAAGAGAAAGTTACCATGAAAGAAGAACTGAAAAAATGTTTTCCACAACTTTTTAAAGGAATTTAGATTTAAGAAAGTCTTAGGTCGATCTGTAGCATAAATGATGTGCAAATAAGAATAAGAATGTACATATTTACTCGCTTCTTTTTGTTTAAATGATAACCAAAAATATCAAACATTTTCTTGAGCCTTACAAGATACTTTTAGTTTCATTACTTACATTACACGGTGGTTGTAAAAAAAACTAGAGTTTTTTGTTGATCGCGTATTAAATTTGTAAAAAGTGCTGCAAATATTTTATGTTATACATACATATTATTCAGAGTTTATAACTATGATGGAAAATATATTTTTATAACACTGTTAAGTCTGTGGTATTATAAAATAGACCAACATTACGTAGATTTTTGTGAAACAAAGTTTTTAATACGGGTAAAAATATGATCTCAAATTTAGAGACTAACTTGACAAAAATTTTGTTTTTATTTTCTGGTTATCTTTTATACCCCACCTATTTTTTTTGGCGAATTACTCTAATATATTTGACAAAATATTGTTCATTTTCTAATTTTATTGGCATATTTTCTAATTTCTTTGGACATATTCTAATTTCTTTGGCAATCAAATTTTCAAACTGCTAAAACTTAAAAAGTATTGGAGCTATTTTTGGCACAATAAGATATATTTTATTGGATTTAAGTCTTTTACAGGGTATGTTGTACGAAATACTCGAAATATTGAAAAAAAAATGCGCCATAGAAATGAGACATTTTCAAACGAAATCTGATATTCACCCTAAATGAGTCAGTCTAAATATAACGTTTACATTAAATAGGTATTGGCAATGTCATCGAAAACCCCGACGCAAAAATCAACAGTGGTGGTCTTTCCAATCCACATAAAGTATAAAATTTATATTATTACAATCGCAAATAAAGCAAACGACAGTAAAAATATGTATTTTAATACGAAAAATACAAATGCCTAGAAGAAAATTGAAATATCAATAAAATAGGGACAGATATTGTCTCGACAAACTTGAGACAAAAAATCGAAACTATATTGACAATATTATTGTACTCGTACTCTCTACGTAGGTAATCTAAGTAAATATTTTAATATTATTTTTTCCAGTATCCTTTCCTTCGTTCTCTGTAATCTTCAGTTATTATGCGTCCCTTCAAAACTTCTTACTTACATTTATATCTACTACTACTACTACTACTACAGCCTATTTGCGTCCCACTGCTGGGCACAGGCTTCCTCTCATCACGAGAGGGTTTGGGCTATAGTCCCCACGCGGGCCCAGTGCGGATTGGGGACTTCACACACATCTTTGAATTGCTTCGCAGATGCGTGCAGGTTTCCTCACGATGTTTTCCTTCACCGAAAAGCTCAGTGGTAAATTCAAATTGAATTTCGCACATAAGTAAACTTAGATTTGCGAGCCGGAATCGAATCCCCGACCCTCTGCATGAGAGGCAGTAGGTCGAACCACTAGGCCACCACGGCTTCAACATCGACATTTATATCATCCAAACAAAAAAATATTTTCTCGTTGGAAAATTTTAGATCCGTGTTTTAAAACCTGTAACAGGGTAATTACAGTGCGTGTGCGGGATGAGTTTGCAGTTAGTTTTAACTGAAGTTTATTACCCGTTCGCCATAATGTGCTGCGATATTGAACTTACCGCAGTTAAGATAATTACGAGCACTATAAATTATGATAATAGTTTCTTTTCCTACCTAGTAACTTAAAACTCTGAAGCTGTAGAAACTAAGGACAGGTCTTGATAGCGTTTTTAATTAAGAGTATTTCACACGTGCAGATTGACCAATTGATTCATGGAACGATTAAATATTATGCGGTGTATTATACTGAACTCAAACACTTTTTTTACATCTGTCCGGCAGGGCTATTTAGCCAGCGTCTAGGTTTTGGGCAAAAAGTAAGCAGTATGAAACCTGGCCAAAATATAATAATGTATTAAATAAAACTCGTGAAGCGGTTTCAGAAGGTACCAACTACCGATTAAAAAATAATCATCGAAATCGGTTCACAATTGACAGACTTATCGCGGTACATACATACAAGAAATGAGAGAGAGAAACATACGAAATGAGAACCTCCTCCTTTTTTCGAAGTCAGTTAAAAATAGATAATACCTAAACAGAAATTGGCTATTTATATATTACATTAGAGTTCGTACCCCTTTAGAAAACGTAAGGTGCAATCATAGGATTCACAATCAGCCGCAGAAAATGGCCCCGTCAAAGCGGGTGCCCGAACAGCTCGGGCACCCGTTTGGCCTTCGTTATAAAGAGGTGTTATTAGCATATTGGAACATATTTTCTAATGTCAGTTTGCTTCATATATTTTGACATATTTATTCGTCCATATGTTAATTACTTACCTTGAGAATTTATTTTATGGTGTCGAAAATTTAGGCGTTTTTCTTAACGGCGACAAAGATATCCATATATAAGTATATAGAACACGTCTTTCGGCAGCTTTAATTGTTAATTTCTCGACTGAGCACCTCCTTAGCCGTGTTGACCGGCGGCACCCGGCGGTCACTAACGAGCCGTGAAATGGCGGCCCTGCCAATCAGCTGATACCGGAAGATTGGATAAGGCCCATTTACTACCAAATACATTTCAGGATATACAGATTTTGCTAAAAATAGGACATGCGTAATTGGAAAGCTTAGTTAAGCTGATTCTTTTTTTTCTTTGTTACTTTCGTGTTCTGTTGCGCCTGTATGTAAGGTACTTTCTACATACTTTACTACTACGTACCCAAAGGGTAAAACGGAACCCTATTACTAAGACTCCGCTGTCCGTCCGTCTATCTGTCCGTCTGTCACCAGGCTCATCGTGGTTGGTAGTGAAACAGTTGAAATGTTCAAAGATGATGTATTTCTGTTGCCGCTATAACAACAAATACTAAAAAACTGAAAAAATAAATATTTAAGTGGGCTTCCATACAACAAACGTGATTTTTTGCCATTTTTATAGAAAATAGTACCTACGGAACCCTTCGTATGCGAGTCCGACTCGCACTTGGCCGGTTTTTATTTGATCTTCTAGGCTGTCGAAGCTTTAAGTCGGTTTTTTTTTCACCGTTTAATATAACATTAATCTCACTAATAATTAAATAGCAGCCAATTATTTACTGAATCCAATAGGATTGACGCTGATTAGATACGTGTCGGGAATCATTCTGTATTCTCGTGTTTATTTAATTCCTAGTACAAACGAGAGACGACTAAATTACGTGTGAAGCGACAAATGAGGTAAATTAGGCTTTGTAAGTCGTGCTACATGCCTTTGGGTCTCTGTATTAAATGTCCGCGGTAATGAGACCAAAATTACCACTATTCAACCATATGTAAATTACACACAGTAGAATAAATAGAAGCTAATGGTACGTAGATTCTGTGTATTATGCTCACAAGCTAATTACAGAGATTAGACCATACATCACAAGCAATCCATACAATTTAAGCGGATTTTAAGTGAAGCAAGTTCACTTGAAATCCGCTTGAAGCCTAGTGGTCAAATCAAATCAATAAATTAACAATCAAAAATCGTAGTAGTCTTATCAATCAATCAATTAGTTACCGTATACCGACTGACTGATTGAGTCACTGACAAATAATGCACAGCCGAAACTACTGTTTGTAGAAGCTGAAATTTGCCTTGTGGGTTTCTTGGTGAGTGAGTGAAATGAGGATTTCCCAAAATTCCTTCATCAACGGGAAAAAATATGATCTACCTCCACGGGGACGGGAGTGTTAACATACCTAATAACACTAAAGTGCAAAGCAATGCAATTTTATCTTCCTTCTATCTGTATTTTTGTCCTTATTTAAATCTTACCCTACTTTAGCGGTACTTAAGCAAAGCGGGAGTAACAGCCAAACTACTTACTTGAACACGGCTTGGTTGCCAAAAACACGGGCAATAACGATTTACAGAGGGCTCGTTTTATTATATGATAATAAAATATATTTTCTCAAAAATGGCCGGGAAACTCGTCATTGTCTGCTTTCTATCAGACCGCAAAGTGCGTCATTGAAGATCAGTCAAAAATTAAAAAAAAAACTCAACTGCATGCCCTGGAAATTTGTATGAATTTACTTCCGCGGCATGTATAAGCGCAGGGAATGTTGTATGAAATTTCATTATCGTACAGGTACTTTCTTTTTAACTGATAAATACGCGAAGGAATTCCCAAACAGCCAAGTCTGCATGTTCTGTATCTGTCAATTGACGCGAAACCAAACGTTTTTATCCGTGTCTGAAACAGCGCAATGTATTTCAGAACGGAATTTAAAAAAAGAACGATCCATAAAGAGCGGGAGTTCTTGTCTTGTATCAGATTTATTTAGCTAAATTTCATGAAAATAGTTTACTAGTTTGTTTTAAAAATTAATAAAAGGTCTTGATTTGTATAAAAAACGAGAAATCTACATGCGAGTTTTTAACTTGCCGTGTTAGTGTGTCTGTTAAAGTCAAATATCGGTGAATACGAAATAAGACTGGCGTTCCATTGAATTTGTTGTAAGTACTTGACTACCTTTGCGTGCGTGTCAATGCTGTATTATGAATACCTAATATCAAGGTTTTTTTAATTTTTGAGAAAAGCACTATATAAGCCTCGGCACGTGAAAGGCTTTGCAGGCTTCGTACATATTAAAGGGCCTCGGCGAAGCCTCGGCCCTTTAAACCAGTACTCAGCCTGCAAAGACCTACTTTCCCGGCCACGGCAATTATGTACTATTAATCTACTATATAAAAATAAGTCGGGTTTTCCTCCCTGACGCTATAACTCCAGAACGCACGAACCGATTTCCACGGTTTTGCATTCGTTGGAAAGGTCTCGGGCTCCGTGAGGTTTATAAAAAAAAACTAAGGCGGTACGAAGTCCGCGGGGTCAGCTAGTCGGATAATAAAATCCATTATGCTAAAATACAAATGTCACTTACTGGCTAATGTCAGTACTATACACTTCAATACACAAAACATTAATCAAATAATAATAATTAATAAATCTCATTGGATTAAACGCGATGTAAAAGTAAAGTAAAAGTAAGTAAAAAAGTAAAAAACATTTATTCGGCTAATTAACCTTACATTACTTAATAACTAGGTAAAATAAAATTACAACTAGCCGAAAGGGTTCCAGCTCAGCTCTATGCTGGGCAGGGCCTCAGCGCTGATTTTCAGCTGGAACCCGAAG
Source organism: Aethes cnicana (assembly GCA_963971205.1). Taxonomy (NCBI): domain Eukaryota; kingdom Metazoa; phylum Arthropoda; class Insecta; order Lepidoptera; family Tortricidae; genus Aethes; species Aethes cnicana. Next base: position 3,127,245 of record OZ020287.1, on the reverse strand, counting down.
ATACAGGTTGGTGCCAACAAAACTCCGTTCTTTTTTAACTTCACTAAAAAAATGTGCGATGGTATTTTTTTAGTATACCTATATTATTGTAAACTTTTCTTGCACAATTAAAAACATAAAATTGTGTAGACTGAACGTCTAAAACCATCATCTACCAGTCAAACTTTTAAACATATCTAGTTAATGATTTCATAATAAGGAAAAACACTCACACAACAAAAAGGAAACACTTTATTTACTAGTCCAATAATGATGAATTAGCACTATTAGCAGTTAGTTGCGTCTGCTAAACGATTTTGACCAAATCGATAAAAATATTCGCTCGTACGATTGTAACCTTGCACCTCCAACTGAAAAAAACGTTGCAAACTCATTATGAAAAGATAATAGCATCCCAATTTTCATAACTGCTTTCGGTAGGGTTTCTGTAAATTGGTGTCGCTGATTAAATATGCGCTGTGACTGAATTTTACATAAGATGGGATTTGAAAGCCTGAATACTAATGAGGAGGTTGTTAAACAAGAACTATAAAGTGCTTTTATCGTTATTTTTGTGTCGTTAGGTTGGAAGCTTTCAATATATTCTTTAAGCTTGCCAGTTACAGAGATATTCGTTAAGTATAATTCGAAAAATATAATAATTTAAATCGTGCATACCAACATATTAGTATTTTTTTTAATTTATTTATTGAAATAAAAAATACACATCTATAGAATTTTTACCGCTGTTTCTAGTACTTAAGATACTGACTGCCTCCAATTTTGTTCAATACACAACGACTACAAGGTATTTGAGATGCGACGGAAGATGCCTTTAGGAGCTGGACCTCTGTCAACCCTTTCTCAAAAGAAGAATGCTAAAATTGCTATTTATATTCTGTACTTTTTTCAACTATAGAAAGCACTATATCTGTTGCCCGCGACACATTGTACTCGTATGTGCATGGACATTTAAATATAAACATTCGTGAAATCCTCTCTTAATGATCCCCTAACTTCCCCAAAAACCTTACATGCCACACAACGGAAGAGCTTTATAGTACATTACAGACCTAGGGTGGCGAATTCGTAAATGTCCCAGATCGCAGGTTTCTGTGGCCCGAACCGAAGGTGAGGGCCATAAATATGCGATCTGGGGCTTTACGAATTACCGCCCGTGGTTTGTCAAAAGTTTTACATCTTGCCTTGCCCAAGAAGTGAGATTTTCTCTCCGCGTAGCGGGCAAAAAATCCCACTTTACGGCCAAGGGTGATGTAAAATATATTACGTCTTGCCTAGGCCAAGAAGTGAGATTTTCTCTCCGCGTAGCGGGCAGAAAATCCCACTTTATGGCCAAGGGTGATGTAATAGTACCTACATTACAGACCTAGGGTGGTGAATTCGTAAATGTCCCAGATCGCAGGTTTCGGCCCGAACCGAAGGTGAGGGTCATAAATATGCGATCTGAGGGCTTTACGAATTACCGCCCGTGGTTTGTCAAAAGTTTTATGTCTTGCCTTGGCCAAGAAGGGAGATTTTCTCTCCGCGTAGCGGGCGGTAAATCCCGCTTTTCGGCCTGGTGTGACGTAAAATATATGATTTACTATCAATAATTTGAAGAAGCTAGTTCTTCGCGCGTAGCGTTCTACGCGCGTAGCGTTGTGCTACGTCGTAGCGAGAGCGATTGACCCGTAGCAGCGTCGTAGCATATCTAAGTGCACATCTAAAAAATAATTACTCAATGAAAAATTAAATACAGCCGTCAAACTCCGACTGATTGAAGTGACATTGTCTTTGGGTCGGTTCACTTGACACCGACTTCACTCTCTGTCGAAGTTTAAAGACCTTTTTCTCAAACATGCTCGGAAATGTTCGTGTTACTTTCAAAAAAAGAAGACGCGAGGCTGTCCATTGCCGGCCTTGGCCAGCAAAAACATTATTGTCGTGTGTTTTTTTTTTAATTCGCTTGCTATTTGAGACACCTTTAGAAACTTGACAAATCCATGGAGGTAATAAGTACAACTTCCATGGACAAATCATCCACGATCATGGAAGTAGTAAATGCTGATGTGGGGTAAGTGCGCCTAAATTTATTTCGCCCCCATGCCTTGTAAACAGCCAACTACTAGTTGAGTAATATTTATAGGTTTCGATATATTTATGTTAGGCGCACTTACCCCATCCTGGCGCACTTGTCCCGAAACTGACAAATCCATGGAGGTAATAAGTACAACTTCCATGGCCAAATCATCCACGATCATGGAAGTAGTAAATACTGATGCGGGGTAAGTGCGCCTAAATTTATTTCGCCCCTATACCTTTTAAATAGCCAACTACTAGTTGAGTAATATTTATAGGTTTCGATATATTAATGTTAGGCGCACTTACCCCATCCTGGCGCACTTGCCCCGACTGACCTTACGTATTTCCTCGCTGTTTGAGAAAAGCATTATATATACCTCGGCCGCAATTGCGATTGCCGGACTCGTACTAATAGAAGGCTTCGCTTCGCTCAGCCTTCTAACTGACTCGTCCGGCAATGCGCTACTTGGCGGCCTCTGCAATAATGTACTATTTTTCGGCTACAGTTTCAAAATATAGAAGAATATTATCAAGTAAAACGTTGTGACGATATTTTAGGTTTTTTTTTTCGAGTTGTTAAAAAAGAATTGCATGGTTCAGTATGGGATTAATGGTGTGAGCGATACCTAAATCCCTTAGCTAGGTCAATTTGTGTGAAATGTCCAAATATATTATCTTATCTTTTTTTTTACCAACTCGAAAAATAAGAATCGATAGCTGATTCTGTGGGTAAAATATCGTCACATCGTTTTGCTTGACCCTGTATATTATATAACACGGCAATCTTCGAAATGTACCCCAAAATCATATAATGTCCTAGCAAAATTTTAGGTATTCCCTCAGTTTTCATATATTCATGGATTCCACCATCCGAACTGAACCAACTGAATATGAGACCAATCTGGAGAACAGGAAAACGTAGTGTGGAAACCTGCATGCATTAAAAAGTACGTTAATAAAAGATTTGTAGGAGATCATAAGTGATGTGCCTGTCCCAACAGTGCACAGTGGCATGAAAATAAGCTGTTGAAATATCCAACATAAGCTACAAAGGCCATGGGCTGCTCGAAGCCATTAATCTCGCCCACAATCATATTTTTACCGCGATATTTCATAACAAAATCGCTGGCCAGATACAATATGGCCATGTCACAGTCAACATATTTTTCAGTAGCCTCAATTTGAAGTAAAATCATACTTTTTTTATTAAGTAATTCAAAAAATACAAGCAGTAAGATAAATAGAGTGAGCTACATTATTTCGAACTTAACAGTTTAATACATGCAACTTAATGATAAAAATTACAAATGAACAAATACATACGAAAACGGTATCCTCTCAGCTCGAAAAACACTTAATAAATAATAAAATAAAATTCATTTATTTCGAGTTACAAAAGACTCAGTACTACAAGTATTCGGGAACAAGAATGGGGAATAACTTAACGTTATTAGAGCAGGTTCGTTAGGATTCGTTTACTCGGGTTTTTGTTTTTTTATTTAGCACACCTACTTTTATAATACACCAATACCACCACCACCACCACCACAGACGATTTAAGTCCCTCTGCAGTAGGCCAACAGGCCTCCTCTTATCACGTGAGGATTTGGGCTATAGTCCAAGCGGGCTCAATGCCGATTAGAGACTTCACAAACGTCCTTGAATGACTTCGGGTACCTCTACATAAGATACGGTAGGTAGGATTATTAGGCTACCCTGGGCTTTTTACAGAGCTTTTAATATGTTGTAGTTTAACTAAAAACATTAGGTAAGGAATCTTGCAAGCTAAATTTAACCTACTTCTAATTATCGTATCATGATGAAACTTGGCAGGTATAAGTAACTTGGATGACAATGCAATAATATTGTACCACCGAACTGATCTGATGATGGAGCTTGGAGGTGGGCACGGAAATGTCAAAGCGTTATTTTAGTTTTTTAAACTATTCATTCATTTTCTGTTGTAATACTGTTTGTATTATGTTCACTGCGACGGCCGTTTCACTTAGCCTCGTCGAGTGGACGTTTTTAATTTCCTCGAATGACGAAGATCGCCGCTGAACAACACTTTTAAAGGTCACTCGAAACTCTGATTAAAACCAAACGTGTTAAACACGAATTAAACTAAAGCTTGATCAGGAATTCAGCAGACCTCGCCATGTTGGATCTTAACCCTATAGTGAAATAAAATAATCAGCTGGCAACAATAAACTAAAAAAAGTAAGCAATGCTGTAGAAAGTCAGTCTTGTGTACGGCTTCGTTTAATATTTAACGCCTTTTAAAATAAGTTTTTTTATATATTTTTACAATCTAAATATAATTGGGTGCTTTAATTGAGACTTTTAAAATAATCAAAGGCTACTATGATTGTCCAGAACTCAAAGACCTGTTCAAGCGCAACACCAACACGTGTACACGAGGGCACACTGACAAACTGGCTATTACAAGATCCAACACCAACATAGCTAAGAACTTTATCTCGAACCGGATTGTTAACGTATGGAATAAACTACCCGCCGACACAGTGAACTCTACAAGTGTTAACCAGTTCAAAAACAGATTAGATAAACTCTCTTACTAACATGAACTCTAACAGTGAAAATATGATTTAGACGCATCAGCGAATTGCTGCCTGTCTAAAATTAAATAATTAATTAAATCTAAATATGATTTGGACAAAATATGGATTTACGGGTTTGAAAAATATATCTACGTGTTGTAGGTTTCATATCTGGGAAAACTCATTTTTAGCCATTTTCACCCGAGCAAAGCTTGGTCGCCCAGGTTTGAGTATTTTAGGTAAGGAAGACGTTTTTGTTGAAATAAAAGGTATCTCCTAGTATCTATCTATCTGTCTATGAAATATCGTGTTTTGACATGAAAGAAAAATGTTTGCGAGTAGTAATTCTGTTAAGTATATCACCATACCTTATTCTATCAGGAATGCTACAAATATAAGCTCTGAGTAAAGGCTTTCGTTGTTAAAAAAATCGCAAATCATCTGTACATAACCGTGAAAGCGCCTTTGGGACATTTTACTCGTTCATTAAAATTAAATCAAACGTATAAAATTCCTTGTTGGAAACGAAAGAATTTCTTAAATAAATTACAGGAGTGCGAGTTGTTGAGCCAATGCGCGAGCTATTTGAGCGATTTTGCGACATTTTAAGGCCAATTAGATTAATTTGTCAGAGTAAGACGGTTGAGTGTAATTAGGGTTGTCAAAGGAGGTTGTTCACATACTCATATACTCCACTGTATATAAATGTATGGATAGTCTAATAAACAATACAGTCGGTCGTATAAACAATACGAAGCCGTTTTGCTAGACCAATTAGATTTTTTTTTTATTTGAATAAGCGCTGTCTCGAGCTGCCAAGTGTGATCGCGTATGCAGATCGGGACCGCTATTCTTCCAACTCATCCACCACCCCAGGGACAGGTTCACGAGATCAAAGGCCATCCTTTTGCGATGCGGATTACGGCTGCCCAAGGGCGAGGTGCGTGAACTAGTTTTTCTACACGAAATTGAAATCTATGCACGCCACTCGTATTGGACTCGTATTGACCAACTACTTAGGCTGGGGCTATATTCGAAGTCTTGAATAGGGACAGGGAGGTTCCCTATAGGATCGCTCACGCGTTGCAACCGAACTTTAAGGCGCTAGATTTAAAGTTCAACTTGAGTCAACCTGGTCGTAATCCGCATTGCAAACGGATAGCCAAACGCAATGCCGCTGCTGTACTCACCTCGTTGAGTGGTCCCGTATTTTCTCTTTACAAAGAATGTTTCCAAGTCTTCTCAGGCAAATTCCTGCGATAATCCGTCTTCATCTGACATCTTTAATAAAATATTAGCCGGTGCTCAGGGGCTGAAAGTTAATCCCGCTTTCCTTTCGGCTAAAGCGCTTAATTTGTTTGAATATGAGATGGGACGACGCTCATGTGTATTTTAATACGACGCTGTAATGTGAAGGTACGTTTCCATAAAACTTGTTTTTTAAGCGCATCCATATCTATCTACTACTACTACTACAGCCTATTTGCGTCCCACTGCTGGGCCCAGGCCACCCCTCGTCACGAGAGGGTTTGGGCTATAGTCCCCACGCGGGCCTAGTGCGGATTGGGGACTTCACACATCTTTGAATTACTTCGCAGATGCGTGCAGGTTTCCTCACGATGTTTTCCTTCACCGAAAAGCTCATGGTAAATTCAAATTGAATTTCGCATGTAAGTAAACTTAGAGGTGCGAGCCGGAATCGAACTCCCGACCCTCGGCATGAGAGGCGGTAGGTCGAACCACTAGGCCACCACGACTTTGATCCATATCTTACTACTTATATACCTATATAACAAAGTCGTGTAAATTATACTTGTCTTTAATTAGCAAACATGTTTCAGAGTCACCAATGAATTCCAATAAAACACCTTGACGATAATATGTACATCCGTTAATGTGCATGTCGAATAAAAACCGTGACAAGTAACAAAGAAAACGCATTAGGTATTAATAAAATGTTCAATTAATATGACAGTTGAAACTGTTGTCATATTGAATTATATATTAATTACTGTACATACGCGCCTGTAAAGCTGTCAGCATGTTAGAGGATCACTTAGCAAATGATTAGGTATTAGTAATGTGGTTGAAATGCTTTTTTTTTAATTTATTGGGGTCAACAAACATCACACAAGTGATTTTTACAGAGCATTATCTAGTACTATCCTACTAATATTATAAACGCGAAAGTTTGTAAGTATCGATGGATGTGATACTCTTTCACGTAAAAACTACTGAATGGATTTTTCTCAAACATGCTCAAAAATGTTCGTGTTACTTTCAAAAAAAGAAGACGCGAGGCTGTCCATTGCCGGCCTTGGCCAGCAAAAACATTATTGTCGTGTGTGTTTTTTTCAATTCGCTTGCAATTTGAGACACCTCTAGAAACTGACAAATGAAAGGAGGTAATAAGTACAACTTCCATGGCCAAATCATCCACGATCATGGAAGTAGTAAATACTGATGTGGGGTAAGTGCGCCTTTTATTTCGCCCCTATGCCTTGTAAACAGCCAACCACTAGTTGAGTAATATTTATTTATAGGTTTCGATATATTTATGTTAGGCGCACTTACCCCATCCTGGCGCACTTGCCCCGACTGACCTTACGTATTTCCTCGCTGTTTGAGAAAAGCATTATATATACCTCGGCCGAAATTGCGATTGCCGGACTCGTAACATTTATAAAGATATATTGTGTATATAAGCTACTCGAAATACTAATCCTGCGCAGACGAAGTCATATGCATGACCAACACCGTTCACCACGAATAGCTTAGGTACTTAGCATGGAAGCATTCTATCCAAACTCTATAAATGTGAAAGCAACTCTGTCTGTTACCGCTTGCATGTCTGCCAGCGTGGAATTGGTTATGGCGTTCCCGAGGGAAACTAGGTATGCGTTTTTCCAGGGTAAAAGTAGACCATGTTCTTTTCCAGGATTCCTAACAAATTAGTTTGATGGTTGCGTATTCGAAGCCAGCTAGGGACAAGCTTTGTGTAATAAACTACACTCGAAAGTGACCCGATTTCATTGCGGTTGAGTCTAGATGCTTCATCAGAAAAAGGAGCACCACATGCCTGCTTCCTCGAAAAACCATAGAAATAATTCTGATTATTTCTATGGTTTTTCGACTGGTATGGTTTTTGGTATGGTTTTCATGTAGGCTAGGCCCGGTTCCTATATCCACGAAACGCCTCGTTTTGCCTACGGACGGTTGATTTTTGACATTTGTTCCATAGAGAATCTGTCAAATTTTAACCGTCGGTAGGCAAAACGAGGCGTTACGTGGATATAGGAACCGGCCCTTAGTCAACTTACAAAAAAAACTGTATTAATTAGTTCCTTCACTTTTATGTAGGAACACTTTTATGTGAAACCGTGGTGGCCTAGTGGGTCGACCTACCGCCTCTCATGCAGAGGGTCGGGGGTTCGATTCCGGCTCGCACCTCTAAGTTTACTTATGTGCGAAATTCAATTTGAATTTACCGCTGAGATTTTCGGTGAAGGAAAACATCGTGAGGAAACCTGCACTCATCTGCGAAGTAATTCAAAGATGTGTGTGAAGTCCCCAATCCGCACTGGGCCCGCGTGGGGACTATAGCCCAACCCTCTCGTGATGAGAGGAGGCCTTTGCCCAGCAGTGGGACGCAAATAGGCCCAGTGCGGATTGGAGACTTCACACGCATCTTTGAATTACTTCGCAGATGCGTGCAGGTTTCCTCACGATGTTTTCCTTCACCGAAAATCTCAGTGGTAAATTCAGATTGAATTTCGCACATAAGTAAACTTAGAGGTGCGAGCCGGAATCGAACCCCCGACCCTCTGCAGGTTTCCTCACGATGTTTTCTTTCACCGAAAAGCTCAGTGTCTGAAGTGTAGTTCAATCCTAAAAATCTTCTAATTTAATCATAGCTTTGTAAAAGAGATTTAATAGTAAATAACTCGTTATTTTACCACGGCAATGAAATATTTATACTGAGGTTAATCTCGAAGCTTTAAGTCCTTTGAGCCAGACATTGAGTTATTTGTGACCTGTATTTATTTGTACTTGCATCCAAGATTTATATAACCAATTATTATTCTATTTAACTAGTTGGTGTTTGTTTATTCCTTAGAGGGTTAAGTTCGCTGTACATTTTGATTGTTTGCCAATTTTATCTGTTTTTGTTCTATTATGTACTAAGCCTTTAAATGTTAGTCTTCACTAATAAGGGCCGGTTCCTATATTCAACCATCCGTTACCGGTAACGGTAAGTGGCCTCTGGAAGCTACCAGCCGGTATCGGTTAAGCTGGTGTTTCTATATATTGTTTTCGTGACGGACCGTAAGCGATAGGACCCTACCGACCGAACTGTCAAAACCATGGAGGTAATAAGTACATAAGTGATAGTTAATAGGTACCTCCATGTCCCCCATGTTACCTCCATGGTCAAAAACATTGTCGTCTGTTGGTAATCTGTATTTCCGTTCCGTTTAAAGCAAAATATGTTAAGGGCCGGTTCCTATATCCACGTAACGCCTCGTTTTGCCTTACGAGGCGTAGGTTTTCCTACCATCCGTAGGCAAAAAGCGTTCCTATATACGCATCCGCTACCGATACCTTGCTACTAACGGATGATGGTAAAGTTGGTAACCGCTCGTTAGCAATTTGTATGAACTTTGACAGATTGACCGTTCCTATATTAAAAAGAAAAACTGTCGGTTAAGCTGTCAGCTTGACGTTTTGGCAAATAGATGATCTCCAATAACGCCTCGTTAGTGGATTTAGGGCCGGTTCCTATATTCAACCATCCGTTACCGGTAACGGTAAGTGGCCTCTGGAAGCTACCAGCCGGTATCGGTTAAGCTGGTGTTTCTATATATTGTTTTCGTGACGGACCGTAAGCGATAGGACCCTACCGACCGAACTGTCAAAACCATGGAGGTAATAAGTACATAAGTGATAGTTAATAGGTACCTCCATGTCCCCCATGTTACCTCCATGGTCAAAAACATTGTCGTCTGTTGGTAATCTGTATTTCCGTTCCGTTTAAAGCAAAATATGTTGTGATTTTCATTTAGTTTAATTATTAAATTCTGATCACATTACTTTTTGCAGTGAAATGATACGGTTTTAATATTAGGTACTATAATTTCATGTTACAATGTTGATTTTAATTACCTAGCAATAACTTTCTCGAAGTTGTAATCTTGTAATGTAACCTGATCAGAATCCAATCAGAGCCAGAGCCGCTGCAAAACTAGACTCGAAAATATAACATAAGTAAACAAAACAAGCATCGTTCGGCACGGCACACGTATCGGTTAGACTCAGCTGAACCACTCCATGAATAAAGCATTGGTGGAGACAATTATTGTCTTCATAAACCAACAGTACCAACGCAGTTGCTATTGCTCCGCGACGCGAACGAACAGTGTCTCCGCCGTGAACTGGATAAAATCTAAAGGGATTCACCGTCATGAGTATCAATGCCGGCGACCCGGCGATATACCTTTTACGGGCACACATAGGCTGCATTCCGCCCAGGTAAAAAAACAGAAGCTCATATGCCCTACGACATATGGACTATCCAGAAAGCATGCTCCTGATCTCTTCAGACTAAAACCGAGAGAAAGGCCTCCAGGTATGGCTGAACAGTGAATGGTATGGTGCCTCGTAAACTGACAGGACAAATATTGGCAACTCATCGTACTACAGGAGTAAACAGGGCTGCAAGTGCCACCCGCACCCGCATCAAACTTATAACTACACCATATAGTTCTGGAATATCTATGATCCAAATATGATGGCCCCATGGAAGAATGACCTCCAACAGCTGATCAAGAGAGCAATATATTATTTTAAGGAATGCAAACTAAATTGTGAATTTTACTTGCAGTGACATCTTTGCCATATATGATAAATAAAATATTTCTACCTATTTTTGTAATCTGTTATTTTATATATAAACTAACTATACTAGGTGTACCTACCTACTAGATAAACCATCACATTTTTGCTTCCCTTCCCGTTCCCAACACAAGTGTATCTTATTCCTGGATAAAAAGTAACCTATGTCCTTTCCTGGGACGACCCCCATACCAAATTCCATCTAAAGCGGTCCAGCGGTTGAAGTGTGGGTAACAGCCAGACAAAGATACTTTTGCATTTATAATATTAGTATAAACAAACAAATTTATTCCTATTAGTATGGATTTAAATTAAAAATTTAAATCATTTTAGTAAAAGAAAGTATTTTTCACTAATATTTTCCTACCTATATAATGAAAATTTCAGAAATATCTTTATGTAGGGCTGTAGGCACATGAATGCATTAGGTATCCCACTGTGGAGTGGATATTTATAGCCCGGTAGTGGGGAGAAATCCTGCAGTGATCATTATTATATACCACAGCCTTTAACAACTCTCAGAAATGTACATATTTTGCATCAATACATACAACTCTTAAACTGGCACAAATGGAGAATGATATGTAATTCAATTAGAGAATGATATTAAATAAATCATATGATATTAATAAAACTTTATTTATTGCCTCATGTCCATTACATAAAGGCCTTGAATACAAATAAAGATTGAAGCGAGTAGCACAGGACCGGTCTGAATGGGAGGCTTCAGGCTTGAGGGAGGCCTATGTCCAGCAGTGGATGTCTTTCCACTGAAATGATGTTGATGATGTGTGCTTCAAAATAATTTTGGACAATCCCAATTTACAGAATGTTAAGCCTCAAACACACAGTGACAAGTAACATTAATTTCTTTTATTCCATTCATGACAACTTTTGTGAATCAACATGACTTGTATTCATATTAAAAAATCTAGCTAAGGGTCACAAAGAAGATGAATATGAAACAGATGAAAAAAGACAAACTTTGGCTAAATATATTTAATGATTATTTCAAAACAAATCTGCTTTATACACCTTTATCCATTGTATTGACTAAACTAGACTGTGTTAAATTTCTATCAGTCTGCATTCTTCTGTCTTCTATTTTATTTTGTAGCTTCTTGACTAGGTATCTCAGGCTCAGGCAACGATAACATCAAGAGCCGGGTTATCGAGTCATTGGTAATATAAGGCCGCAGCTCAGAGACATTTTATTCTTGTTTTCTTCAATAATTTCAGAATCTAAGGACAAAACACACAATGTATTATTCTCTCCTCACAGAACATAACAAGCCAACATAACAAGGCTTGGTTTCTTTTTATGTGTCATTTTATATAAATCTGAGATTTTATTAAATCTCATTTGTGTAATTAGTTCAGATTATTTGATGTGTATTTCTCTTTAAAAAGTATACATGTATACTATTTCTTAGTAGGTAACCAGTGTAAAAACCGTTTCTGACTTTGGAATTAGGAAAATTTACAATATATCCCAAGATATTCAAGCATTTAAGAAGGAAATAAAAACTGGAAGAAAGAACTTTGCAGGGCATTCATTCAAGCCAAGTTTGTCATTAATTTGTCTTCATTTCAGACCGCTACCTCGACTTATTGATTTGAAAAATAAATACTACTAACCTGGCTGTTACTTCATGATTATTTGATCCAATTTCCAATTAAAAAATCACATTGGAATCCCGTGGGAACTGCGCGGCAGCGAGCGATGGTCTCTGTGCTCGTAATATGTAGGGTTTTGCAGGTCTCGTTATAGTGGTAATGCAATTTTTTGGTGATTTGGCCTCACGGGATGCGATTATTTCGTCAATAACATCACATACAAATTGCATTTTTATATATTTTATTTTTAACACATCCGTCGGTAACCTTGTAAACTCCCGATTTTGGGGGGTAACATCGCCTACGGGTCGTTATCCAAGATTTATATATTTGCCAAAACGTCAGGCTGACAGCTTAACCGACAGTTTTTCTTTTTTAATATAGAAACGGTCAATCTGTCAAAGTTCATACAAATCGCTAACGAGCGGTTACCAACTTTACCATCATCCGTTAGTAGCAAGGTATCGGTAGCGGATGCGTATATAGGAACGCTTTTTGCCTACGGATGGTAGGAAACGCTACGCCTCGTAAGGCAAAACGAGGCGTTATGTGGATATAGGAACCGGCCCTAAAACATTATTAAAACTTTGTTTCACAGCGATCATTGGCCGAGGCTCTGTTCGCCGGTATCTCACCAGCAAATATTAGCTACAATATACTGCAGTAAGAATATTAAATTTCAACAGTAAATCCAGGGATTATGAAACTGTTTATGTTGAGTTTTATACTGCTATACTCTGCTTAGATCAACGTTGGTAACAAATAACGATCGACGATGGGCGCCTTTATGGCCGTTAACCATATTATAGTAAATAAATAATATAATATAGCATGAATATAATATAGCATAATATAGCATGAATACATAGTAGGTACATTTTATAAAAGCTAATTATACATGGTGGGTCGGATCCTATAACAAATAATTAACCAGCAGTATCGGCTATCGATTCTAAGCATATATTATAGGTTTTTTTTTTTTAGAGTTATTAAAAAAATGTATAGGATTCAGGCGTCGCTCACACAACCAATCCCATATACCTACTTTTTTTTACCAACTCGAAAAAAATTAAGGACCTATACAATATACTTAGAATCGATAGCCGATACTGTGGGTTAATTATTTGTTATAGGATCCGACCCACCGTGTATATTTACAAAATATATTGTACAACATTCATTCCCCCGCCCGCGTCGCGCCGAACGGTTCGGATCAGCGAAGCTCTGTGTTTAATATTAAGTTTAGGCAGTAATAATTGTGTAAAACTATTAGTGTGATATACCAATAGATTCCTTTAGACTTCTAGTTTCTATTAGTGGTTGTGTTATTTCATTAAAACTCCACGGTGTTGAACAGTGACGAAAATAAAAAATACCATAAGTTAATAACTTCGAGTAATATACTTTTACATTATTTCAATCATACAGGACCTAATAGTGTTACTACTATCTATTTGCAACTCACCAGTGAAGTACAGTGACGAAAACAAAGCGAAAAATACCAAAGTTGAGTGACCTCACTCCGCGCCGCGCGCGTTGTCGTCGATTCTAGGAAACGCTGTAGTCAATCAGTAGTGATGGAGTGCCAAAAATGTAAAAAAACACTTTCAAAGAAGGGATCACACTTTTTGTGTCAAGGGCCTTGTCAAGGTACTTTTCATAGAAGCTGCGTCAAAGGATTAGCAGCTGATATGAAAGCTGGGAAAGATCGCCACTGCTGTAATAATTGTGAGGAAAACGAGACGGATGATGAAGGAGACGATGAAGAAACTCAGGACATGAATAAGACACTCAAGGCTATACTAAAAAAAGTCAATGTACTTCCGGGATTGGAAAAGCAATTAAATGCTATTAAACAAAGCATGAGCGTCCTCTCCGATAAGTACGACACATTGCTGGCAGAACACGAACAGTCGAAGGTAAAAATAATAAAGCTCGAGAAGGCGGCGGTGAGCACTAACAATAAATGTATTTATTTGGAAAAATACAGCATGGCTCTCGAACAAAGATTGCACGAATTCGAGCAGACAACTCGCAAACACAACATCGAGATTGCGGGCATTGAGCAATTACCCGGAGAAAACGTGATGGACATCGTAAGCAAAATAAGCACCCAAATAAACGCCAGCTGCGATAATATTGAATCGGCTAAAAGATCTCATACAGTGAAATCAACTACCAAGCCAGCTCCCATCATCGTCGGATTCAAGACCACGGGCACGGAAGCTCGCGACGAGTGGCTGGCCCGGCGGCGCCAGCTGACTGACGTGACCAGCAAGACCATCACAGGCGGGGCGATGACCAACAAAATATACATAAACGAAGACCTAACCAAAACTACTAGAGCTCTATTGTGGAACGCCAAGAAGCAACTACTGGGCGTATTCAAGTATGTATGGGTGTCAAACGGGAAAATACTCGTGAAGAAGGCGGACGGTGGGAATGCTACGTGGATAAAATCGGAGAATGATATTTGTGATCTTCTTAAAGATAAGTGAACCTATAATAAGATAAGTTTACACTGTTTATCTTACCTATATAAAATTCACACCTTTACATAACATAGAATACATAGAAGACCAATCAGTTAATTATGTATGTGTTGATGATGTAAAGGAATTTTTTGAGTCATCAGATGACAATAGGGGCTTATGTTTTCTCCATGTTAATATTCGATCCATAAAAAAACATTTCAACGAACTACTATTATCCTTGAATAAATACCTAGACCAGATTGATATCCTTATAATTACAGAATCAAATATTAACTTTTCTCTATTACCATTTTATTACATCAGCGGTTATAATGTACATCATTTGATTAGAGCTGATCGAACCGGTGGAGGTGTACTAGTGTACACTCGATCGGTCCTTTCTGCGAGTAACGTGAGCGAAAATGTACCACTTGCCAGCGCGATGCGCTCGGCGGAGTGCGTTTCCATGACAATTGATCACAATGGATTTCATATTTACTTAATATGTATATATAGGCCTCCTGAAATAAATAATCAAAATAAAATAGCTCAATTTTTAATTGAGCTTCGTTCACTACTTCAAGGTCTGCCTCCAAAATCTAAAGTAATTATGTGTGGAGATCTTAATATTAATATTTTAAATAGTCAGGATAGTCTGGTATGTAGTTATGAAAACTTAATGGCAGAATTTGGTTTTATAAAATGCATCAATGACATTACACGTCGGGAGATATTAAATTATAATATAGTAGAATCTTGCCTAGATCACATATATATAAGAGGCCAAACCACTAACGTTAACTCAGCTGTGATAAAACACAAAATATCCGACCATTACTTTATTACGGCAAAGGTAGAATGGAAACGCGCTCCTCCTCACGCGCTGGCGCTAGCGGCTCGCGCCGGTAGCGGCGGCGCGCGCACGCGCACGCGTGTGGTGCTGGACAACCGTATGGTCAGGGAGAAATTACTAGCTACTGACTTTGACCAACTGTTATCTATCGAGTGCCCCATAGAATTATATGAAGCTTTTAGTGATATGTTCTTAAACGTGTATAAAGAATGCTATAAAACGGTAACCGTGAACACTAGTAATAGAAATAATAAAAGATGGATAAATACTAACTTGAAAGCTATGATAAAAGAAAGAGATAAGTTATTTGAAATCTGGTGTAATGAACCAAAAAATATGATAAAAAGATTAAATTATACTAAATATAGAAATAAATGCTTCAAGGCTGTAACAAAGAGTAAAAGTGATTACGATAAGCAAAGTATAATAGATTGTAATAGAAATATTAAAAAAATATGGGAGAAAATAAATATGATGTTAGGTAATGAAAAGAAATCTTTAGATACTGTTATTTTAAATAATATAAAAAGTCAAGGTAGTGTTAAAAATATCTGTGATGATTTTTCGCAATCTTTTTCTAGTGAAATTGATCTCATTAAACATGTTTGTAATGATAAGTGGTTAGACAGAAATACGTATGTTAAGGACGCGAACATGTGCATGAGATGGCAGCCGGTAAATAGTGCGAGTGTTAACAGGGTAATAAATAAAATGAGCTCTCAAAAGTCACCAGGCAGCGATCTCGTGCGCATGTCAGATTTAAAAATGGTGTCAAATAAAGTTAGTCCTATAATTGCTAAGCTAATTAACCTATCAGTAAGTAAATCTATTTATCCTGTTAAGCTGAAGAACGCTATAGTCCGTCCGATCTATAAAAAAGGTGACCATAAAAAATACTCTAACTATAGACCGATAGCCATACTCTCATCCATAGATAAAATTGTAGAAAAATGTATAACCACTCAGTTAGGAACATATTTTAATAAAAATAATATAATAAACAAATGTCAACATGGATTTCAAAAACACAAAAGTACATACACACTTCTATCAAAATTCACAAACGAGATTAACTGTTACTTAGCTGATAAAAAATTTGTTGTTGCAATATTTTTTGATTTTAAAAAAGCTTTCGACACGTTAGAAATAGGTACATTGTTGAACGCTATGGATGAGTGCGGTGTGAGGGAGCCGCTGAACCACTGGTTCCGCGACTACCTCTCCGCGCGCACTTTCCAGGTGAAGGTGGGTGAGGCGCTCAGTGACGAGCGGGGAGTGGCGTGCGGCGTGCCGCAAGGCTCCGGCGCAGGCCCGCTGTGCTACCTCATGCACGTGAACAGCCTGTGCGGCGTGCTGCGCCACAGCTCGGCGCACATGTTCGCGGACGACCTGTGCGTCCTGCGCGCCGGCACCGACCTCGCCGACACCTGCGCGTTAATCCAGGAAGATGTCGACTCCGTAGTTAAATGGTCGCACGACAACGGCATTGTTCTCAACTCAGATAAAACTCAATTAATGATAATTCACTCACCATACTTAATTCCCAAAGATCAGTCTGCTCCCATCTATACACACCAATTCTCATGTTTTCATAATAATTTAGCATCATGTAAATGTAAGCCTTTAGAACGCGTAAATTCTGTAACTTATCTCGGTATGAAAATAGATGTTAATTTCTCCTGGTCAATACATATAAACTATTTATGTGATAAATTAAGGATCTTATTAGGTAAATTTTATCATTTAAGCTTTAAAGTTCCTATGAGCACTCTCAAGTGTCTCTATATGTCATTAGTAGAGTCAATTATAGGTTATGCGCTTGATTGCTACGGACTAACTTTTAAAACTAATTTGGACAAAATAGAAAAATTCCAAATTCGATTTTTGAAACTTCTTGTTAATAAAAAAGTAGCTAGTAAATGTAAAGATAACCCTTCAAAACTTTTCAAAATATGTAAAATCCTTCCGGCCAGTTACAAACATAAATATCTATTAGCAGTTAATCAACACGGCAATCAAGAGTATAACCTATGCAAAACTAGTCACGGTCACGACACCAGGTCGACAGCTGCGGGCAAGTACGACGTCCCCAGGATCAACAACTATTATGGCGACAGAACTGTCAATAAACGCTTACCATATATATTAAATAACGTGCCTGCAGCTATCCGACATGAAAAGAATAAAAATAAATTCAAAAGATTATTAAAAAAACACTACTTTGATATTATATAAAAACTTATCCTAATATTAATATTAGTATATAGCCTAGTAATTAATGGCTAAGATAATAATGTATAATTGATTAATATTCGTGATCCCGCAGTCAAACTGTACTCCAGTTTTGTGGGACTATTTTTATTCATTCAATTGTATTTGTTCTCAATAAATAACTAAATAAATAATAATAAATAACATACAGCTGTAGCATCTGGAGAATTTATCACACACATACTTACCTATTCAATGCCTTTTTTTCTACTATATTTAAGCAAAGATTGTAGTGTTATGTAGGTACTTAATTGTATCACTATTCTAATTGTGTCATCCTGTGTTTATGAATAAACTTCTTCTATGCGACGATTAACTTTCCTACACTTCAACGAAGTCTTTGTAAATATGAAAAGTACAAAACAGCACACGTATTATTCAGTTTAAATTTACACTCGAACGCATTGAAATCGGATCACTTTGTATAGAATTTTCCATACAAAGTGACCCGATTGCACTGCAGTTAAGTGCACACAGTATATTAAGTACATTAGTGAATATAATCGTCAAATTACAGGATTGACGTGCGATCTATTATAAGTAAGGATTCACAATCAGCCGGAGAAAAATGCCCGTCAAAACGGGTGCCCGAACAACAACTGCACCCGTTTGGCGCTCAGTAAATTTGACACTTAAGTCATAGTGTTAGGTTTACTTTTGTATAAAATATTTATCTTGACACATACTACAAAGAGGCGTTATTAGCATATTGGAACGTATTTTCTAATGTCAGTTTGCTCCATATATTTTGACACATTCTGTTAGGCACTGTTCGTCCATATGTTATTATAGGTCAATGCGTGCGACGGACAGTAAGGTCATATCAGCGGAAATAACACGTGACTGCGTCAAATGATAATCGCAATGCTTATCGAGATTTGACATAATAAGGGCGGTTTAGTCAGCCGTTAGCGCCAAATTATATTTCAACTAGCTTCTGCCCGCGACTTCGACCGCATGGAATTCGGTTATCGCGTTCTCGTGGGAACTATGCGTTTCTCCGGGATAAATAGTAGCCTATGTCCTCAATAGAGCTCAATCGGTCGAGCGGTTGAAGCGTGAAGAGGTAACAGACAGACAGACAGACAGAGTTAATTTCGCATTTATAATATACGGTACGACGGGACGTCGTGTCGTGAAAAACTACTATTTAAGGTGCAAAATGCAATTATCCTTATGATAATTAATTATTAAAATGATAATTATCTTTAAGTTTATTAATAAAATAATTATTAATGTCTGTAGAAGTCTCGTGACCGCCTGTGTGTAGAGATCTTCTACTATCTAAAGTCCCGCGCCTTCACATTTCAAAACGCTCCAATGTATTTAAAAAGTACCACCAACACTCTCAACACATGTGTGCGCTGACAGCCATCAACTATGTGATGAGAGTATTAGTGATGCTTTTTAAAAAATTAAAATAAAATTGAAGGCGCGGGACTTTAGATACTAGAAGATCTCTATGTGTGTACGGATTAAAGATTATATCCATTTGGTGTAGGTACCTACCAAAATTATTAATATGCGCATAGTTCCCGCGGGAACTCTGTTACTGAATTGCACGCTCACGAAGTAGCGGACATAAGCGAGTCGTAAATATTTACGGTGTAGGCACACCACGGACACGGCCTATAAAAAACACGGTCTCGATCACAACTCGAATGGGAGGCCGGGCGCGCTGCAGTGTCAATGTATGCGTGCGAGGACATATGTACACTTGTAAATGTGTGTGTAGCACTACGCGGGCCAATGGGGGCTATCGCGTGTGAATTTGCCACTAGAGGCGCTAGTGTCGCGTGAGGTCCAATAACATTCAGCTTTCACTGGTTTTGGCGGGCTTCGTGATATAAATCATAATTTCTTTAATTTACCTGTTGAATAGTGATCTCCTTCGTGAAATTACCGCCAATATGGATTATTTGGCTATGAATGTAAACGCTTTGAAAAAAAAATCTTTTTTCCAAACAAAACGGAGCTGCACAACATTGCGGCATAGCTGCTCAATATGATGATGGTTATTTATAATTAATAAACTTAATGAGATTCAAGATTGAAAACTTACTTTCGGCGCCGATCTTATAGAGTCGCCTTTGACAGCTATACCTCTGGACCTTAGTCTACAGTGGCGCCAACTGGTGAGCAAAGAAACGATAGTCCCCATTATTCACTCACCATCTCCGGATGGAGGTAAGGCGAGTTCACGGCGAGTTGCGCGCGGGCTCGATTCAGGCGGGTGATTCCGTGACCATTCTGTATGTAGTACTATTAAATATTCATTCTGTGATGTAGGTCGTATATTTCCACAGAGTAGCACTACGTTGTATCATATAGCTTTTGTGTTTTGGCCCGTATGAAATTGAGCATTTAAATCCCTATTATTCCCTATTACAGCCTATTTGCGTCCCACTGCTGGGCACAGGCCTCCTCTCGTCACGAGAGGGCTTGGGCTATAGTCCCCACGCGGGCCCAGTGCGGATTGGGAACTTCACACACATCTTTGAATTACTTCGCAGATGCGTGCAGGTGTCCTCACGATGTTTTCCTTCACCGAAAAGCTCAGTGGTGAATTCAATGAGCATTTAAATAAAATAAATAAATATCTTGGGACATTTCACACATATTGACCTAGCCCCAAACTAAGCAAAGCTTGTACTATGAATGCTAGACAACGATATAAATACTTATATAGAGAAATACATACATAATATATAAATACTAACATCCATGACTCGAGTACAAACATTCGTGTTCATCACACAAAGTTTGTCCCGAGTGGGACTCGAACCCGCGACCATCGGAACAGAAGGCAGGGTCACTACCAACTAAATCAATCCGGCCGTCACAATTAATTAATTGATTTGTTTTTGTCTGTTACGTTTGTTTATTTTTACGGCACAGAAGTGAGCACACAGCCACAGTATAGATAATAAGTCCTACGTACACAATCAACCTAATGGTAAATGGTTACCTACTGCGGCCCATGGACATAAGGAAATAACAAGATTGCGAATGCTATCTCCATCAGTTGCTATCGCCGTTTTTAAGGCTAAGACCGAGATTGAATATCTCTACGAGTATTGTGGTAATTTTACCAGGGACTATATTCAAAGTCTTTAAATGGGGATCTCCCTGTTCCCTATAGGGTCGCTTACGCGTCGCGTGAACTTTAAGCAGCTAGATTTAAAGTGACGCGTGAGCGATCCTATAGGGAACAGGGAGATCCCTATTTAAGACTTCGAATATAGACCCTGATCTCTTACCTTATCGGAATAGAACTAGAGCGAGCACTGCTAGTTAGCGGCAGTTTTGTCAGGTGATATATAATCCGAACGCATCAGGATGCAGGGTCCGTTCGGATCACATCGGCACATTTTTGCTGGAGGTATATAGGACCTGTCCTCCCTCCAGTAAAAATGTGCCTAAGGAAATACGTATATCGGCTAATGGATCTTGAACTTGTTTGTGTTCATGTACCTAATCAGGTGTTGCATAAACTCCGCCGTACTTAACCTCAAATACACTCAACATCAATGAAAACGGGTCACTTTGTCTAGGATTTTCCATACAGTGACCTGTTTTCATTGCTGTTCAGTGTAGTAAGGCGTTGATTGATGGAACACGGACCCTCGTCTCGACCCACGGGAAAAAATCCCAAGATTCACTAATGCTTATTTTAACCGCTAATGGCTCTTTCAGCAAGTTCTGTTAATCACTACGTTTGTAGGAACTGAATAGTTGGGTTGGTTTCAAAATGAAAGGAAACTTTAAAACTTGGGTCGTAATTTTTCAATTGGTTAGAATTTTTAAATGCGGTAAGCGGTAAGAGACTTTTTATGTTACGACATTTTACAAAAGGTATATCTATTTTAAGCAAGTAGCACTGGGCCAGTCTGAGTGGCGAGCCTTGGGGAGGCCTATGTCCAGCAGTGGACGTCCTTCGGCTGAAATGATGATGATGATGAGGTCATCTATTTTTAAACTTTATTGCTTTTTAATGAAATTCATTATTAGATAAGTATATTTTCTGCATTTTTTCAATGCTTCCGATGAATTTACCGCATAGATATGGTCGATCATGTGTATTTTATTACCAGAAAAATTTATTTATTGCACTAAGTTACTTGGCAAAAATTACTGTAGTTTGTTTATTGTGAACAAGACAGTCGCGACGCGGGACTTTATTTTCTAATACATGTAAAATCACTACACATGTAAACTGTGTGTAGTCCTTTATTTTCTTAATTTCAAATTAGCGCGCCACGGCCGGCACATTAACATACGTCAACTGCCAGATGCTCCGGCAGTGACAGGTGACATTTGAATTGAAAGGTTATAATTTACTTTGCTAATTGGTTCGTTAAGAAATATCAAAACTCGAAATAAAGGCTTTAAATGTTGTTTCTTTCGTTTTACAGGTGAGTGAGATTTTTGTTTATGTACCATGTGATTAGGATAACGTTTGGAAAAACATATTGTAAATAAAATCTTTCGTTTTACAGAGAAACGCAATTACGTCTTTGTTTCATTACAAAAGAATTAACCCAGAAGTGGTCATTAAACCAGATATAGAAGAAAACCTTATTATAAAACAACATTTTCTGCTTCATATGTCAATATGGAAAAATTGAGATTTGATTTTGTCGTAAAATCAACACCAGATGGGAAATCAAACATCATTTGCATAACCTCGATAGCCACACCTAATGGACAGACTTTTGGGATCCCAACTGATTATCAGCCTGCAAGTTTACACCAAACGATTGTAAGTACGCCAAACTACGCAAAGGTAAAAAAGTGTCTAACTAAAAGGCATCAATCTAGAAAAATATGGATAACCTTGAACGATGACATAGCAAAGGCATACTTGGACGAAGAACAAAACTTGCAGTTTAATGACTTTTACCTGGAAGAAATATTGGAACAAACAACCAGTGTTGAATCAGCACCTGGCACTTCCAAACAGATGTTCGAAACGCTGTTAGAAAAATTACTCGGAGAAAAACAAATTAAACCAGAAACACAAAATTTGGGGAAGATTTCAAAAGATTTCATGATTGAAAAATTCACGGGGAGAAATACAAATGCTTATCAATGGATTAAGGATTTCAATAAGGAATGTGAACGATTCCAAATTGACGAAGACCTGAAGAAAATTGAAATTTTGAAAAAAATCATGGAACTTTCCAGTGCAGATTGGTACAGTTGTATGCTTATGAAGCTTACCGTGGAATCGGAATGGATCAAATGGGAGAAAAGTTTTTGTGAGACTTTTGCAAACAAAGGTTGGTCGCCCACGAGATACGCTCTTGCCTTTAAATACCAAGCAGGCTCCTTACTAGAGTATGCTTTAAAGAAAGAAAAACTATTATTGGAAGTGAGGAAAAAGATAGATATCGGGACACTTATAGACCTCATAGCGTTTGGCTTCCCAAATTATGTCGCAGACAAAATTGACAGAGAAACTTTACTTACCACTGAAGATCTGTATGATGAAATAGGTAAACTGGAACATCTTGTCGGTAAAAACAAGTACAGTAAAAAGATTTTTGTAAGTACAGAACCCAAATCAAAAAAAGTAGAAGAGAAAAAACCGTGCCAAATCTGTGTCAGTGAGAAGAAAGGAAGCCGATACCATCCTGAAGAATACTGTTGGTTTAAAGGAAGAAATGAAAAACGGGTTGTGAAAACTGTGAATAACTCCGAGTTGGAAATTGAACTTAACGATAAGAATCCAAAAAACTAGATGTGCCACCATTAATAAAAATAAACATATTATTAAATGATACATTAAATGTGTCTGCAATTTATGACTCTGGTTCTAATGTATCACTAATAAATGCAAAATTACTGAAGATACAACAAAAAGAAGATGCAAGTGATATAGAAGTTGCCAACTTGAGAACTATTAATGGTGAGAAGAAAACAAAAGGCATGGTAACCGTAAAAATAAAAATCTATAACATTGAAAAGGTTATGGATATATTTGTGGTTGATAATGAACATTTTAACTATGATTTCCTGATAGGATTGGATGGCATAAAAAAGTTCAGATTAGTACAAAATGAAGAATTACAGATTATACATGCAACGATCAATCAGATAAAACCACTTCAAAAGAGGATACAAATTCAATAACTGAATAATTCAGTGGAAGATATCCCAAATACAAAAACTGTCAATATTCCTGATGTAAGGGTGACAGAAAAGAAGAGGATGTTTTATTATACTCAGAGGTATTAAAACAAGATTCTAAACAATTACACAAATGTGAAGTAAATTTCAATGAACATATAAATTGTGATAAATTTGAAATATCGGTTAATCATCTGGATTTACATCAAAAATCAGAAATTGAAAAGTTGATAGGAAAATACAATCAAGTTTTCGCAAAGGACAAATATGATGTTGGTACCGTAAGAGACTACGAAGCTCAAATTGACTTGATGATGGATAAATATTGTTACAAACGTCCTTACCGATGCACATCAGAAGACCGAAAAGAAATTGAAGAACAAGTATCACTACTGCTAAAGAAGAATTTGATCCAGGAGTCTTACAGCCCATTTGCAGCTCCTGTAACGTTGGCCTATAAAAAAGAAGATGAGAAGAAAACAAGGCTATGTATAGACTTTAGAGACTTAAACAAAATTGTTGTCCCTCAGGCACAGCCTTTTCCGTTAATTGAGGATTTAATGATAAAAACTGTTGATTGCAAATATTTTTCTACTCTTGATATCAATTCAGCATTTTGGTCTATTCCTTTAAAGATTCAAGATAGATATAAAACGGCTTTTGTCACTCAAGAGGGCCATTTTCAATGGACATGCCTTCCATTTGGATTAAAGACTGCTCCAGCCATCTTTCAAAGAATTTTAAGTAATATCATAAGAAAGCATGAACTCTCTGACTTTGCAGTAAATTTCATTGATGACATTTTAATTTTTTCAAAGACTTTTGAAGAGCACATAATACATATATCAAGACTACTGGAAGCAATACTGAAGGAAGGTTTCAGACTAAAATTTTCAAAATGTAAATTTGCCAATAATTCTGCCAAATATTTAGGCCATATCATTGAAAATAACACCATCAGACCCCTCAAAGACTATTTAACTGCTGTCAAAAAATTTCCAGTCCCAGAAACAAGAAAAAATGTTCGACAATTTTTAGGGAAGATAAACTTTCACCACAAATTCATACCTCATAGTGCAATTATCCTGGACCCACTACACAATTTATCGAGGAAAGATGTTAAATTTACATGGTCAACAGAATGTCAAGAATCATTTGATAAAATAAAAGCCTTATTATGTTCACAGCCAATTCTGAAAATCTTTAATCCAGAGCAACCAATAAAAATATACACAGATGCAAGTGCAAAAGGTGTGGGAGCAGTACTAAAACAAGAAGAAAACGGAAGCAGCAAGCCAGTTGCATATTTTTCAAAAAAACTATCCGAAGCCCAAAAAAAAAAGAAGGCAATATATCTGGAATGTCTGGCGATAAAAGAAGCTGTAAAGTATTGGCAGCACTGGCTTATGGGTCAAGAGTTTGTAGTATATTCGGATCATAAACCATTGGAAAACATGAACATCAAGGCAAGAACAGATGAGGAGCTTGGTGATTTGACCTATTATTTGTCACAATATAACTTCAAGATAAAGTATAACCCAGGGACCAGGAATCAAGAAGCTGACTGTTTGAGCAGAAACCCAGTTCTGGAATCTTCTGATAATACTGATGATTTTTTGAAAATAGTAAATCTAATAAAGTTAGAGGACATAAAAAATGACCAACATGTAAATTTAGATTACAACGATAGGACAACTAAATTTGTACTGGAAAATGGAATCTACTATAAAAAGACCAAAGGAAGGAAAAAAATCGTACTGTCAGAAGATTTAACTAAGACTCTAATAAAGCATGTACATGATACTTATTGTCATATTGGAAGAACTCAAATGATAAATAAAATAACGCCATTTTATGCAGCAAAGAATATGATCGCCAATATAAACCGAGTTTGTGACGAGTGCGAAACCTGTATTAAGAACAAGTCAAGAAGAAAACCAAAATATGGTCTAATGTCACACTTGGGCCCAGTCACCCGTCCTTTTTAAATCGTGTCTATTGATACAATTGGAGGCTTTGGAGGATCACGATCCACAAAAAAATACTTACATGTATTGGTTGACCATTTTACGCGATTTGCTTATATTCTCACGTCAAAAAATCAAAATTCCGATGATTTTATCAAACTAATGAAGTATGTGACACCAAACTACCCCATTCATATGGTACTAACAGATCAGTACCCGGGCATAAACTCCAAAGAATTCAAAGAATTTTTAAAAAAGGAAAGTATACAAATAATTTTTACTGCCGTTGACGCACCCTTTTCGAATGGGCTCAATGAAAGATTAAACCAGACTTTAGTGAACAAGATAAGATGTAAAATAAACGAGAGTGATAAGAAAACGGCATGGACAACAATTGCACAAAAATGTGTTGAAAAATACAATGAAACGGAACACACAGTCACAAAGTTTGCCCCAAAGTACCTACTGGAAGGTGAAAATGTAAACATTCTACCACTAGAATTAAAATCAAGGTGTACTAAAGACGATTTGAAAAGAGATAGATTACTCGCTTTGAAAAATACTGTAAAATCACACAATTATAATAAAAAAATATTTGACCTGAATAGAAAAGAATACAAATTGGATGTAGGAGATAGAGTGTACGTGGAAAATGGAAACCGGCTAAACAGGAAGAAGATGGATGAATTAAGGATTGGACCTTATAAGATACTGAAGAAAGTTTCAAATTCCATCTATGAGATTTATACCGGACATAAGAAGGCGGAATCAAATCTCTACCACATTACTAAACTTTCTCCTATATTCGTTCATGGATAAACAATTCCATACATTTATTAGAATTGTTTATTACTGAGGCTGGGAGATGTAAAATCACTACACATGTAAACTGTGTGTAGTCCTTTATTTTCTTAATTTCAAATTAGCGCGCCACGGCCGGCACATTAAGGCGCCTGTAGCCGTCGATGACCTTGAGCGTTTTGAGCCCGATCCTCTCAATAATAACCGCGCCAAATACGCTAACGTAAATTACAACGATAGCAATGGTTAATTTCGCCCGCTGTCTTAAGTCTACCGTGGCCCAGCGGTCCAAATTCATCATGACGTACATGAGAGCGCAAGAGGGGCGCGGGTTCAAATCACCGCTTATAATAACTTTTTGTATATTTTTTTTATGAATTGAATACTTTTTTAATTAATTTACATGCTGAACATGGTACTAGTGATATTTAGATATTTTTAATGTTTTTTCGTATCAAAGTCGTAGTTTAAGAATATGCAATGCAATGACTACATTCATAATAAAGTACAAACAGCAGGAAAACTGGCCTGTCTGGAAAAAAAAATGTTCATGGTTTTATTAATTATAATAATGATTTTTTTATGTCAAATATTCTTGAATAAAGTCATTGTTAAAATCCGATCATTCTGTACAATCTAAATATATATTCTGTACATCTAAATATATAAAACTCAAAGGTGACTGACATAGTGATCTATCAACGCACAGCCCAAACCACTGGACGGATCTGGCTGAAATTTGGCATGCAGGTAGATGTTATGACGTAGGCATCCGCTAAGAAAGGATTTCCCGAAATTCCCACGGAAACGGGAAAAAACGGGGTTTTTCATTTTAATATTTCTGCGCATACGAAGTTGTGGGGAAAAGCTAGTCTAAATATATAAAACTCGAAGGTGACTGACTGACTGACATAGTGATCTATCAACGCACAGCCCAAACCACTGGACGGATCTGGCTGAAATTTGGCATGCAGGTAGATGTTATGACGTAGGCATCCGCTAAGAAAGGATTTCCCGAAATTCCCACGGGAACGGGAAAAAACGGGGTTTGTCATTTTAATATTTCTGCGCATACGAAGTTGCGGGGAAAAGCTAGTCTAAATATATAAAACTCAAAGGTGACTGACTGACTGACTGACATAGTGATTTATCAACGCACAGCCCAAACCACTTTGCCTTTGTACATGTGTCTCTTCTCTGTATTGATAATTGTATTTGTGTTTTTTTTTCTGTACAATAAAGTGTTACTTACTTACTTACCACTGGACGGATCGGGCTGAAATTTGGCATGCAGGTTCCTTAGGGAACGTATGGGAGCGCTAAGAGAGGATTTCCCGAAATTCCCACGGGAACGGGAAAAAACGGGATCTTTCATTTTAATATTTCTGCGCATACGAAGTTGCGGGGAATAGTACAATATTGCAGAGGCCGCCAAGTAGCGCATTGCCGGACGATTCTATTAGTACGAGTCCGGCAATCGCAATTGCGGCCGAGGTATATATAATGCTTTTCTCAAACAGCGAGGAAATACGTAAGGTCAGTCGGGGCAAGTGCGCTAGGATGGGGTAAGTGCGCCTAACATAAATATATCGAAACCTATAAATATTACTCAACTAGTAGTTGGCTGTTTACAAGGCATAGGGGCGAAATAAATTTAGGCGCACTTACCCCACATCAGTATTTACTACTTCCATGATCGTGGATGATTTGGCCATGGAAGTTGTACTCATTACCTCCATGGATTTGTCAGTTTCTCTACAGAGGTGTCTCAAATAAATAGCAAGCGAATTAAAAAAAAACACACACGACAATAATGTTTTTGCTGGCCAAGGCCGGCAATGGACAGCCTGGCGTCTTCTTTTTTTGAAAGTAACACGAACATTACCGAGCATGTTTGAGAAAAAGCTAGTTACTATAAAAACATCAATTCAGATTCCTTTTCTAAGTTGGTGGACGCGAATTGGTCCATAGGTGGACGCAATCTGGATTAAGTGGACGCAAACTGGGTAAATCGCCTAATTTGCCTATTTGTGTCGTTTTTTTGAAAACTACCAGATGTTTCGACCAAAACTATAAGTTATATTGAAAAGGACTATATAATCAATACATTACATCCCTTTTATAATCAAAATTTCAATAAGAACATTTTTATTTTCACCTTCAAACTTGCCAACTCCAGTAAGTGAACGCAAACAGGCGAAGCGACCCTACTTTTCAGCGACTTTCTTGAGGTAATAAGCGGTTCGCCCTTGTCGCTTTCGCCCTTTTTATTACCCATTTTAACACTAGGTAACAATAACAATATTATAACAAGAACACTATTACGGAGTAACAAAACAAACTTAACAAATAAGTATCTATAACAACAATAAAATGCAAATCCTCGAGACAAATCACTCCACTCGACTTACTCTCTCGCTAGTTACTCACTCGCTATTCACTCATTTCCGAGTGCCGGCCGGCCGGCCGACCATGCTGTGCGTCCTCTGATCGAGTTCGGGATACCTACCTAGCTGGCAACAGCGCGCGCGACCGCGAGGTAAACAACACGAGTGCCGAAACTCGCAACGTCGCCTTGTTCTCAACCACAACTTTCTGTTTAATGCAATGAAGTTATAGAAAAATAACACTACTTCAAATCCAATATAAAAGTCAAATTTATGAAACGAACTTTTATCCTTCTTTCTTTAGTAATCATGATAGTTTAGATATTTTTTAATCAATAAATAAAAATATTTAAAAATATAAAAAACGCCGCATAATTCAACAAAACGCCTACCATAATAAGCGCAGCAAATGTGTGTTGTGATACTTGTGATTATACACTAGGTAAGACATAGGTTTTTCGTCTAAAAGCTATTTATCATATAAGTTAGAAGGTAAAGCCCTAGATAAAATTCTGAAAAGTACTTGCAAAAAATTTGGCAACGTACATTTTTTCCTAAGCGGAAATAAATGGTTACATATAGGAGGATTAAGGATTTCTTAAATGACATCCATAGTACAAATCATTACATATAAGACGATATAAAATACCAGAAACACTAATTGACTATATTTGTGTTCCATATTCGTAAACTTTGCAGATGACAACTTGTTACAATTATAGAAAAATGGTTACAAAAACACCTCGAATTTGCATTTTTGCCTCACTACTCGCCTTAACATACGTCAACTGCCAGATGCTCCGGCAGTGACAGGTGACATTTGAATTGAAAGGTTATAATTTACTTTGCTAATTGGTTCGTTAAGAAATATCAAAACTCGAAATAAAGGCTTTAAATGTTGTTTCTTTCGTTTTACAGGTGAGTGAGATTTTTGTTTATGTACCATGTGATTAGGATAACGTTTGGAAAAACATATTGTAAATAAAATCTTTCGTTTTACAGAGAAACGCAATTACGTCTTTGTTTCATTACAAAAGAATTAACCCAGAAGTGGTCATTAAACCAGATATAGAAGAAAACCTTATTATATACATATGCTGATTGATAGCCTCTTCATATCTCAAACCTCGGTTTACGCAATGTTCCGGCCCACAAGGACCCTGTCATCCAGCTTCGCCATGCGCTACGATCTGCGAAATATTGCCTTCAAAATCCATCAGGCGCCGTTAACTATTTCAATAAGAATCTACTTGTCATACACACATTCATTCCGATCGCCTGTCATTGTACATCTCTTTTTTAATTAAATTCTATTACGTTGAATTTCGAGTTTCATTGAAGCTCCATTATGTCCGCTAAGACATAAAATGATGGACCATGAGGGGAAAATAAGAAAAGAAGAAGAAAATCAATAAGAAGATTAATCGACAAGACATCGAGTTCCGACTTCGTCACCGTACAAGTTCGCTGTGGAAAAGGAGTTGGATATTTGGTGATTTGGAGACATTAGAGCTGTGGTGTATATTATCTGGACGTGGAAGAACATCGCCGAGGATCAGTGAGGCATCTAAAGCATCACGCCGTGCAGCGTAGTCCATACGAGATAAGTGCCTTGGTTTCCTTTGTCTATCCTACCAATTCCCTATTAAAAACAAAATAAGTCTAAAATCATTTAAAAAAAACCATATTATTACCAAATTAGTGGAAATTAGTAGCTAAAACTAATTAACTTTAGGACAAAGAATTTGCATCATCTTTAATTTCTACCTACGTAAAACAACAAAAATAATCAAATTAACTGTAAGTTAACTTTTCGTTAATTAAATGCTTAATTAGGTCTTATTTAAAGTTAAAAGTGATATAAATAGTAAAATTATAGTTTCCCATACGTTTCTAAGTTAGTAAATTCACGATTAAAGTTTACATTTTAGTGCTAATTGAACGAGATTAATTATTTTGTTTAGCAAACTCGTAACTTTTAACGGCAAGCAGTACTACTTAGTTTGTTCGTTGTTCTCACGTATCACGCCGACTATTCCAGAATTGTGCATCGCGGCCGGCACTGGCCTGCAGTGCAAGTACTCACGACAGGCGCGGCGGCGCGATCAGCTGATCGGGCGCAACCCGTTTCCCTGGCCGGCGCCGGCGTCGGTGCCGGTGCTGGTGAGCAGTCTCGTGAGGAGCGTGAGCTAACATATTTTATTTATAGTAATAAGTGAATACTTTAAAGGGCGAAATAAATAACTTGTGCGCTTAGCATTATGTTGCAGTCAAGTAATAAACTTGGCGTTATAAGTGCAAATGATCGTTTAAAAGAATTATGTACTATGCGAATGTCGCCCCTTTTTTGTAATGATTTTACATGCCTAGGATAATACACAGATCAAGGTACACACATGATTAACCACATTTTAATGTGATGAGAGTGGAAGGATGAGTCGACCGAGAGTAATTCATTCATCTTTGAACTATATTGTTATGCTAATATGATTCTAGCCTATAATTATATCCTTGTGGCTATGCCACTACCATATATGTAAATTTAATCTAGTGCCTTCCCATGTCTACAGTATGCATAATAGTGTTAGTGGTACTTAGCCACAGGCTCTCTATGTAGCCTCTCTTAGTCTTATAGACTTAACACCTATGGTGTCCCGAGGTATATGGTTCTGCACTTCATATTAACTATCATATAGGTCTAGATTGGGCACGGTCGACTCGCTCCGGTCTAATCAGGGTTACTAGATCCCTGGTGACTCTAATCATTCGCTCAATTAGTCACTATAGCCGGACGGAGGAACTGTGTTCCCCCGGAGACCTCCACCATCCCCATAGTCTCGCCACGGTTGCTCCAACATCAGTCGACCGTGCCAGTATGCTTCCTTAACATACTTCTGGGAGTTCACAACTCTCCAGTCCATTTGCCTTGATCGTAAGTGATACAAGATGGACTGCTAATATAGACAATCAAACTAGAAACGGTCTTGTCATCCCTCCACGTATCATGCACTGGTTCGACTACATCTAATAGATTAAAGCACTTACCCAAGGTGTTCATGGTGGACCGCCCAGGAACTAGAGCCCTCACGACCACTCCACCCAGACATTCCCCTTTTTCTTTTCACCCTTGTCGTGCAATGTCAATTGCCGCCATCATTCTAGACACAGTACCAACATACCAGTGAGTCAAGTTCCGCAGCAGGGTTGCCACACAAAATATAGATTGACAGTACTAGTGCTGACACTTACCGAATTTTACATGGCGACTCGCGCTGTGCGCGACACTCCGACAAGCAAGGGAATTACTGTAGCAAGGTGAACAGGTGGCGCGTCCATTCCAGGATCTTCTCCCTGGCACGGATGGCAGCGTCCCTGGTACTTCTGGATGTTCTAACTTCGTCACGTATAGTGTCAGGAGTGGTAGGAACATCTTCTAATTCTGACGTCTCATCATTTACCTTGGGCTCCTCACCAGATGCAAGTGATGGTGTAGTTTCCTTCATTGACTCTATTACACTTGCGTCGTTTTCTGGTACAATAGTAGGTGACATGTTCTGTGTGTCCAGTTTGTCATGCTCCGATGTCGCGTTTGATGAGGATGTCGTTTCCACGTCTATTACTGGTTCGGGTACTGAGGTCTCATCAGCATCAGTTTCTAATGGATAGAGATGTGCAATGGACCTTGTCATTATAGAATCACCTACTCTCACTTTAGCGACTCTATGTTCGCCATCTGCACCCCTAATCAATTCAGCTATTTTCCCGACCTTCCACATTTCACGGTTTTTTAAATCAGACTTTATTTGTACTACGTCTCCTATTTGAGGTACACGTTTAGACATCACACGTGGTTGCTTGGGAGAGTTGTTATATCTCTCTCTGAGATTTGTCAGATATTGTGTCATAAATATCTTCTTGAACTCTTCTATTATCTTTAGACCTTTCTTCCAGCTTTCTATTAAGTTGGATTTGAGTTTAGAACCGTCCTCAGATGGAAGAGCTTCTGTCGCTGGAGACAAGGTTAGGCAATTTCCTAAAGTAAGGAAATCTGATGGTCTTAATATGTGAATTAATTCTGGTCCCACTTTTGTTAGTGGGCGTGAGTTTATTACTCCCTCTATTTCCTTCAGTACCGTTAGCAATTTACTATCTCCTAATAAGTGCTTTTCCAGCGTACGTTTCAAGGAATGCTTTACTAGGGCGACAAGTCGCTCATAAAATCCGCCGTGCCATGGGGCGAGCTGAACAGAGAACTTCCATTCAATCCCCCTTTCGATACAATAAGGTTTCGTCATAACTTCGGAGGTTAGCTTGAAGTATGTGGCATTATCCGAATACACTCGCTTGGGAGTGTTTCTTGTGGCAGTGAATCGTCTGAAGGCTAACAGGCATTCCTCTGCTGTGAGGTTATTGACGACTTCCAGGTGAATGGCCCGGACTGCTAAGCAAGTGAACAGGGTTACCCATCGTTTCTCTTTTCCATCCTTGGTACTTACAAACAGGGGTCCGAGGTAGTCAATGCCACTGAATGTAAATGGAGTACTATAATTCACTCTTTCACTGGGCAATGCCGGCGTTACTGGTAGACGGTATGGACCTCCTCCATGTTTAATGCACTGTTGACATTTTGAGACGACCTTGGTCACTTGACGTTTGCCTTGAGGTATCCAATACTTTTCTCTAATTAGGCTGAGAGTATGCGTGGCACCAACATGGTAATTTTGTTCATGAGTTTGCTTTATTATTTTGTTAGTAAATTCACAGTCTTTGGGCAATAAAATGGGATACTTCATATCATAACTCCAAGCTGTGTTTGCCAGTCGACCTTTGCATCGTAGTACGCCATCTACGTCCATAAATAGGCCCAAATTTCTTGACAAGTGTGTCGGCTTTCCAGCAGTTTCATTTCCAAAGTGATGCTTTTGTAACTCCTTGATTTCTGTCAGAGTGTTGAGAGTCTTGTTTGACACAGGTGTGCTTTCTATTGGTGTATCCAACTCCATGATTTCATTTTCCATTACATTATTTGTTACATAGTCTACATCCATCTGTTGCCGTTTGTTTTCTGAAATAATCGATTTATTCCCTGGACTGTCATCTGAGACTGTCATTTCTTCATGTCCAAAGTCCAGGTCCTCCCCTGAACAAAGGAAAGATATATGACTTTCATAATGCCGGTTGACAGGCCATTTAGACTCGTCATTCTTTAAAAATGCGGGGCCATTGAGCCAAAGTTCAGCGTGTTGTTCCCATCTTTCAGGTCTTGTTGCTACATCAGCCGGATTTGATTTAGAATTGACGTAAAATAATTCAGCTTGCGATTGATTTTTCTTTATTTCTTCGATTCTGTTCGAAACAAATGGTGGCAGAAGTTTATTTGATCGCATCCATCCGAGAACAACAAGACTGTCAGTCCATAGTACTTCCTTTTCTAATGGTAAAGCCAGGTTCACTCTAACATACTTCAAGAGTCTACTTGCAATCAATAAACCTAGCAGTTCAAGCTTAGGAATATACAATTC
This sequence comes from Aethes cnicana, assembly GCA_963971205.1. NCBI lineage: Eukaryota > Metazoa > Arthropoda > Insecta > Lepidoptera > Tortricidae > Aethes > Aethes cnicana. Next base: position 3,092,707 of record OZ020287.1, on the reverse strand, counting down.
ACTTGTGTCTTCGCCTTTAGCTATTCTTGATTTGGCCATTACAATGGAAACCGAAGTGTTCTGTTCACCTCTCACTACTAAATATATGACGGCGGCGTATGCAATCTTCGATGCATCCGAAAAACAATGTAATTCATAGGTAGCTCGAAGATCTACAGCCTCACCAATCATACACCTAGGAACTTCTATGTCCGAAGCCGTCTCTATATCCTCCATGATGGATTGTATGGATTGTGTCAGTTCGTGTGGTAGAAGAACATCCCATTTGAGTTTCTTCTCACATATGCTTCGAAACAAGACTTTCAATGGCAGTAGTACCGGACATATGAAACCACAAGGGTCGTAGATTCGGGCCAAGGTACGAAGTACCTTCCTTTTCGTGTTTGCTGGTGTATCATGGTTAAAATGACTTCGAGTTACCTTTAGTTTTAAAGTATCACTATTAACGTTCCATGACAGACCAAGGACTTTAACCGCCCCTTCATGTTTATCTTGTAGTTCGGCAGGTACGCAGTCAAGGAAATCTTTGCTATTTGAAGCCCAGTCTCTAATATTCATCGTGATTTGATTGAATGATTCCTTTGTTTTGTAATATATTTCTTTCGCTTCTTGAACGGAATTTGCTCCTGTCACTAAGTTGTCAACATAGCATTTATTAGCTATTTCTGTCAGTAAATTTTCTTCGGCTTGTTTCATGTGATGTCTTATTGTAGCATTAAGAAGAAAGGGACTGGATATAATTCCAAACGGAACCCTGCAGAACCGTAAATATAGCAGATTTTCTTCGGTCACGTCTTGACTGCTATCCTTTATCCACAGAAATCGTGTCACATCACGATCCTTCTCCTGAAGTCCGATCTGCAAAAATGCCTTTTCTACATCTGCCAGAATGCCTATAGTTTTTGTTCTGAACTTCAATAGGAGGCCGGTGAGATCTTCCAACATGGACGGGCCACTGTATAAACATTCATTCAAACTTCGTTTTCCAGTAGTTGTTGCTGAAGCGTCGTACACGATTCTGCCACGCTTGCCTTCACTCTTGACCATATGGTGTGGTAGGTAATGTATAGGATGATCAATATCATTGCTGTGTGGTTCAACTACTTCAATGATATTGAGTTCCATTTGTTCCCTGAGGATGTCATCATATTCTCGAAGTGTGACCATATCCAGTCTCTTCACCAAACTCTTCAGTCTCCCCAATGCCAATCCGAAATTCACTGAGAGCTGCGGAGGATACTCAATCCAGGGCCATTTTACCTCATAGCGTCCATTCCGATATTGAATTGTATTGTTGAAGTGTTTAACAGCCTCTTCTTGGTGAGTGGCCTTGGGTGAATCATTGATGCCAATAGACTCAAGAGACCACAAAAATTTTATATCAATGTTTCTGAGTGGGAGATCTGGTTCCGTAAAATATGGGCAGCCTGGACTGTGGCAAAGACAATAAGTGGTTACCGTTAAAGTATTTTCTTGTTCTGATGAAGTTTCTTGACTAACAGTTCCAGATAACAGCCAACCAAAATCCGAATTGACAACATACAGGTTGCTCTTAATTTTCATTTTGTTTTCCCATATGATACTTGTGTAATAATCATTACCAATTAAAATGTCTATTTTCTCACCAACAGAATCATCATCTGCCGGGACATCAATTTCAGGATAATTAAGGGTTGGTATTGGTAATCTGTCAGTAATATGTGGAACAATATTAACCCTTATCTGCCTTTCAATTCCCCGCTTGGTTCTTATGATGATCTCCGCAGAAGGGCTTGATATCTCCTTTGGTTTTGCCGATCCAAATGTGTAGATCATGAGTAGATCCGTGTTGGTGGATGTTATACATAGTCTGGATGCTGTCTTTGCTGTAATGTAACTTCTCTGGCTGCCACAGTCTAAGACGAGTCTACATTTATGCGTCTTTGTTGGGTGGTCGGATTTTCGCACCTGTGCCACTGCAGTCTGTAAAAAGGTTATATTATTTGACAAGAAGCATTGCGTAAAGTAGTCTTGAATTTTATCAGGGTTTTCTTTACCTTTGGGTTTAGTACACAGCAACTGCAAATGACCTTCACCACAACGATAGCATGAAATTTTCTTAAAACAGTTTTCCGTCTTGTGGTTTCTCTTCAAACATTTTAAACATCTTCCTGATAACTGCCTTTTTCTCATTTCAGCTGTTTTGAATTTCCGACAGTCAGTGCTAGTATGTGTTCCGTGTGGTGCCGGCAAAGAATTGCACCACCCCCTCTCTTCCCGTGGGTGTCGTAAGAGGCGACTAAGGGATAAACCGGAGGATGGGCAGCAGCGTCCTCCGAGAACTACCTTCATCAAACTGCGGTCGCCAACCCGCCTGCCAAGCGTGGCGACTAAGGCAATCCCCCCCAAGGGATAAAACTGGAACGATGAGGCCACAATTAAAACCCAGACCCCCAGTCCCCGGCGGCCCCGCTATTCCTGGCTCCGGTAGCGGCCATGGTAACGGCGGGGCAGGGGGTGCTAGAGTTAATCCCCGGCAGAGACCCGGCTACCAAAAACGACGACCCTTGGCCCTGGCAACATATAACTGCCGTACACTGCGGACCGACGAAAAGGTACTGGAACTGGAGGAAGAATTGAGCAGGTTACGTTGGGGAATCATAGGGTTGTCAGAAGTCCGGAGAGAGGGGGAGGACATGATAACCCTGAAGTCCGGTAACCTGTTCTATTTCCGGGAGGGCGACCAACAGTCCCAGGGAGGTGTCGGGTTTATCGTCCACAAGTCCCTCGCAAACAATGTGGTGAAGATCGAGAGTGTGTCGACCAGGGTAGCGTGCCTTGTACTCAGAATAACACAACGATATTCGTTGAAGGTTATACAGGTTTACGCTCCGACCTCGACGCACTCCGACGATGAGGTGGAGGCTATGTATGAGGATATTTCCAGAGCCATGCATAGCTCCAGAACTCACTTCACAGTTGTTATGGGGGACTTCAACGCGAAACTAGGCAAACAAGACGGTGAAGAGCTGAGAGTGGGGCAATTTGGAGTAGGGCGCAGGAATCACCGGGGCCACCTACTGGCTGGTTTCATGGAGAAGGAGGGACTCTATATGATGAACTCCTTCTTCAAGAAACGTGAGCACAGAAAGTGGACCTGGATGAGCCCTGATGGTGTAACGAGGAATGAGATAGACTTTATCATGTCGACGAGGAAGCAGATATTCGATGATGTCTCAGTGATCAATTCGGTTAAGTCCGGGAGCGATCACCGTATGGTACGAGGCACATTGAATATCCAAGTGAAGCTTGAGAGATCTCGACTGATAAAGTCTACGCTCCGCCCGGCACCGGCCCAGCTCCAAAACCCCGAGAGCTTTCAGCTCGAACTCCAAAACCGTTTTGCTTGCCTAGAAAGCGACGTGGACGATTACAACGACGGGTTTGTGGAAGCTGTCCATACGGTTGGGTCCAAGTTCTTCAAGACCCGCCGTACAAGAACCAAGAAAATCTCAGACTCAACCCTAAAGCTCATGGAGGTGAGGCGTGAGATGATTCTGCAGTCTTCAGGTGACGCTAGTCATTATCGGCAGCTCAATAGGCAGATCTCGAAGTCTCTGAAGCGTGATATACGCCGATTCAATACCAACAGTATTGAAAAGGCTATTGAGCGTAACAGAGGCTCGAAGGTGTTTGCCAAAGATCTGTCTATTGGCCAAAGCCAATTGACAAAACTGAAGACCGAAGACGGCAGGATCGTCTCATCCAAACCGGAGCTGTTGGGAGAAGTCGAGAAGTTCTATGGGCAGTTATACACGACAATCCGAACACCCGTCGCTGATCCAGCTAAAGACCCTAGAGCTAGATTAACCCGACACTATACCGAAGATATCCCGGACGTCAGCCTGTACGAGATTAGTATGGCTCTCAAACAGCTTAAGAACGGCAAAGCCCCCGGTGATGACGGAATTACAGCTGAACTCCTGAAGGCGGGTGGTAAACCAGTCCTTAAGGCCCTTCAGACGCTGTTTAATTCCGTCATTCATGAAGGGAGAACGCCGCGAGCATGGAACAGAAGTGTGGTGGTGCTCTTCTTCAAAAAAGGTGATAACACCTTGTTGAAGAATTATAGACCCATCTCACTTCTGAGCCATGTTTACAAGCTGTTTTCGAGAGTCATTACGAACCGTCTCGCGCGCAGGTTTGACGAATTCCAGCCTCCCGAACAAGCCGGTTTCCGAAAGGGCTATAGTACCGTAGACCACATACATGCGTTGCGGCAGGTTGTACAGAAGACCGAAGAGTATAACCTCCCCCTTTGCCTTGCATTTGTGGACTACGAGAAAGCCTTCGATTCGATCGAGACTTGGGCTGTGCTGCAGTCTCTCCAGAGGTGCCAAGTTGACTACCGGTACATCGAAGTGTTGAAGTGTTTGTACGAAAATGCCACCATGTCCGTCCGACTACAGGACCAGACCACGAAGCCTATTCCACTGCAGCGGGGAGTCAGACAAGGAGATGTGATCTCTCCGAAGCTGTTCACCGCTGCATTGGAGGATGCTTTCAAGGTGCTGGACTGGAAAGGTCGAGGCATCAATGTTAATGGCGAGTACATCTCTCACCTTCGATTTGCCGACGATATTGTAGTCATGGCTGAGACCATGGAGGACCTCAGTATTATGCTCGCTGACCTCAGCAGAGTTTCCGATCGAGTTGGTCTTAAAATGAACATGGACAAGACGAAAATTATGTCTAATGTCCATGTTGTGCCAACTCCCGTAATAATCGGAGGCTCTGCGCTCGAAGTTGTTGACCATTATGTATACCTGGGACAAACAGTCCAGTTAGGTAGGTCCAACTTCGAGAAAGAGGCCAATCGTCGAATCCGACTCGGCTGGGCAGCGTTCGGGAAGCTTCGCAGTGTCTTTTCGTCCAAATTACCGCAGTGTCTCAAGTCGAAAGTCTTCGACCAGTGTGTGTTGCCAGTGATGACTTATGGTTCCGAGACGTGGGCGCTTACGATGGGCCTCATAAGAAGGCTCAAAGTCACTCAGAGGGCAATGGAGAGGGCTATGCTCGGGGTTTCTCTGCGTGATAGAATCAGAAATGAGGATATCCGCAGTAGAACTGGGGTCACCGACATAGCCCGAAGAATTGCGAGCCTTAAGTGGCAGTGGGCGGGGCACATTGCTCGCAGGACTGATGGCCGATGGGGCCGGAAACTTCTCGAGTGGCGCCCGCGAACCGGGAGACGAGCTGTCGGTAGGCCTCCAACAAGATGGAGCGACGACCTCGTGAAGGTCGCGGGAAACCGGTGGAAGCAAGTAGCACAGGACCGGTCTGAGTGGCGAGCCTTGGGGGAGGCCTATGTCCAGCAGTGGACGTCTTTCGGCTGAAATGATGATGATGATGATGATGAGTGCTAGTATGATTGGTCATCTTACAAAAGAGGCATGGTCTTCTTGCTTTCTTGACAGGTGGTTGAAGAGAATCAGATGTAGTGGTGAAAGAAACATTACGTTTTCTTTTTAGATTGGGATGTGGTTTCTTGTTCACTCTGACATGCAGTGACTCGGTGCTACAAGAAGGTGTACTATCTGAAGTTCTTATTAAGTTTTGGAAGGATTTTTCCAAGGCTGTGACGATTTTTTGCAGGCCATTACGGATGGCTACCATGCTGTTATCATCATTAATGAGATGATGCTCATGAATGACCCTGTCAGGAAATTTAGAGAGTATGACTGATCGAAGGTGATTACCATTGATGGGTTCTCCGAGCTGTTCTAGAATCCTCAGGTGTCTCTCTACTTCATCTAGGACACGCCTACAACTTTCACCATTGTATTCAGCTTTGGGAATGTTGTGTAACGCTGAATAGTGAGCGTCTACTAGGACATCCTTCGAACCAAATCGTTTCTGAAGGATGTCAACTGCTACCTTGTAATTGGCATCACTCCCTGTTATTCCTGCTATGACGTCTAGAGCTGGTCCTGCTAACCGATCTACTAAATATGCTAATTTGTCTGAATCTGCAATTTCTTGGCTGTGGACACTTGATTGGAAGCGGTCCCAGAACTCGCTCCATTTTAATTTATCTCCATTGAAGATGGGTAGTCCTAGTTTCGGTAGTTTAGCCGTAGATGTGGTTTTTGAATTTTGAGGGGTCTTATTTAGCAGGATGGTAACTTCTAGTTCGTTCAGGACATCTTCGGCTTTCAATTGATCAATGTTAATACTGTCTATGTTAGTATCTTTACTTATGGTGAGTAGGTGGTGTATTTCATTTTCCAATGCCTGGAGGCGTTGCTTCAACTTCATTTGACAACTTAAGAATACTGCTTCTTCTACTCCCCCTTCTTGGCATTTCATTAAGATCGCCTTGGCTTCTTCGGCTGTCTCATTCACCCTTTCTTGCCGTAGATGGACTCGCTCTAGTGTTGCCATTGTTCCATAGACTGAAATGGAGTACTTCATTTCATAAGTTTCAAATAGTTTCAATAATTTAATAAAAATGCTAGAATCACAACCCAATGCTTATGCGGTTACACATAGTTACACAGTTATTCAGTTGAGCAGCAAAGATATCCACTTACTAATTTATTTATTTATTTTCTAATGTTAATTAAAATCACAATACGGATATGTTCATAGGCTTCCCATTTGAGAAAAAAAAGAATATACTATTAATCTATCTGACTTGTATAAATAGGCACAGTCAGCTGCAGAGGAAAGCGACCTACCAAGTCTAAATATTTAAATTCCCATAGATTAAAAATGTTGTTTGCAATAGTGTACTAAATCATAAATATATTTGACAACAAAGTCCCGGAATTCCGAGAAGCACATTCACAATAACATAATAATGGTATAGTATAATGGTCGACGTGTTTCCCGCGCTTCACCGGGAAATCCGATCACTGATTACGTATTTATTTCTTTACTCACCTTGCTTAACACAATCTTATCCCTCAATAAATATCTGTTGATATTGGCAGCGTCTGCGTCGCGTCCAGTCCTATGCGCGACCTTTGACTCATCAATTCCAGAATCCTACGAGAAAGTTTAACGAAGGATAATTAGATGACGAAATTACTGAAACGTATATAAACATCCTGCTTTATTGTCTGCTCTTATAGTTGTAACACTGACTGTGAATAATAAGAAAGCACAATGTAATAGAAACGACTGACTAAACAATGTTATACACTGCACACTTACTTGCTTCTTTAGCACTTATTTTCTAATTCAGTTGTAGTTTTCGCCTACAACAAACTGAAACAACCCGGTCTTGTTGGATTCTTATTGGAATCTTCGAGTATGGACATCAAACGAGGAATATTATAAGGCACGACAACTTGAAACTATGAATCGCCGTTTTTACGAACTTTGTAAGATTAGAAGCGTACATACCCAACCAACAATATATAATTTTTTTTTTTTTTTTTAATAACAAGACCATAGACAATAATATTTGTTAAGCCGCTTACACACGTTCCAACCGAGCCTGAGCGTTCCGTCCGACCGAGATTGATGGATATCTTTCAGACCACAAATCAGACATATGGATCGGAAATTTCTACAGCTGGAACAAGCTAATGAAGGGGCGAAGGACATAAAACGAACAACTTTATTTTCAACAGTAAATAATTACAATCTTTGAAATCCCTATAGTACGTTTACATGCTCGGCGCTCAAAACGACATTCACGGACGCGTGTGTATAAGCGTAGCTACCTTATTTTTGTTTTCTTTTTTAGGTGTGGTATTGACGACTGGTTGAAAATAAGACACAATTTTTAACATCTTTTAAAACTAAAATAATTACACATTCAATTTGGTACGAAAATCTCATTAGAAAATAAAATAAATTACAGTTTTGACTTTAATTTCTTTATTTGCTACGATATTGGTTCCACCGGTCGCCAACAGATGTCACTATGAGTGTGAACAATTTCCACCCACAATTTAAATTAGTATGTATGTATATATTTTCAATGCTTCCGCTGCTTATGCTGGATACTGATAATATCGTGGGACCATCTCAATTTAGACTTTGTTTGTACCTCTACACGAGGTTGATCAACCAATGTGCCTTATATTCAGCCCTGTTCTGTTTTTAATTAAGTATGCCTTGTAAGTATTTTAGCCTTTATAAATCAGTATGTATATCCAGGAATATCCCAGCATCTCTCCACCAAATGTCGCCCCTTTTTTGTAATGATTTTACATGCCTAGGATAATACACAGATCAAGGTACACACATGATTAACCACATTTTAATGTGATGAGAGTGGAAGGATGAGTCGACCGAGAGTAATTCATTCATCTTTGAACTATATTGTTATGCTAATATGATTCTAGCCTATAATTATATCCTTGTGGCTATGCCACTACCATATATGTAAATTTAATCTAGTGCCTTCCCATGTCTACAGTATGCATAATAGTGTTAGTGGTACTTAGCCACAGGCTCTCTATGTAGCCTCTCTTAGTCTTATAGACTTAACACCTATGGTGTCCCGAGGTATATGGTTCTGCACTTCATATTAACTATCATATAGGTCTAGATTGGGCACGGTCGACTCGCTCCGGTCTAATCAGGGTTACTAGATCCCTGGTGACTCTAATCATTCGCTCAATTAGTCACTATAGCCGGACGGAGGAACTGTGTTCCCCCGGAGACCTCCACCATCCCCATAGTCTCGCCACGGTTGCTCCAACATCAGTCGACCGTGCCAGTATGCTTCCTTAACATACTTCTGGGAGTTCACAACTCTCCAGTCCATTTGCCTTGATCGTAAGTGATACAAGATGGACTGCTAATATAGACAATCAAACTAGAAACGGTCTTGTCATCCCTCCACGTATCATGCACTGGTTCGACTACATCTAATAGATTAAAGCACTTACCCAAGGTGTTCATGGTGGACCGCCCAGGAACTAGAGCCCTCACGACCACTCCACCCAGACGTTCCCCTTTTTCTTTTCACCCTTGTCGTGCAATGTCAATTGCCGCCATCATTCTAGACACAGTACCAACATACCAGTGAGTCAAGTTCCGCAGCAGGGTTGCCACACAAAATATAGATTGACAGTACTAGTGCTGACACTTACCGAATTTTACATGGCGACTCGCGCTGTGCGCGACAGCGAAGTTCCGTAAAAGGCCAAATTACCAAGTTTAAAAATTATTTAAGTACAATACAACAGAAAACAGAGTTAACGCAAATAGAACAAGCGGAGTTAAGTCTTAAACTTGGTAAGTTGGAGGGTTTATCGGTTAAATATGACGATCTGCAAAATGAGATTGAGGTTTTGAGCCCTGAACCTGAAAGTTTGTCGCGGGAGGTTGACGAGCGAGAAAAGATTGAACACGAATTTATTTTAAATATAGCGACAGCAAAAACAATAATTGACAGTTACAATAAACTTGAATCGGAAGAACAAAGGCGTGGGTCTATTTTAGACGCTCAATCTTTTCTCGATCAACAGATGGATATGGGATTTAAATTGCCACAGATTCAAATATCCAAATTCGATGGTTCCTATTTCCGCTGGTTGGAGTTTCGCGACACCTTTCTGAATTTGATTCATAATAATAATCGCATCAAACCAATACATAAATTTCATTATTTAATATCGTATCTCGAAGGCGACGCGGCCAGAATTATTTCGAATCTTGAGGTCTCATCCGCCAACTACGCTGAGGCGTGGAAGCTGCTCGGCGAGCGTTACGATAACAAGCGTTTGCTTATCAATCATCACATCAGTGCTTTGTTCAACATTCACCCATTTACTCGGGAGTCCGAAAAGTCGTTGAGATTTTTAGTTGACCACGTGACCAAGAACTTGCGCGCTTTAGCGAGTTTAGATCAACCGACCGACAAGTGGGATATATTACTAATCTATATGTTGACTTCTAAATTAGATAGCCGAACTCTTACAAAGTGGGAAGAGTACCGCAATACGCTTGATGACGTCCCGACTCTTGATCAATTCTATAAATTTTTGATCGATCGTGCTGATGTTCTTGAGGCCTTGAGCAGGAATAAATTTGAAAATAATAATTCGAAATTTGCACCTACCACGTCACGGCCGGCGCCTTTCGTGCAAAATAATAATAATAATTTCAGTAGTCACTACAATCACAATCGACACGAGCGTTCTTCTCATACAAAATCGTTCGCTAGTGTCAATAACAGTTCTAAAAATAAACAACCGATGTACCAGTGCATAATATGTAATGAAAATCACAAAATTTACGACTGCCCCACATTTAAGGCCAAGTCGATTTCGGACAGAATGATCGAAGTAAATAAATACAAACTATGTGCCAATTGTCTTAGACAAGGGCATCCCACCGACGACTGTCGCATGGGACCTTGTCGCGAGTGTAAAAGCAGACACAACAGTCTTCTACACGAGCCGTCGACGGTCAATAATGCTGGCATTGTGACCCAAGCAACGTCCATGGCTCATTTTTCTGGGCAAAATAATGAAGTGCTTTTATCCACTGCCTTGATAGAGGTAACGAATCCAACCACTAAAGAGAAGGAAAGGGTTCGTGCCCTGCTTGACTGTGGTAGTCAGTCCTCGTTCATAAGTAAATCGCTAAAAAACAGATTGTCGCTAAATTCAATGCCTATAGACACTCTAAAGGTTATAGGTATAGGCAATAACTGTTCAAATAAAATTGACGAGAGCTGTATTGCCCAAATAAATTCACTAAATAGTAATTTCACTGTAAAAGTATCATGCTTTGTACTAAATGAACTTACAAGTGAGATTCCTAAAGCTCCTATAAATGTTCAGAATTTAAACATGCCCACAAATATTAAATTGGCAGATCCGGACTTCCATCAGCCTTCATCAATAGACATGCTGATTGGAGCGGACATATTCTGGGACATCCTAGGAAATGAACAACACTCGTTAGGCCCTAATAATCCGAAACTACGCAATACTAAATTAGGTTGGGTCATTTCCGGTCCCATGCACACAAAAAATCAAGACAAAACTGATCGCACAATTCATTGTAAGGCTGCACTCATATCCAACAGTTCACAAAATGAAGTTGATAAAATGTTGACGAAATTTTGGGAACTTGAAGAGCTCCCAACCAAAATAAATTTAAATGAAAATGACAATATTTGTGAAAGGCATTTTTTATCTCATACAGTACGACTTCCAACCGGTCAGTTTTGTGTTGAGTTGCCGTTACGTGATTCTCCTGACAAACTAGGAGATACGTTTTACTTAGCCAAGAAAAGATTTTTAAATTTGGAAAGAAAATTTATACGAAATCCTGTATTAAAATCTGAATATACAAAATTTATTCGAGAATACGCCGAGCTTGGCCATTTATCTGAAGCAGCCGTAGGTAAACCGGATCCGTGCTATTATCTATGTCATCACGCTGTGTTGAGAGAGCAGAGTGAGTCTACCTCGCTCCGAGTAGTGTTCGACGGTTCAGCCCCCTCCTCCACCGGTAAATCACTTAATGATATTTTAATGGTGGGTCCTAACGTGCAGGATTCTCTCTTCTCCATCTTGATAAGGGCAAGACAATACAAATATCTTCTGGCTGGTGACATCGAGAAGATGTACAGAATGGTACTCGTAAATGAAAAGGATCGTGACTTGCAACTTATCTTATGGAGAGAAGACGAGTCCCAACCCATCAGGACGTTGCGACTGAATACTCTTACTTACGGAACCGCAAGTGCGAGCTATCTCAGCACACGTTGCTTGTCGCAACTCGGGGAGGAGCAGGACGACGAGCTCATCAAGACCATAATTCAAAAGGACTTTTACGTAGACGACTTAATTACCGGGTCTAACAGTGAAGATGAGCTACGTCACATTCAAAAATCGGTCTCAGAAGCATTAAGCGCTGGGTGTTTCAACCTAAGAAAATACAAAAGTAACTTACCGTCATTATTTCAAAATTCAAATATAAACACTCAAGAAAACTTGAAAATCAGTGAGTCCTCGAGCACTCTCGGAATGGGGTGGAGTCCTTCTACAGATAATCTGCATTTTCCTGTAAAATATCCAAATTCATGCCAAAAAATCACCAAAAGGTTTATCATGTCCAATTCATTCAAAATTTTCGATCCTTTGGGTCTTTTGAGCCCATGCATTATTCAACCAAAGATGATGCTACAAAGGTTGTGGCAACAGGAACTTGATTGGGATCAGCCTGTTTCCCAAGAAATCGTAGAAGAATGGGAGAAGTTTACAAAAAACTTACCATTTATTGAAGACTTGCAGGTCTCGAGAGGAGTCATCTGTGACTCTCCAAAGTTTGTAGAAATACATTCATTTAGTGATGCCTCCCAGGTAGCTTACGGTGCATGTATCTATGTACGCTCAGTGGATGCTAATGACAAAGTTACTGTTAATCTGCTGTGTAGCAAGTCGAAGGTGACCCCCATAAAGCCCACCACAATGCCCAGGTTAGAGCTTTGTGCTGGACTCCTGGCTGCTCGATTGTGTAAAGCTGTCACTACGTCGCTCAGATACAAACCAGATCGCATCGTCCATTGGTGCGACTCGACAATAGTGTTAGGCTGGCTCAAAAACGACTACACAAAGTTAAAAACGTTCGTCGCGAATAGAGTAGGGGAGATTCTCGAAATAACAGAACCAGCATCTTGGCGTTACGTACCCACAGCAGATAATCCGGCAGATTACATCTCTAGGGGTGTTGATGCTAGTAAACTAGTAACATTGAAGTGCTGGTGGTCAGGTCCAAATTTTTTACTTGAAGAAGAACATAAATGGCCTGTTCTCAAAATAACCACCAGTGATCTGCCCGAAATAAAATCAAATGTCTGTTGTATCGCTGAACCAGTAATTGATTTTAATAAATTCTCTCAGCTAAACAAACTTAAAAAATCTTTCGCGTATGTGAAACGCTTCATTTTCAATTCGAAAAATCCTAAATGTAAACGGGTAGGAAAACTGACTTTAGACGAATTAAAAGAATCATTTCACTCCCTTTGCATAATGGCTCAACGGCAATCATTCACCAAAGAATATAATACACTTCTTGAAAACCAATCACTAAGTTCTAAATGCAAAATACTGCCATTATCTCCATTTCTGGAACGAAAATTGATTAGAGTCGGTGGCCGAATCAGTGTAGCGGATTGCACTTATGAAAAGAAGCATCCAATTCTTCTACATTCGTCTCACCATCTAACAAAACTTATCTTTCAGCACGAGCATATAAAAAACATGCATGCTGGTCCGCAACTATTGTTGGCATCTGTTAGGGAAACAGTTTGGCCTGTAAAGGGAAGGCACCTGGCTAGGAGCACTGTCAACAAATGTGTTCGTTGCAAACGTGCTCGTGGTAAAACATTATGTCCAAAGATGGGTAGCCTCCCGTCTCAGCGTGTAAATCCTGACTATCCATTCACGTCAGTTGGCTTAGATTTTGCCGGACCGTTCAATATTTTAAATAGGAAAGGTCGAGGTAGTAAACTCATAAAGTGCTATCTCTGTCTATTTGTGTGCTTGCGCTATAAATGCATACACCTCGAAGCAGTCACAGACCTTTCAAAAGATGCCTTTATTATGACACTGAGACGCTTTATCTCGCGAAGAGGAAAACCAGCGGAAATTTTCTGTGACAATGGTCGCAATTTTGTCGCAGCCGCGAAAGAGATAAACCAGTTTCTCAAATCCAATGTCGAATCTCTCTCTGATTTTGCAGATAATGAGCAAATCAAGTTTTTATTTACGCCATGTTACGCTCCTCACTTCGGCGGCATATGGGAATCGGGTGTTAAATCCGCGAAACATCATATAAAACGCGTTATGGGAAATAGTCATTTAACTTTGGAAGAAATTTCCACTTTATTTGCCCAAGTAGAGGCAATTCTCAATAGTCGCCCTTTGTACCCATTATCCTCGTCTCCCAACGACCTCCTCTCGCTCACTCCAGGGCACTTCCTCATTGGAAGACCGCTGACTGCACTGCCATCGCCACCACTGGAGGGACGCCAAGAACATAGCCTGCAGCGATACCAACGTCTGGAAAAAATCACCCAACACTTCTGGCAACGCTGGCAAAAAGAATATATATCGGAGCTGCAGCAAAGAACGAAGTGGAAGACAAACACAGCTAAACTCAATATTGGGGACTTGGTGATAATACATGAAGAGCACGTTCCCCCTTTGAGCTGGCGCCTCGGTCGAGTTATCCGTTTATTCCCGGGCCCAGATGGAATTTCAAGAGTAGCTGACATCAATACGACAAGAGGATGCGTGCGACGGCCCCTTGTTCGCCTGTGCCCTCTACCTACTGCAGACGACTTCAATTGTTGAAAGATCCAGTCTTTCAACGAGGTGGGAAGATGTTCCGGCCCACAAGGACCCTGTCATCCAGCTTCGCCATGCGCTACGATCTGCGAAATATTGCCTTCAAAATCCATCAGGCGCCGTTAACTATTTCAATAAGAATCTACTTGTCATACACACATTCATTCCGATCGCCTGTCATTGTACATCTCTTTTTTAATTAAATTCTATTACGTTGAATTTCGAGTTTCATTGAAGCTCCATTATGTCCGCTAAGACACGCAAATTCTCGTCAAAAACAGCTTAAAATGGACTTCAAAGTTGGCACTAGCCGTCGAACGGCAATTTCGCCGCTATGCAATGTATGCTATGTCCAGGAATTCGTTCATTCAGGCTGGAGTTTTGCCTCTGTTCCGAGAAAATGCATGCTCTTTGTGCAGTACAACAGAGCAGAAATTGCGTTTGCGGAAATTATCAAACGAAAAAGTTTTCAAATACTTAATTGTGAACAGTGAAAAGCGCGAATGCTAAGATTAAAAATGCACTTTATAAAATGAAATAAGAGTAGTTAGGTACCTACTGTTATCTAGGTATATATTTACATTACTTTATCAAATTTATTTATTTCAACAAACACATTGGGAATGCAAACCTACCTTGGCGCCCAGAACACCTTTTATAAATACTTATTTTAAATTTATATGCTTAGGTTTATAGGTCGTGGCACGTAACTTGAGCGGTGAGTAAAAGTAGAGGGGATTTCTGCGCAAGTTTACGACTGAAGGGTCAATAATCGTGCACGCGCCTCTCTATGAGATCTTATTTTTGACTTCTGCGCATCGAAGGTCACCGCTCAAGTTTCGTGCCGATGCCTGTATTCTAAAACTGTCTTACTAATGTAATTTTCTACCTGCTGGTATAAAGAAGGGTATACGCCTCTACAGCAGTCCCGACCCTACCCACCCTGAGTGCATCGGCCTTCTTAAACACATCCTGCGAGATCGAAGTAGGTAGGTACTGCCTCCAGGCAGTGGATTAGGATTTAGGTATATCATTCTTTTCAAAGCTAAGGTAAACGTTCTCAGATAAAATGTTTATTTGAAATTAATTTTATGTTGACTTTTGTACATTTCTTTTACGTCGTTTATTTTGAGAAAACTATAGCTACAGTTAATAATATTTAGTTAACCAATATTTACCTATATATAAGTTATTTACCTTCATAAAAAAGTCATATTAGGTGTGTAATAATGCGTTTTGATTGCATCAAGATGCTGATCTCTTTCATTTCTAAAGACGATTATAACTACTACTTCAGATATTATAACTACTACTACGCCTGAAAGTTCTGGAGTGGCGTCCGTGAACCGGTAGACGACCTGTCGGTAGGCCTCCAACAAAATGGAGTGACGACCTTGTACTCGTAAAGGTCGCGGGAACGCGGTGGATACGAGTGGCACAGGACCGGTTTGAGTGGCGCGCCTTGGGGGACGTCTATAGGCTGAAATGATGATGATGACTTCAGATATATTATCCTTGGTATTCAATTATAATAAGAACTGTTTTCTAAAACTTCTTTAAAAATGCTCGAAACCCATTTCATCAAATCAAAATTTTCATATATTATTATAACACATAAGTAAATCAACCATAACAAAAGTTGAACGGTTAAGGAAACCGTCGTTTTGTCTTTTCAAATAAACGACCAAAGTTTCCTAAACATAACAAAAACAGAATAGGTAATTGAGCTTTTACTATAAACAAGGAACGTTAAGAGGGAAGTTAAATAACTTTTTTATTCTGGCTAAGTGGGCGGATCGAATTGTGAAAGTTTTATTCGAATCACGAAATGGTTGATTTAGGACAAAAGAAAGCTCAAATTAGGTTAGGTTAGTAGAGGTGTGTGCAAAATGAACGCAGCATAAAAATCTAATTTAAAAAAGTTTAGTTTCGCCAAAGAAGGAACGTCTGAATATGTAAATTTTATATTAACCTCAATGTCATAATTCAACGTCAGATGTAAGGCAGTGAGACACCCGCGTTACCTGTGCCCTCGATTATGAAAAAATTAAAAAAGTTCAGAAACGTTTTGGTTTTATGGGTGAAGTTTTGTGGGAAAGTTCCCTTCAAATTTTGGCCTCAAATAGGTAAAGCCACGGAAAAAAGTCATTTTTCAAAAATAGCATTTTTTTCAGACATCCAAATCCAGTTTTAATTTAACAAACCCACAATATTTTTTAAAACCTATTCAACGATATGCCGCACTATGGGGTACGCAAGAAAAAAAATACATCCCCACTTTACGAGTAGGGGAGGTACCCTATAAAAAAATATATTTCAAAATTTTATTGTACCACTTTGTCAGCGTATCTAATACATATGTATATTCATGCCAAATTACAGCTTTCTAGAACTAAGCATCTCCGAGCAATAGTGCGGGCAGACGGACGGACGGACGGAGGGACATGGCGAAACTATAGGGTTCCTTGTGGACTTCGGAACCCTAATAAAATTGATGATTGAATTGTAAATAATTTCGCTAAAGTGTGTACCTATATCATGAGACGGCCTGATAGCAACGAGAGAAAAAACAAGAATATGGGACCGTCCTTAAAAAGCCAATTTCAATGCTAATTCTTGTGTTATTTATTCATAGCCTAAGTAAGCTGCTTAATCCTGGCTTGTATACAATCGAACGCTTATGGAATACCCTTCTCAAAACGTTGACCAATTAGAATACTGAAAATAGCACTAAATTCAAAATCTGTATGATCTTAGATACATTTCAGCTTTCGTGTCATGGTATCCGAACGATCGATGCCTTTAGCTGCTATTTATATTTACTAAAATAATCATTTGAGTCCACGTAATGAAAATCATTTTTGTACTAATTAGGTAGCAAGTTAAGACAAAAAATACCGATATAACTCATGTCGGCCGCATGCGGCTAGAGATCTTCTACTATCTAAAGTTTCAAAACGCTACAATTTTTTTGTTTTTATTTAAAAAGCACCACCAACACTCTCAACGCATAGTTGATGGCTGTCTCAGCACGCACACATGTGTTGGGAGTGTTGGTGGTGCTTTTTAAAGACATTGAAGCGTTTTGAAACGCGAAGGCGCGGGACTTTAGATAAGTAGAAGATGGCTACGATCAATCGGAGGCCATGACACGCCGCCCTTACGAACCAAGCATACTATTTATAAGGAAATATTTCCGTTTGGTCCGTTTTCGTAGTTGCGGTTTCGTAATTGGCTACGAAAGAGGAATTATTTTTCGCTATTTCGTAATTAGTTACCAAAAAAGAATTTATTTTCCGTTTCCGTAATCGAGTATTTTTTCTTCGTTCGTAGTTAATTACTAAACATATTCGTTTTTCTGTTTTCGTAATTAATTATTACTTAAACAAGAATTTATTGGTTTACTAGTGAGCCCGACAGACTTCATCCTGCCCGAAAAACCAGCACTTACTTTCGGGGTTCATTTTTAGGATTCCGTAGTCCACTGAACCCTTATAGTTTCGCCAATATGTCTGTCCGTCCGCCTACAGCATATCTCGGAGATGCTTAGTTCTATAAAGCTGTGATTTGGCATCAATATGTCGACTTAGACCGACAAAGTGGTAAAATAAAATTTGGAAAAATAAATAGGTAGTATTTCCCACCTAAAATTGGGATGTTATATTTTTTTTTCTCGCTTACACCATAATGTAGGGTTCCATTAAATAGGTCTTAAAAATATTGTGGGTTGGCCTGAACCGTTTTGCGATTAAGGGGTCTATTTATTAGATATTAGAAAGCTTTAAAGTGCTAATTTTTGTTAGAAATAAGTCTCCCTCTCCCTACCTTCTGCCGGCTAAATCATTGTTTTTGGATAGCTTAAAAAAACCCATGGTAGTAGTGTAGTATACACATATATAAAGCACTCGCGCGGCGGCGTTGAAACCGAACTTAAAACAGTTTTTTCATTATTTTTTATTTATTATAAGCAAGCATTGACCACGATCTCACCTGATGGTAAGTGACGATGTAGTCGAAGGTGAAACATACTTACTTAGATATTGCCTGTTCAGTCTCTGCTTGAAAAGATCCAAGTTATAACTATCGGGGAAGAGACCGGCCGGTAGAGAACTCCACTCCTTGGCTGTTCGCATGATGAAGCATGAAACGAAACACTTCTTACGCGCTGGAGGAATATTCACAACATAAGGATGGAATCCAAGACCACGCCTAGTCCCGTCGTCTAACTTTACGTCGGTGATCGAGACTCTGCAATTTATTCACCACCAGCTTCCGGTCACCAATGAGCTTCCTAGTTACATTTAAAGTTCAATTTGAGCGCCGTGACGCGTGAGTGCAGGGATAGGGAATCTTCCTTTCCCTATGTAACGTTTCGAATAGAGCCCAACGAGGAATAAATAAGTGACTAACTTAAACAAAAGTACTCGGTAAAGTAAAAAAAATGTACATTAAATAGTTGCCTAGCTAGTGAACCCTACATTGCGAGTGGCCCGACACGCACTTAGCCGGTTAATAATTTCTTAAAACCATTCATGGAAGTGGAACCACTCAAATATACTCACAAAATTTCATCAAAATTGGTTTATCTGTGTAGGAGGAGGGTAACAAACACGTACAAACTCATACAATATACATAATTCAATACACTTTCATATCATTTTTCAAAAACCTATCCAATGAGGTATCATTGTGGGGTACCACCACCAAAGGCTATGTTTTCTTAAATTATTATTTTAATCCCTCAGTTACAGTCTGGAGTGCTACCCTGAATATTTTTTACACTCAAATATCGTACCCCATGATTTTGTAGCGGTTCATAGAACACATCTACCTATCAAATTTTAGCAATACAATACCCATAGTTTCCGAGAAAAATGGCTGTGACATACGGACGGACACACAAATAGACGGATAGACGGACGTGACAAAATTATAAAGGTTCCGTTTTTTTCCATTTGGCTATGGAACCCTAAAACCTATGTTATGAACACCGAAAAATTTACAAATAATTCCTTTCTCCAAGCCAATTCACTTCGAACATGGAAAAAAAAAATCTTATATCGTAGTTAATTACGAAAATCGGTTACTAAAACAGCAATCAAATTCTTGTTTGATAATTAATTACGAAGCAGTGAAAATTAATTCCACTTTCATAGCCAACTCACTACGAACACAGAAAAAAAATCTTATTTCGTAGTTAACTACGAAACTTGATTACGAAAACAGCAAATAAATTCTTGTTTGATAATTAACTACGAAACAGCGAAAAATAATTCCTCTTTCATAGCCAATTACGAAACCGCAACTACGAAAACGGACCAAACTAATATTTCAACTGTGCAATGATCCTTCTTTCGAGAAAAGTAACTATATGGCAGGACGTAAACTGAAACCCACCAAAAACATTCTGTATAAAAACTAGCCAAGTCTCGATGGAGCTGCTTGTTTATCTCTAAAAAGTAATTAAATCTAGACAAAGTCGTGCCAATTCTAAGGTTCCTTACTACGATTTCTTTATTATTATAGTTAATGTTGTGTGACTTGGCCGTTTGTACCCACTAACGTATAAAGAATGTTCAACTTCTTTTTGTAGAAACGTGGGCATATTGATTTATTTTATTAGATTTTCTTATTTGACTCATTTTTTTTTCTTTTTAGGAGTAGTTTTTTATTATTACAAATATTTCTATTCTTTTTTTCCGGTTCTGATTCTTGTACAGTAGCAACAAAGTTTTTCGTATTGCCCATTCGCGTTCATTATTTATTCTTTTAGACGGTTTACACGGTTTAATTTCTGAAAGATCGGCGCGGTATTTACGCCTAAGCCGGTTGTATTTTTATTTATATGCGTATTAAAAGCAGAAGGGGAGGCATTCGCCCAGCAGTGGGACGCTATAGGCTAGATTCAATTAGAAGATGTGTCCCACTACGCTATATTTTTGCAATGACAGTCGATTTTTTTATGTACCAATAGTAGAAGGGGGCATTACCATATCTCTAATACAGCTGAGGGTTCTTCATCAGATACTTCAGACCTTCGATTTTTGCCATCAAATGAAGCGGCCCACCAAGTTGAATATTTTTTGTAAAGGCGATATATCGATCTCTAATAGTTTGGTTGGGCTCTTGTGTTTTCTAATCAGGGTCACCAGTTACTCCAGATTTTCTATTATCCTAGTTGTTATAGTTTTCCCTTGATGTGGCCATTAAACCCTAACTCTGTACCAAATTTCAGCTCTCTGAGTTTATGGGAAGTACTAATTCTATTTTGATGATCATGAGTGAGTGAATGAGTGAGTGTCATAAATGCCAAACTTTGCTTTCGCTTAACTTCGGAACTAAATGACCTACAGACTTGAAATTTTGGATTTTAAGTATATGATTATAGCTTACTGGATGACAAAAATTTCTGCGTTCAGGTCTTATCCAGAGGTTTTCAAATAGGGGCCTGAAAATGCGGCGAAATGGTTTCAGTAAAGGATGGTACGGCAGTGTTTGCTTCGCGCTCGACTTGGCGGGGGCACTGCCGTGCCCCCAGATATCAGTTCTTGTATAATGAATGACAGAAAACCAGATTTCACTTCGGTAATTAAATTAACCAACCATGACTTCTAAAATTACCTCATTAATTAAAATAATGAATCAAGCGGAAGCCGCCCTGTCCGCGCCACGCAGTCATTAAAGCGTGTTTTTCAAACTTGGTTATTATAAACGAAATTTAAGGGAAAAAGCCCTTTTTTTTAGCACAATACGGCGTGTACCATAATACCATGATTAACGAGATGACCGTGAAAATACGCACAGTCCACTAGATAAAAGAATGTACACTTTTGTACGTTTTAGAAAGGCACCCGAAATTGTAAAGATATTCTTGTATCCGCAATAGGGGTTTAACCTATATTCAAAATTTCGTTCAAATCGTTATAGCCGTTTCTGAGATCGTTTCGTATAAATAAACTAAAAAGTTTAGATTCTTACCTGCAGACAAACTGCGTGCAAGCAATTTTGCGTTTTTTATTTTGTTTTAAGTTTTTTTCCCTGTGCCAGTAAAATGAGTAAATCATTTTCAATAAATAAAGTATAAAGGGTTAGCTCGTATAAAGTATGAGATAAAAAGCCATACCTCTACTGTAAAAGTTGTTTTGTCTTTAAAAAAAAAAGTGAACCTTGTTTCCCGAAAAACTAGTTTCTTTTAATCTATGTATTTTTAATTCGACACCGGAATCTCAACAGTCATTTGCAAATCTGGTGTTCTTGGAACAGCCAGAATCCTTTTTCTTTTATTTTACCGATATTATCATATAAGGTTACCACTGCTGGAGTTAGGCCTCCCCCAATGGTCGCCACTCAGTCCGATCTTGTGCCACTCGCATTCACTGTATTCCTGTATTATTTACCAGGTCATCACTCCATATTGTTGAAGGCCTACCGACAGCTCCCCTTCCGATACGCGAACGTCATTATGTAACTTCAACTTACCTATTTTAACTATACTTTGTATAAATGGGCATTTTTACCGAACTGTCAGAAAAAAATTAAGACCGTGTCAGTTTTGTGACCATCATTAAGCATTTAGTTTAATGGAATTATACATTTTCATATGATTTATAAATTACTTAATGAAACTTACTTACTTACCTTTAAAAAAACATCGAGAAAATAGTTTGCTTTCATATGAATTTCGTTCTTAATAGGGATGACGACCACTTTTTTTTCTTTAGTCTATCAGGAAGATTATTGAAAAGCATTGGACACGTATTTTTTCTTTTTTCACGTAATCAAACTTATACGGAGATATATTGAGTTGAAATGTCGCGTGACGTCACGGTCAGGTACGATTTATACCTAACGGTGACGTAGTTAGCCCCCACTCTCCAACTTTAATGCGTTTTAACTTAGTCATTCTTTGTTAATTTGATAAAACAAAAAATACGTGTCTAATATTTTTTTATTACCTGACTGACGGACTAATTAGAATTTCGATTTCTTCACCCTGTCCTCATCCCTATTGTGGTCAGTAAACTGACGCAGTCTTGATTTTTTTCTGCCATTTTCACTAATTGGGGTACAAGATTTAGTAAAACTGCCCAAATGGCAGCAACCGTGCGATTGAGCTTTTTTATAGATATGAAACCTAGACCGATTTCTCGCTCCGTAAACCCCTGTTCGTAAAAATCTAAGTCCAAATTTGATCGACATCGTTAGAGTTAGGTTCTCGAGAACGTGACTTTAACTAATGTTATCAATTACGCTTCAATCACTAAACCAATTTAGATAAAATATGGTATTGAGGTCGCGGGGAGGAAATAGACTACTTTCTATCCCGGATAAACGCATAGTTCCCGCGGGAACGCGATAACCGAAATCCGTAGCGGGCAGAAGCTACTTAGAAATAAATTGAAAGTGGCAAAAGTACATGTCTACAACACGAGTAATGCTACCTAAGTTGATTAACCAATCAAGTGTGCATGTCTACACAAAATTAAGCCCTTATACAAAATTAACAATTCGATACTCGAGTCAAAATTGTCGTCGCGACAAATTTTCCATATTTTGTAACTTAAAATAGGGATGTTTCAGGACTTCGGCTCGCGTGCCGTGACCTTGATGCATGTGAAAAGGGTCTAAGGAACATCTGGCCTAACTACTTAGCTGTTTCCGTCAGAAGAGATGTGGTCATAGGTACGTTAAGAATTTAATAACGAGTGACAAGTAATTCAAAGATGTGTGTGAAGTGAAGGCCCGATCCGCACTGGGCCCGCCCAACCCTCTCGTGATGAGAGGAGGCCTGTGCCCAGCAGTGGGGCGCAAATAGGCTGTAGTACTAGTAGTAGAGTATGTTATGTTATATAGGTATAGCTATCCATATAGAAATGTCATAAACTCATTCGAAGCGCTTGCAGCATTTTGTATACGTATTGTTGTTGTAATATTATTTGTCGTTGTTCTATTTATCTTTTTTGTTATTAAATTATATTTCGGCTGAAATGATGTTGTTTGGTTTGTTCTTGTGCTTTGAAAATATTGATACTAATAAACAGGAAAGTTTTTTTACAATGAATATTTTGTAAACTGCCATTATTTTTAGTGGATGTGTGATGTCTATGAACCATTGAAAATGGTGCATTTTCAAAACTTTCTTTTAGCAAGTTTTAATCGAATAAGGCCGGTGTAGGTACAAGATAACCCGAATACGAAATACTAATACTAGTCTTGGCCCCCGGGAGCACTGATTATTCTGTTTCCATTGTTTAGGTACATGGATATTTGTATTGACTTAAGTATACGCCATTATTAATCGAAAAGATGAAAAAATATGCTGAATAGGTACCTATTTGGGAAGTCTAATATTACTTTATATTTTGTTGTCTGCCCTGTCTAAAATCTTTGTGCACGCCACTGACTCATATGATGTTTACCAAAAAAGTGTAGTAGGTAGGTACTTATCAGGTTGAAATCCGAACATTATTGAGAACTCGAAAAGAAATAAAGTCACGCACGAAAGACCCGATAATTTAGAAAGCCTATTTTTTTTCTTCGGTAGGCTTTAATCCGACTTCGTGAGAGTTGGCACGCAATATATTGTCGATACAAACAACTTGCAACGTAACAAGAAATGAAATAATGGTCATTTAGCGCTTGAAATAAGAGGTGTAAGAAAATAAGTAATACTTAGGTACAGTAATAAATACCTATGACTTTACCATCGTTTATTTTATATTTACTTATCTATGAAGGACAAATTGGTTTCCAGTTTTCAACAAACTTAATATTTACACGTCACAAACTTAATAAAGTAAACAAGAAGTAACTTGACAATCTCACTGTTATAAGTACATAAGTACAAATGCTTTCATCTTATCAATATCATCAACGAATTTAAATGCCTATAGTCAAATCAAAACGAATTTAAAATAAAATAGACATTACATCTACGTCGGTTTGGACGAGGTCTGCGAATCACTTATCAGTTCCCCGATCAGCAAATTCTGCATTTCATTCCTGACAATCAACTTCCTTAGGGGATCCAATCTTCTCAAATAAGGCACTAAGGACAACGCAAAATGCAAATCGTCGTCTACTTCTTTACTCAACGTCGATACTCTTCGCAGCCTCTTGTTTTGAATCCCTATCTGTCTAGCAACGTAAGATCTTCTCACCCTTCTCCCATTGTGGTGGTTCTTACGGACCTCTTGTGTTTCAACTATTGGTGTCTCGAAGGAATCAGAACTTTCGTACTCAAGTGGATCCAAAAAGGTATCCGGTTCTATCTGTATTTCTCCGTCGAAGTCTGGATCTTTTTTTATTACAATGAGGTCTTCTTCGTCGTGATTCGATTGTTCGTCTTTCTCGTCGTCTCTGGAACCTTCTACGGTCCCGTAGTGGTCTGTGAGGAAGGTAAGCATGTCGTAATAAACCCATTTCCCGGCGTATTGGTCTACTTGGTGAGTGCCCGCCTCTGACACTGGGTTCTTCTTAAGCTCTCTGTGAAATTGGTCTCTCAGGTTCCGCCATTTTATCTTCACTTGGTCTTCTGAAACAATAAGAGTAATTGTTTATTGTAATTGTTTCATAGATAATAACCTCCATAGTAAAGCCTTAAATATGTAATAGTACATTACAGACCTAGGGTGGTGAATTCGTAAATGTCCCAGATTGCAGGTTTCTGTGGCCCGAACCGAAGGTGAGGGCCATAAATATGCGATCTGGGGCTTTACGAATTACCACCCGTGGTTTGTCAAAAGTTTTACGTCTTGCCTTGGCCAAAAAGTGAGATTTTCTCTCCGCGTAGCGGGCAGAAACTCCCACTTTACGGCCAAGGGTGATGTAAAGAATAATAATGATTAATGATAATATTATAAATCAGAAAATTTATTAGGTAACATCGAAAACCTTGAAACTACATATGAATCTTGCGAGGAACAATCGATAGGGTCAACTAACTTTTTCCTTGGCGCCATCTATTGGGGCAGTTCGAGTGTTTGGATGTTTGTTACTCAATCACGCTAAAACGGCTCAGCCAATTTACATGAAACTTGACTAACGTATAGTTTAAAACCTGGATCAAGATATCATCATCGTCATTTCAGCCGAAAGACGTCAACTGCTGGACATAGGCCTCCCCCAAGGCTCGCCACTCAGACCGGTCCTGTGCTACTTGCTTCGACCTTCACGAGGTCGTCGCTCCATCTTGTTGGAGGCCTACCGACAGCTCGTCTTCCGGTTCGCGGGCGCCACTCGAGAACTTTCCGGCATTTTAGCTCATTAGGATATAGGCTACTTTTTATTCCGGAAATCATCCCTTCAGGGGGTAATATAATAAGGCGGATAACAATTTAGTATGAAATGCCCTTGCTGACGAAGTCGCGGGTACAAGCTCATAACTATCTAATTCAAGTTAGACTGCTTCCAGGGAAGTCATTATCCCTGTGGTTTACGAGCCCCGGGAATGTTTACACGGGCATGGGGCCTTATTCGAGTTTGTAAATAGTAAATAGAGACTTTTAGTATTTCCCATCCTCCCTCTATCTCCCCTTCCCTATATAGCAAAGATTCTATTGGAATACTATCCCCATAAGTTTCCCTAATAGTTACTTAATGATAAAATAATTAACTTGTCAAATAGGGTACAAGCTTCTGCCCGCGACTTCTCCTGCGTGAAATTAGGTTATGGCGTTCCCGCGGGACGGGATTTATGCGTGTTTCCGGGGTAAAACCTAGCTTATGTTCTTCCCCGAGCCTCCAACTATCTCCATACCACAGAATATTTAATAGTACTACGTGGTACTACGTACAGAATGGCCACGGAATCACGCGCCTGAATCTAGCCCTCGCGCAATTCGCGCCCAACTCGCCTTACTGTCATTTGTTTCATCCGGAGATGGTGAATCATTGGCCCGCGTGTACTACACACATTGACAAGTGTACAGACGTCCTCTCATCACACATTGACACTTCATTCGAATTGTGTTCGAAATCGTGCTTTTATAGGCCGTGTATCGGCCCTGTGTCCATACCAAATTTCACAAATCGGTTCAGCGGTTGAATCGTGAAGCGGTAACAGACAGAATTACTTTTATAATATTAGTATGGATTTTATTGTTATATGAATTGTCAATTGCGTCAATTCGTCAATAAATTGCAACGATAACGACCTTAGAGTTTAAATACTTACTCTAATCACATTCCATCACGTAATTAATTATTTTCGTACGAAGAAAGTGAGTAGAGTACCTACCTTTTTTTTTATCGGATTGGAAATGCGTTACGAATACCCCCGGGCTGGGAGAAGCCACGGGGGTTATGTGGAACTCTCCCACCTCGCCCCGACCCCGAATGGGAAGGAACTCGGCGGCCCTACCCACTAAAACTACTCCGGCGCTTCCGCACTGCCGTTAATGGGGACGCCATGGGATCCCAGAGCATTCGACCACGACGCCCCCCAAGTGAGTGCCTACCTAGGAATGGAACACACATTTAAGCACCTGCTATATGTACGTACACGTAGTTTAAAATTAAGTATGATACTTAAATGTATGTTCCATACTTTAATTTGCTACACCAATCTACTTTATAAACCTACTAGCTTCTGTTCGCGACTTCGCCCACGTGGAATTCGGTTATCGAGGTCCCGCGGGAACTATGCGATTACCGGGATAAAAAGTAGCCTATTTCCTTTCCCGGGACCTCAACTATCTCCATATCAAATTTCATCTCAATCTGTCCAGCCGTTGGAGCGTGAAGAGGTAACAGACAGACAGAGAGTTGTTTTGTGGTCTCCCATGCATCTTTAGACCTCCCGTTCCTTTTTTGAACTCTTCTTTCTATGTACAGACACGCCGGATTCTGTTCTTTTATTATAGTATAGATATGGATATACTTAACGAATATTGAGATATTCAACCTTCTTGCTCTGAGTATAGGTAGATCGCAACACAAGTAACTATTTATTGTTTACTATCTATGCTAATTTGTAGGCGCTATCAACAATACAAACACCGCTGGGAATTGATTTCAAGGAGCAAATATTATGACAGATGATATATGATTTCATTGAAACGACATATCATTCGGCTCGGCGATTAGAATTAGGTACATAAATCGTTGGCTTTATTATAGGAAGTCGTGGTAGCTTAGTGGTTTAACCTTCCGACTCACATACTGAGGGTCGCGGGTTCGAATCCCGGTCGCACCCACAATCTAAGCCTCGCACCTCTGAGTTTATACTTAAATGTGCGTAATTCTATTTGAATTTACTACTCGGCTTTTTGGTACATGACAACATCGTGAGGAAACCTGTCCGAAGTAATTCAAGGATGTGTGCGAAGTCGCCAATACTCATTGGGCCCGCGTGGGAACTATAGCCCCAACTCACTCGTGATTAGAGGCTACGCATCCTCCTTACTTTTGCACGTCTAAAAACTAACGATTCGCCTCAAAGTATGTATATCGAGGGTTCCCTGCTCAAACCCAATAAGTCGAAGATTTGTGAACTTTCTATGTTCTATGTCAAATTCAAATTTTATTGTTTTCTTAAGGCGACTCGGGTTTGAGCAGGGAACCCTCGATATGCGGTAAGAACGCCTGATGAAAAAACTGTAGCAAATGTTTTTTACAAACAAATTAGTCAAATATATGTAACAGGCGCACACTGTATAGAAAATGTATTGCCAATGTTTATTTACCACGGCCGGCGCGACGATCACAACCACGCATCAGAAACGCGACAACGAATTTGAAATGATGCGTAATAAACATCAAACGATAATCCAATCCAACGGTTTTCACGTCAAAGTGAAGTTAGTAATAAAACGATGTTATTCATGACGACGTACAGGCAGATGATAGGTAATTACTTACTAGTTCTGTTTACCGCCCCCGCAACTTCTTCCCACAATTTGTCGGCGTGCAGCCGATTCTTGTAGTACTCGTGTTTCCTGTCCCACAAGCAAGGTCGCTTCTTCATTTCAGCTATGAGGAGTTCAACGACTTTCTTGGACTCCATGTCTCGTTCGCGCGACAGAGTGCGGCCGACTGGCGCGACGCGACGTTGCCGGGCGCGACACGCGACTGCGACGTTGCCGCGTCGTGCAAGGTCGCTTGGTCGATAAGTCGGCCGTGCGCGGGTTTTTACGACGTCAACAGCTGAATTGAATATTGGAATAGAATCTAACCTAACCGACTTTAAAAATAATAAATCCATATCCTATTAATATTATAAATGCGAAAGTAAACTCTGTCTGTCTGTTACCTCTTCACACTTCAACCGCTGGACCGATTGAGATGAAATTTGGCATGGAGATAGTTGGGGTCCCGGGAAAGGACATAGGCTACTTTTTATCCCGGAAAATCGCATAGTTCCCGCGGGAATGCGATAACCGAATTCCACGCGGGCAAAGTCGCGGGCAGAAGCTAGTTAATAACTATTATAAATGCGAAAGTAAACTCTGTCTATCTGTCTGTTACCTCTTCACGCATCAACCGCTGGACCGATTGAGATGACATTTGGTATGGAGATAGTTGGAGTACCGGCAAAGGACATAGGATACCTTTCATCCCGGAAAAAATCATAGTTCCCGCGGGAGCGTGACAACCGAATTCCATGCGGACGAAGTCGCAGGCAAAAGCTAGTCCATATTAATATTATAAATGCGAAAGTAACTCTGTCTGTGTGTCTGTCTGTCTGTTACCTCTTCACGCTTCAACCTCTGGACCGATTTGGATGAAATTTGGTATGGAAATAGTTGCAGACCCGGGAAAGGACATAGAATACTTGTCATCCCGGAAAACGCACAGTTCCCGCGGGAGCGCGACAACCGAATTCCACGCGGGCGAAGTCGCGGGCAGAAGCTGTCTGTCTGTCTGTTACCTCTTCACGCTTCAACCTCTGGACCGATTTGGATGTAATTTGGTATGGAGATAGTTGCAGACCCGGGAAAGGACATAGAAAACTTGTCATCCCGGAAAACGCACAGTTCCCGCGGGAGCGCGACAACCGAATTCCACGCGGGCGAAGTCGCGGGCAGAAGCTAGTAATAAACAAATATCTTGGGACATTTCACACAAACTGTCCTAGCCCCAAACTAAGCAAAGCTTGTACTATGGGTGCTAGACAACGATATAAATACTTATGCCTAGAGAAATACAACATATAAATAAATACAACACATCCATGACTCGAGTACAAAGATCCGTGCTCATCACACATGCCCCTAGCGAGATTCGAACCCACGACCGCCGGCACACTAGGCAGGGTCACTAGGTACCAACTGAGTAAAAAAAGAGCGTACCTATATATTTTTTTAAATATAATGTAAATAAATAATTTAACCGACTTAATGAATAGGTATCAACGCGACATTGTAAATGTCGACCGTCGCTACTGGTGCCCTGCATTGCCCGCTTCCTACGGGTTCCCGCGACATTTCTATCTAAGCTATCGTCTTTCAGTATGCCTATACCACATAGATGTTAATGTCCTGTTTATACAATCTAGCTTCTGCCCGCGACTTCGCCCGCGCTTTATCGCGTTCCCGCGGGAACTATGCGTTTTTCCGGGATAAAAAGGTCCTTTCCTGGGACCCCAACTATCTCCATGCCAAATTTCATCTCGATCGGTCCAGCGGTTGAAGCGTGAAGAGGTAACAGACAGACAGACAGACAGACAGACAGACTGACAAACGACGGACAGAGTTACTTTCGCATTTATAATATTAATAACAAATGTACTTACCTACGAGTATTTGCATCATTTAGACTTCTGAAAAGAAACTACTAATTGCGAAAAATCCTTTACTCCAAAGAAAGCTCAAGGCAATATTCATGTATAGTGTACTTATTACCTAAAGTAAGAGGAAGTCGACGACCGAAACTATTCGCACAAAACTAAATCTCTATCTATTCCCTCTTTGAATAAGATCCTTAGTTGTGTAAAAGGTTCCTGTAAGAAGAACTCAGTTGTGGGTATCGTATCGTTCCTAATGAGTCAGAACCGTATAGATAATGAGAGTTAATTATCGGAATCGAACCTGCAACCCTCGGGGAAGTCAGGGAGTCGTTTATTTGTTGAGTGCTCGCTAGGGTATTACCGCTTGACCGATAGTTTCCATGTTAGGTAACTATTGAGGATATAGTGTGTGTGAAGTGTGCTGATGACATTTTATCGATGAAAACAATAACAATCTTTATTTTGAGTAGGTAATAGGATTTTTTACAAAACAACAAGGATAAAAGGGTTTTTGTTAAAAAGCCCGCCTTTTGTAATTTGGACTGACTCTCGCATTTTTTTAAATTAAATAACATGACTAAGGCTTTGTGTTTATAATCCCGCTGATTTAAAGTCAATACGCCTCTTGGATTTCTAAAAAAATGTTTTTCACCTCACTGGCTCGAAAGTGGTCGTTTTGCAGCTTGATATCCGAGCGCAAAAGTTGTTTTTATCCGCTAGCGTGGAAAGTGTTTTTGAAATTCGAGCGACGCATGACGCCACTGTCACAATAAAAAAACAACGATACGTTCTGAAACGCAATTCGTCGTGAGAGTTTTATTAAAATAAAGGTTCAATTTACTTAATATCATCATTAATAAAATTATATTAATAATACACCGTTTCAGATGTATTTCATTATTTCACTATGTTTTATCAGAAAAATACTTAAATATGTGTATATTTTAACTGTATTCAATGAATAATTGAATCTTGAAGTACGAGTAGGAGTGATTTGGAACGCAACCCCGGAGGTTGCGTTCCAAATCACAAAAAAAAAACATTAAAAAAAATAAAAAGTTTTAGATTGCTGGTTTTGTAATTTAGAATACCTATACGAAGTAATAAAGAAAATATGAGCGATTCTAGCGATGAAGATACGAATTTAACTCCTCCAGAGTTAGCACAAACTGTACGTGACGCCGAACTAAGTCTTCTTCCCGAACAATCGCGCGTGAGGTGAAAAATTTTGTGTTGCGCTCAGCAGCAATAGTAGATTGTATAACTAGGGAGCAAAAAGGTATATTTTACCGCGGGTGACGGATTGAATCCAGAGCGACGCGAAAGATTCCAGAATAGAATTCTGGAATCTTTCGCGTCGCTCTGGATTCTAGCGTGGAATCTTGAGCTAGCGAGGGATTCAAGCTTTGTCACCCAAGGCATAAATAAGTTTGCTACCGTGTTGTACACTCTGCTTTTCACCCCTCCTATGAGAAAATCATTAGATCATTCGTTCATTATTGTCTTTAAATTAAGTAAAACAAAAAAATAATACTAAATGTATTATTATGAAACAAACAAGGTTAAAAAGAACGTGTGTTTCGCGCGCTTATCATGAAGTCATAGGTATAAGGCGAAAATGGCTTCCATATTGAAGAATCTGTAACTACTTCATTGTATTTATATTCTGTCATGCTCGCATGCGTTGCATTCATAATAATAGGTAAATTTTAACAAATGTGAAATAAAGTACATTTTATGACAATTTCGCACATACTGTATCACACAAAGTTTTTTAATACATTTGCGATAAAATGAAAAAAGGGCAGTGCAATTCATATTACGTACTTACATAATATTCCTTTGGAATTCTCAGAGGTGTTGATTCCAATACATTGCATCACCTAAATCACTTTTTGATTTCATTCATTTTCTACGAAATAATTCATAACACTACATAAGGTACGTTTTATTTTGGAAATTAAGTGTAAAATAATACGGCAAGGAAATGAGCGCTCACGAAATTCGCGGGTTCGAGTTTTTTTTTAATTCGATCACACGACGAGTTTGCGAGGAATGCTACGGCATTGGCCTGCACCATTCAGCCAAATTGAAAATAAAAAATAGAAAATAATTTATCAAAAGTAAGTAAAATAGATATATATCTATGAATTTATGGATTTTTAGTATGTGTAATAAAGTATTTATGTAAAATGCCGATATATAAAATTCTAAATACGAAAAAGACGCGACTTTTGAATGCAACTTTTTACAGTCTCCGCAGCTCCGTGAACGCACTGCTAAGACGTATTTTGCTCCCTGTTAGCGGGGCAGAAATGAAAAAAAATTTAAAAAAAGCGAAGAGGGAGCAAAATCGCATTTTGCTCCCTCTAAACGGGGAACAAAGCACTTCTTTTCGAATAGGAGGGGTGAAAAGTCGTTTGCTGTCTCGTGCCTTGAAACCCTCGTTACACTCAGGATTCTATATTTGAACCACTCGCTTCGCTCGTGGTTCAACCCTAGAATCCTTCGTTCACTCGGGTCTCAATCACGCACTCACAGCAAACAACAACTTTGCAGCCTTGCATAACAAATAACTATTTTCATTGATAAAATATCATCACGTTTTATAGTCATACTTATTACGGTCAAAATACCGCACTTTAGGAAAAAAGCAAGCCGCTTTGCAGAGTGATCGTATCGCATAAGCGATTTGATCCGAGGCAACCTCTGATTCGACCCTTAGGAACAGAGATGGCGCCACTTGTTCAAAATTTTATTTAAAAATTTCTAAAACCTGAACGGGTTGTCCGATTTTGACGATTAAGATGTCAATCGAAAGGAAATGAATTGTTCTATCATAAAAAAAATAATGAAGTCGTAAAAAAATATGATAAATACCAGAAAAACCTTCATTATTGAAAAAAATAATTTAGTTTTTTCGTTTTTTTGTAATTTTATGAAAAAAATGTATGAAACTTGTACATTTTTATATATCTATTATATTGCGCAATTCATTGAGCACTTATTACAAAAAACCGCACATCAATATCTTATATAGTTCCGAAGTTATTAAACAATACACTACACGGTGTCAGTGCGGTGCTGCCGCCATACGTGCAATTTCGATACCTTACCTTGCCTGCCCGAAGTGCTCAAGGCCCTTTTTGTTCAAAATTTGCTATATGGGATAATGGTACGTTGTATTTGTCAAACAATTAATTTAGTATTTTTATTAGTTATCTTATTTAAGCTGCGGTGGCCTAGTGGTTCGACCTCCGCCTCGCATGTAGAGGGTCGGAATTTCGAATCCGGCTCGCACCTCTAAGTTTACTTATGTGCGAAATTGAATTTGAATGTACCACTGAGCTTTTCTGTGAAGGAAAACATCCTGAGGAAACCTGTACGCATCTGCGAAGGATTTATGTGAAGTCCCCAATCCCCACTGGGCCCGCGTGGGGACTTGGACTATGGCCCAAACCCTCTCATGATGAGAGGAGGCCTGTGCCCAGCAGTGGGCCGTTAATAGGCTGTTGTGGTGGTGGTAGTGGCATTATCTTATTCATTCTTCCTCTTCAACGCTGGTCTTCCTGAAAATGAAATCGCTATGAAATATAGTATATGTTATGTCTGAAACGCTGTAGGAATTACAACAGATATTGGCCGACCTAGCTCATTCACCCCAGCGCATTGGTCTCCGGATGAACTTGGTTAAAACCAAGGTCATGTTCAACGAGCACGTTGATCCGGGACCGGTCTCTGTAGATGGGATCTCTCTTGAGGTTGTTTCGGAATATGCTTACCTAGGACAAATCAACTTCAAGAAAGAAATCAAGACAAGAATTCGAATGGGCTGGGCAGCATTTGGGAAACTTCGGTGAGTCTTCTCAGCGTCAATACCACAAAACTTGAAGACTATTATATATACTAGATTGCCGATTCGTGGTCTCCATTCGAGAACTCGTCTGCTCCAGCGCTCGTCGGTGCTTTGGCAAAAGTGACCGGACCATGCCACTTTAGCTTGCTAATTCTTTGGGCTGTCTGTAACTTTGGTGCTCTGCCGAATTACTTCGTTCTAGATTCGATCCCTTAGAGATAAACCAAGCATAGCCCTTTCCATAGCTTGCTGAGCAACCTTTAGTTGATGGTGGACCAGACGGACCGTGAGTGTCCACGTTACGGCTGCGTATGTCATTACCAGTAGGACGAACTGATTGAAGACTTTAGTCTTCAAGTTTTGTGGTATTGACGCTGAGAAGACTCGCCGATGTTTCCTAAATGCTGCCTAGCCCATTCGAATTCTTGTCTTGATTTCTTTCTTGAAGTTGATTTGTCCTAGGTAAGCATATTCCGAAACAACCTCTAGAGAGATCCCATTTACGGAGACCGGTCCCGGATCAACGTGCTCGTTGAACATGACCTTGGTTTTAACCAAGTTCATCCGGAGACCAATGCGCTGGGTTGAATGAGCTAGGTCGTCCAATATCTGTTGTAATTCCTGCAGCGTTTCAGACATAACATATGCTATATTTCATAGCGATTTCATTTTCAGGAAGACCAGCGTTGAAGAGGAAGAATGAATAAGATAATGCCACTACCACCACCACAACAGCCTATTAACGGCCCACTGCTGGGCACAGGCCTCCTCTCATCATGAGAGGGTTTGGGCCATAGTCCAAGTCCCCACGCGGGCCCAGTGGGGATTGGGGACTTTACATAAATCCTTCGCAGATGCGTACAGGTTTCCTCAGGATGTTTTCCTTCACAGAAAAGCTCAGTGGTACATTCAAATTCAATTTCGCACATAAGTAAACTTAGAGGTGCGAGCCGGATTCGAAATTCCGACCCTCTACATGCGAGGCGGAGGTCGAACCACTAGGCCACCGCAGCTTAAATAAGATACCTGATAAAAATACTAAATTAATTGTTTGACAAATACAACGTACCATTATCCCATATAGCAAATTTTGAACAAAAAGGGGCTTGAGCACTTCGGACAGGCAAGGTAAAAGGTATCGAAATTGCACGTATGGCGGCAGCACCGCACTGACACCGTGTAGTGTATTGTTTAATAACTTCGGAACTGTATAAGATATTGATGTGCGGTTTTTTTGTAATAAGTGCTCAATGAATCGCGCAATATAATAGATATATAAAAATGTACAAGTTTCATACATTTTTTTCATAAAATTACAAAAAAACGAAAAAACTAAATTATTTTTTTCAGTAATGAAGGTTTTTCTGGTATTTATCATATTTTTTTACGACTTCATTATTTTTTTTATGATAAAACAATTCATTTCCTTTCGATTGACATCTTAATCGTCAAAATCGGACAACCCGTTCAGGTTTTAGAAATTTTTAAATAAAATTTTGAACAAGTGGCGCCATCTCTGTTCCTAAGGGTCGAATCAGAGGTTGCCTCGGATCAAATCACTTATTTTGGTCCCTACTATCACTGTGCAAAGCGGCTTGCTTTTTTCCTAAAGTGCGGTATTTTGTCAAAAATGGACCGTAATAAGTATGACTATTATCCCTATTAGCATAATATAAGCAATACAACATGGTTTAGAGATAAAGATTTGAATTGAAATGACTTCGAAGGATATAAATCTCAATTAGTTACTTACTTATTAATTCGATCGTGGGTATAGGTTGATAGATGCCATCAATTGGCTATGGGTGAAAAATGACAATGTGCTCGATTTTTTTTAAGGATAGGAATAACCTTCCGTATCAAGAGCAAAAAATCTCAGACTACTTCTTGAAAAAAAGTGTTGACACTATTGACATTATTGATTTTTTCAAGAAGTAGTGCTGCATACTTGGACCAAGGAAATACCTTTATTTCAATCGTCATAACACAAAAACAATTTCTTTTCTTTACGCGAAATCTACGGCACGGAAAATTATGAGATTTTTTTCTCTTGATACGGAAGGTTATTCCTATCCATAAAAAAATAATCGAACACATTGTCATTTTTCACCCATAGCCAATTGAACCCACAATAAAATCAATTTCACCGCACCAGCATGTTTGCGTCCCACTGCTGGACAAAGGCCTTATCTCATCGCGAGAATAAGTACTCTATGGTTTGAACTATATTCCCCACGCGGGCCCAGTGCCGATTGGGGACTTCACATCACTCACATCCTTGAATGACTTCGCAGATGCGTGCAATTTTCCTTCACCGAAAAGCTCAGTGGTAATTTCGCACCTAAAGTAAACGGAAAGGTACGATATGTAATATGCCCGAACCCCCGACCATCTGCAAATCAATTCGGAAGGCAGAAAAAATAATTAAACTCGCGCCAAGTTAAAACTTCGATTACCTTTCAGCTGTTTTCGCAACAACTTTCTAATCACTTTCTTCTCAATAGAGGCTCATGTTGGCTCTAAGACTTAGAGCCAACATGAGCATTAGAAACTTAGTTTCTAAGTTACATGAACAGCTACCCTCCGCCTGAACTTTGCAAATGGGAATTCAAATTGAACTCTCAATGGAAACGAATGTTCGGGATTATTTTGAAAAGGCAAAGGTTGAAAGGTGAAAGTGGTGAACTTTGTCCCAGGGGCTCTATTCGAAACGTTACGTTAGGTAAAGGGAACTTCCAAAAGCTCAAATTGAATTTAAAATCTAGCTAGTTACTTGAGGTTCGTCTTCCCCGCGTGGAATTCGGGACTCCAACTATCTCCATACCAAATTTCATCCAAATCGGTCCAGTGGTTGAAGCGTGACGAGGTAACAGACAGACAGACAAGACAGAGTTACTTTTGCATTTATAATATTGGTATGGATATGGATATATTAATACGGATTTAGCATGTCAGGCGTGGTTCCTATTATCACATAACGCCTCGTTAAAATTTCAACCGTCCATGGCCAAAACGAGGTGTTTTGTGGAGGATCATCAAATTTCAACCATATACAGTGCCCGTTGTCTCCGAGTAAAATGGCTGTGACGTACAGACATACGGACAGACTGACGGACACGACAAAATTGTAAGGGTTCCGTATTTTTCGATAGGGCTACGGAATCCTAAAAAGGCGATTTCTGTAACCAATCCGGGAAATAACAGGCAGCCAAGTGACGATCTAATTTCCTCGCAAAGCCTTTACTTTTGTCGAATCATTTCCAAGAGATGTGTCAACCGCGTAGACATGTTATAATAGCTACTTACGTATCTTATGTGATGTAAACATGACACGAAGCAATTTAGATACGGCTTAGGGCTCTATTCGAAGTTTTAAATGGGGAAACGAAGTATGCGATGCAGTAAGGACGCGTACCTATATTCAGATGATTTTGAACCATGATAGGAGTTCGTTATCTCTACAAATATGTATTACAAAAGCTAAAGCACAACAAGCGATTTTGTAAGATCAATTCACCTAATCTAATAGGTACCTACTTATTACCAACATACCTATCTTCCAAATCACACATAACAGAAAACATTGCGATCAAATGAAACAAGGTGCGATCACGAATGAATGAAACAAACCATAAGAACCAAATGAAACAGATGAAGGTAATAATAGAATTTGTAGCGAACAATTTTCGAAATAGATTTCGTCTTCAAAGGGATTGCAATGGATTCATTCTTCTCTTATGTTCAACGAAGAGGTGTAGGGGCCTTTGCAAAATTATGTACCTACTTACAACGATGCAAATACAAATAAAATTCTTTATTTTCCATCATCATCATTTCAGCCGCGAAAGACGTCCACTGCTGGACATAGGCCTCTCCCAAGGCTCGCCACTCAGACCGGTCCTGTGCTACTTACTTCCACCGGTTTCCCGCGACCTTCACGAGGTCCATCTTGTTGGAGGCCTACCGACAGATCGTTTCCCGGTTCGCGGACGAAATTTACGAATATTTATCATATGTCTGCAATACAATATGATGATATTTTATGATTGAAATATATATTGTATTTTAGTTGCGAAAACCTATGGTATTACTATTTAGTAATACTATTACTATTTACTTCCACATAATCAGCTTAACGTAATGTAATAGCGTAGGATATAATAGTACATTACACACCTAGGGCGGTCAAGTAAAGAAAGTCTCAGATCGCGGGTAATTGAGGCCCGAGCCGGAGGCGAGGGCTATAATCTAGCGGTCTGAGGATTTCTTTACGACCGCCCGTGGTTAGTATACAATTTTACGTCACCACCTGGCCGTGAAGAGGGATTTTTCGTAGCGCCCAAGGGCGGTAAATCCCGGTTTTCGGCCTGGTGGCCTGGTGTGACGTAAAAGCTATGTGACACCTTTCCTAGTATATAATAGGTATGTAAAAGGAGTCCTCGGGTCTGGTTTCCGGATATCCGTGTTATGCGAGGCTGAGGCTAACAAAGACAATTTCAGAGAGACCTTTAATCTCCGGTGTGTATTGTGTATAACCCCTTCGCAACTGCGTTACAAATACAAAGCATGAGAGGAAACTTTATAATGTCTACAAATCTACCTTCAACGCTACAAAATTCAATGAATTTTGTAACTTTAACACGTGACCACAGAATAAGTAATAGTACTAACGTACAGAAGGCCGACTGCTAACAAAAAACCGGTTTTGTTGCACCGTACGCTCCCAAATTGGCCATCTCTTTCTATCGCATGCAGCGCGCTCTTTCTGAGGCCACGCCCTAGCGCTAGGGCTGGCGCACTCGAGAACATATTCTGCGTCATTAGTACATCATCATCATCATTTCAAATATATACTTTATCTGTCAATTTATGAATCAGCTAAATTCAAAATTAAGACACAGTCACGCAACTGCATTATCATAATATACTAGCCGTTTTCCGCGACTTCGTCCCGCGTACATAGAATTTGCGTACCCGATGATACTATACTGTACATACATAGTAGTATTTGTTATATTTCTTTAAGAAAAATTAAAAATTGGGGTTCAAGACATGAACTACCTCCATACCAAATTTCATCATTTACTCTTTACTGAATCATTACTTTACAGTTGTTGTTACTACAACCATCTGCTAAACAATATTTTTTTGTTATAATTCAAATTTCATAGCATATACTATGACTCTTGCGACGCCGACGCGACGTACATACATTAATAGTTTACGCGCGCGCGTACATTCGCTAGCAGTGCGCGGCAACCACTAATCATCACGCCACGGTGCGAAGCCGGCGGGTACTTGTATCGAGCGCGAACAAATCAAAGAGTGCGCCGCGCCTGACGTGACACATTGAACGACCTCGTGAAGGTCGCGGGAAACCGGTGGAAGCAAGTAGCACAGGACAGGTCTCAGTGGCGAGCCTTGGGGGAGGCCTATGTCCAGCAGTGGACGTCTTTTGGCTGAAATGATGATGATGATGATGACATTGAACGTAATACCATAGAAAAACACACTATCACCGGGACTTAATCGCGTAAAAGCTATTTAGCAAGTGTAAGCGACGAGATGCCCCTTCGGATAAATCTGCGGACATTGTTAGTGTTGTGTGCCGGCCTGTTGACATTCCGAGTGACATTAATAAAAATCAAGTGCGGGTAGTTCGAACCACCCGCGCGACAAGAAAAATATGCTGATACCGTCACTTCAGACTTCTCGTGACCACGGGCGTTGCATCGCGGCCGAAACGTCGAGGTAAAATATAAATAGTTTTTACGCGATTAAGTCCCGGTGATAGTGTGTTTAATATGAGTGTGTATCGCGAAAGTTTGAGACAATGTACCATAGAAAAAGTAAGGTAAACCTAGAATGCCAACCAGAGGCGGCCTTAGGGGGGGGGGGGGGGGGGCGAAGCGGGCAACCGCCCGGGGCCTCGCGCTCGTAGGGGCCTCGCGCAGGCTTACGATAATCCAAGTTGAGAAAAAATACTAATTACATATTTAATAATCTGTGCTAATGCTTAGTACAAATCTATGTAAAAATTTCACCCCTTATAGTATTCGTTTTGAAATCGTAAATAACGTAACATAATATATAATTTATACAGTAAAGAGTGAATTATTACAACAAATCGGCCAAGTATGTGTCGGGCCACGCGCAATGTAGGGTTCCGTAGTTGCTTAGTATTTAATGCACAACATTTTTACTTAGCCGAGTACTT
Source organism: Aethes cnicana (assembly GCA_963971205.1). Lineage (NCBI taxonomy): Eukaryota > Metazoa > Arthropoda > Insecta > Lepidoptera > Tortricidae > Aethes > Aethes cnicana. The sequence goes on along the minus strand of OZ020287.1, from coordinate 3,052,598 downwards.
TTTTTTCATGTTGGTCGGCTATTACCCGTAAACTTGTACAGTCTACATAGCAGTGAAAATTTTCCTATTAATTTTGTTAAGGACATAATGTCCTTAGATAAAATGCACAAACAATTAGGGATTAAACGTGATATTTTTCGATGAAAACAATAAAATGAGAAGTTCCTGAAATATTTTTACAATTACAAAAACGCATGATATCTGCCCTCCTGAGTGTCGTATTGACCTTTAATCAGCGGGACCCCTCCCCCCCTTCAGCGCGAAGGCCACTCAGACTAGGGCCTCGCAAAGACCTATTCGCCCTGGGCCTCGCAAGCGCAAAGGCCGCCTCTGATGCCAACCTTCATACAAATCAGCGTACGCCCGAAATAGATGTTAAATGCGATAATAGATGTCAATGTCACTGTCTAGGTAGCCTGCATACAAATTTGAATTCCATGAGCAACATCTAGACAGACAGACTAGACAGTACAGACGAAGTATGAGAAGTTGAAGCTCTACCTGCTCTGTAACTGTCTAACTGTACTCTTATCGTCTTCTCGTCGTTCGCAATGCTTCGGGCTATGTTGATGCCCCAGTTTTACTGCAGATATCCTCATTTCTGATTATCATGCAAAGAAACCCCAATCACAGCCCTCTCCTTGCCCTATGAATCCTATGATTGAATGTGAGCCTAGCCTTCTTATGTCTCGGAACGTAAGTCATTACTGGCAACACACACTGGTCCAAGGCTTTTGAACACTGCAGTAATTTGGACGAAAAATGCTCTTTGTGTTTAAACGATTGAAATAAAACCACAAAATAGAGCCCATAAAATGTATTGCTGTACTTTCAATAATCATGATATTAGTTTATCCAGAAATTGACATTCATTTAAATCCGCACTTAGGTACCATTGACATCAACAATTTTTCTGTTAGGGTTGCAATCATATTTGTCATATAAATTTTTATTAAGTATTTCCTTTAATTTATTACTGATCTTGCTCACACCAGTAATGTATTTGAAAAGTTCTTCGGTAGACTTCACTTTAAATCCCCTCTTTTCGTAGAACTGAAAAAATAATAATTAAGTAAGCAGTAAGTACCAGGGAAATAATAATAATAATAATCATTTATTTCAGACACAGGTCCATAGCGATGTTAGTAACAGAGTGATTTAAAACCTATGTTAGTAAAAAAATAAAAAATATAAAACAATAGAAAAAAAAAATTATAAATTGAGCCACGCCCTTAATTTGCCCTACCCAGTATTTAAGGATAGGGCAATCACATCTGCTCGCTATAGCCTTCAGAATATTGTTGGGACTCTCTCTAATCCTCTCTAGTCTCTCACGAGGAAATTTTCTTCCTCATGATAGCATGGAAGCCATCTACTCGTGCCTCAGCAAACATGCCAAATGGTTTTTAAGTATAAACGAATTGACCCGGTTAACTTCGTATCGTATCTCATGGAGGCGATTCCCAAAGTTGTTTCATTTTTAGCTCTGCACCAACGGCAAATAATAAGTTTGTATTAGTAATTTGTCATTTTTTATTAACAAAATATAAAATATTTACGGTTTTCAGATTTATTCCTGTATGTGAACTGAAAGATCTTGCTTCTCACCATATTTCATGATTCTAGGTCATCGGGAAGTATCCTATAGGTTTTGATTCCCTTGTGAAGTTGCAAAATATGCAACATAAACAGGCATATCTTTTGATTGCATTGATTTAAGTTTGTTTTTTTTCACAGCCAAAAGAGAATGTAGACCCGTATATTTGACATAACTTTCAACTTGACACCGCTACGCAATCCTGAGAAAAATTGTCTAGACAGATGGACAAACACAGGGACAATGAAGTGATCCTATAAGTGTCCTTCTGTTTTTCCTTTTCAGATACGGAACCCTAAACAAGAATCGGCCAAATGAGTTCAGCAGTTCTCTCGAGTCTTAGCCAGACCAACACACAACAATTCATTTCCATATAAGCAAAATAAGCAGTGTAACAAAAAATAGCAACAATTAAATATCCCATACACACAAAATAATAGTGATTTGTAGTAACATATGTACACACAGGTACAATGTAGCATATGTAACATTGTACCTGTGTGTACAATCTATAAAAGGCAAAAGTTGACTGATGTATCAACACACAGGCCAAACCCCCGGTCGTAGATAGCTGAAAATTGGCATGTAGGTTCCTTGGGGAGTGCAGGGGAGCACTAAGAGAGGACTTCCCGAAATTCTCACGGAAACGGGAGAAAATTAGATTTTTACTTTTTAACGTTCACGAGCATACAAAGTCGTGGGAAACAGCTAGTTTGGAAATAAACGAATTTGATTTGAAAAACTCGCGAGGTATGATAAGAAACACATTGAATACTCACTTCAGTAATAAACTGACAATCCTTCATGAGTTTACTCATAGCCATGGGATGGTCTGCCTTAACGGAGTGTGACCACCCTACGAAACATGGGTTGCCAAATAAATGGAGAATCTTCTTTGCAGACAGCTTCCCATGCACCAAATGCAGTACATTGTAACATCTTTCTAAAAACTGGACGATCTCTGTATACATGTGATTGTCCAACTCAGGAGGAAGGTCTCGTATTGACGGCGCTGCAGTTCCATTAAATCCAAAAAATTCCATAATAATAACATTTTCCCTAGCTCTAATGGGCAAGGGGCTGTTATATTTAATAACTTCATTGACTTTACCTTTATTATAGACAATTTTCAAATGCTCAAACTCTCTTTTAACTCGCTTGAATATTATTTCATTCTTTTCAGCATTATTACTTATTTTGTATACTTTAACAGCATTAAAACGTGTCATACTCATACAAACACGATTGTGACATTCAGCATGGAGCACAACAGAGTTCTTTCCAGTACCTACTACATTGGTATAGATACCCATATATCTATCTGTTATCAATTTCTCGAGTACTGCAATAGTAGATGAAGGAAAGTTCATGTTGGGGAGGATGCTGTACCTATTCCCATCGCATGTGTTCTTATCTCTTCTATTAATCTTAGCTGTACCATGTTCCATCCGCTTCAACCACTTGGGAGTTGGATATTTACCTTTAGCACAGTTGTTTGGATTTTTCTTATATTTAAATTGATCCCAAATGTCTGGATCAACCGAGTCTTCGTCTGATATAGTTACATCATCATTTTCATCGTTTGAAAATTGTTGCGCAACTTCTATATCACTTACGCTGCAAACTTGAAATGTATTCACTGTTTCTAAGTCAGTCGCATTTGTTGACTCGGGTGTCTCTTCTAGTCGCACTTCAGGCATATCTACCCAGACAAATCCTTCTTCAATCTGCAGACGACTGCACAGATCTTTTGATACAATTTCCGGAAGTATTGGCTCGTCTTTAGACGAATATATTTTGCTCGCAGGATCAGACATTCTTTGTTTTAAACTAAAGTTGAACTATTATCACAGATAAAAATCGCTAATTTATAATGGATAAATACTCAAAACTCACAGCAATATATAATGTACTACATGTAATCTATGAATCATAGTTTACTATAGAAAAATATTAGAAATAAGATAAATATTTATACTTTACATTTTTGACAGTTCCAGTTGGAAAAAAAAGGTTAGGGGAATGGATATAAGTGCATACTGCCAATTGTGTCATTTCTTTTACTTACATTACGTACATTGCGTACTTACATTTGAACGGAACGGGTCCGTCAAAGTGGTCCGTTTTCACTATGCGTTCCGAATCGCGCTCAGAGCGCTCACAGCGTTTTGCAATCTTTTTCCTCTTAGCCTTTGAGTATATAGCCATATATACTCAAAGCTCTTAGCAGTAAGACTTTAAAGAGAAAAAAAAAAAGATGCAAGGTGCTGTGAGCGCTCTGAGCGCAATTCGGAACGCAGCTCTAGATATAACTACTAATCTGTGCCTATACCGCCTATACCTATTTCATCACTCGTTGTTGTTTCTTGTTGCTTGCTTCGTTCATTGTTTGGAAGCATTGGTATTACACAAATAATTCGTAGAATACTTTTTCCATATTATGGAAATTTCGTTACGATGGTGAATGTTATGAAAGGAGTTCTCGTGGAGTGGTTAGTTACACTTCATCCTAACCTTAATTTCGCAAAATGTGTTGGTGTATAATATCTTGTACTTTAAACTCGCTATTTGCATATTTCTCTGTTTATTTATGCATTTATTTATCCGGGTCTGACGATTTGGACATGGAATATAGGGGATTACGGGGGCGACAAATCGATGTAGCTAGGTTTTAGCTATTTTCACCCGCCCTGGGTGTATTTAAATAACATGGAATCCAAAACTAATTTTAATAAGTGAATGTGACCAAAATAACGTATTTTCTTTCCACGACTCTTTCAATCCACGACTATTCTATGTAATCCAAATCTTGAGGAATGTTGAAGGATTGTTCAATTGCTTCATTCTCCAGTTGGAAAGTGTTCTTCATGTACGATTTTAATATATAAATGTTTTCAGTCCATCTATTTGCTGCAGATTTCAAATCCTGAGAATTATATCACGCTTTAGAATGGATTACATCACTTCCATCATTTGTAAAGGAAAATACTTTTTGTACTTGATATTTTAACAGAACTATATACAAATTCAAATTATTTATTTGTAATACACAGGTTAGTTACATTTGGTTACATGCAGCTCTTATATTAAAACAAATGTAAAGAACTGGCTTAGTATTGAATCATTTATGTTTATGACTTACTTCGATCTCAGTTTTCAATTGTGCGATGTACTCAGGGTCAGAATCTCTGTATTTCTGCAGTTCCTTTTTCAGTTTTTCGTCATCCTTTATCATTAGCTCTAAAGTTTTCAACACCTCTGTTCTCTCATCGCAAGATTCTCTGCCAATCTGAAAATTGATTATATTTTTTCAAGACAAACTAAACTATAAAAGCATAAAGAAGTTTCTATTACTTAGTCTTCGAGCAAGTAATCCTAGGTTACGATGGTCTATACTTACCGATTCATTGATAATAGCATCCTCTGCCTTTTTTAGCTTTTTATTGCACTCTGCAAGTTCATTTTGCAAATCAATTACTTTTCTTTTCTTAGCATTTTTTACCTTACTGCAAAGAATAACAAAGACATCATAATATTGATTGTTATGTTGTACGAAAACAATTTCAAGGAAGCTAGATGTTACCTGGGAAATGACCAGAAGTAGATAGAAGTGCCAATCTTCTCTGAATCAACTAGGTGATCATCAACTAAACTTTGAACCACTTCTTTGACCGATTGCATCGTTATTCCTTTCTCTTTTGGAGCTATCTTCTCTAGTTCCTTTAGTTAAACTTATTTATTAGCATATTTAAGACTAATAACTTTAAAACACACATCATAATTAATTTATTGTATGATTAAATTCAAATTCAAAACAGATTATGTAAATGGAACCCAGATGAAAGTGCTTAACTTGCAGAATAAACTATTTGATTTGACTGTATTAACATACTACAAGAAATCATTAATTTATGTTTTCACCTTTAGCTGGAAAAAATCTTTGCTATTATGAAATATCTCCAGCATCTTGGTCCTTTTTTCTTCTGCGCTGAGCCCTCTTTTTTTAGACATGTTGTTTTTCCAGCGATCCGGCTATGAAGCAGTTTCTACTCCACCTGGACGAGACCCTGGCACTCGGGAGAAAGTTTATCCTTCAAGACCTGGATGAGACACACTTGTTTATATCAGCCGACATCGTAGACACCTTACAAGCTAGAGTTGATGATTTGATGGATCAGCTGAGCATTCCCGTTCATGATAAAGGCCTATAAGTTAGCTCTAAATCATTATGTCAGCGAGAGAATCAAGTAGAGTCAAAGATGCTGGTAAAGCCAGGGTCCTGGATGATGCCGCAAGGAAACGGAGAGCCAGAAAGGCTGTTGAAGCCCTTGAACAGGATAATTTCCATGAAGACCCACATGCAGATCTTGTTATGTCGAAAAAGATACCAAAATTTGCTGACTCTAATGAAAAACCGACAAGGAAGAAAAAGTCAAAGAGTGCGGATTATTATAAGATGAGATTTAGGAAGACCTTCGCCCAACTAGTGGAGGAAGATGCTAATTTCAGACCAGAACCTCCTAATTATTTGTCGGCGCAAGCTCCACCATCAAAGTAAGTGTCAGTAATTAAAACTATTTCAAATTTCATTACAATTCTGAGTAACATTATATCCTTCTTAGTATGAGAGTGAGAGCAGGCCAGTGCCAAACAGTGGGATGTAAATAGGTTGTTGTGGTGGTCAAATTATAAGAAAAAAAAATCTGTTTCTCCATGTATACCCAGCTTATAACCAAGGCAGGGTAGGGCAAGCGCATATCCAGCTTAAGCCAGGCGGCAAGATCTTTTTTCTCGGGCTCATGTTCTATATCAAACTATATTGTGAAGACTGGCCGAGTATAATCAACACAATACAATATCCTATATGGCAATTAACACAATCTTTTTTTGGTTTTACAGATTTCCGGATCGTCATTTCTGTGCTATCTGCGGCTTTCTTTCTAATTATACTTGCATTCCGTGCGGGGCGCGATATTGCTCCGTCAGATGCCTAGGCACTCATCTAGACACAAGATGCCTAAAGTGGACTGCGTAATACGTATTTTCCCTTGTTTTTTTTTACTTACCTTGTATTTAAGAACTCAGTGATGTAATAAAGATTGTAAGAAGTATTTCGCCTTTAATTCAATACTATGTATTTCACGGGAATACTTAGCGCAATCATTAACAAGAAGATTCAGTGAACTGATTGGATTGAAGTAATGTACAGGAAAAAAAAACTAGCTTTCCCGCGCTTATTCTTTTTTTTTTTTTGCTAAAATTTGTCTATGGTTATAAGTTCGAGGAGACAAAAACTTTGTAAATTGTTATTGTAAATGACCTCTAGCGTCGAGTAGTGAAACTTCTATGACATCTAGCTGAGTTTTCCTTTGAAACCATGAGCTTATACCGCCATCTATGTTTTCATAGCTGAACTTTAGTTACTCTACCCACCGCTAGATGGCAAATAAATGAAAATTAATCGTAATAAAATTATTATTGTTTTGCAAACTTAAGTTAGCTTTACTTAGTAAAAAAATGGTCGAAATGTCGTTTTAATTTCCATCACTATGCCCTTAACGTGTAACGTTTACCTTCCCGTTACCGTTTACCCTTCAATACACCCTCATTGTAAATACATACATGATTAGTGGACTCAGTTGGGGTCAATTAGGCACATTTGTTGCGATAATTTAACATTTGTGACAACAGCTGTCACCAACGATCGGCAAAACATGTCCGTAATTGTTATTAGATTTTTAACTATAGGTACCACCCACACCACTCTAGAACTGCGTTGTTTCCGGGATACTAAATACCTAATTAGTTTAAAAACTTTCCGTGCCCACCTCCAAGCTCCATCATCAGATTAGCTCGGTGGTATCATTATTATTGCATTTTCATCAAATCTCCTACATATTATACTTACTGGGTTTAATCATGATTACAATAGGTACCTAACTGTTGATGAAATTTAGCTTGCAAGATTTCTTACAGTTTGTCAACCTAACAAACACGACAACCTAATAAAAGCGTTATGTAAAAGTAGCCTACTTATTTCCTCTCCAGGGACTTCAACCATCTTCATACCAAATTTCATTTAAATCGGTCTAGCTTTTGTAGTGTGAAGAGGTACAGTCGAGTTCTCCAATATATACACACCTTTACACCTTGCTCCCTTGTAATAAGGTCCAAAAGTGATCATATATTAATGAACTCGACTGTACAACAGAGTTTTTTCGAATTTATACTTACCTAATACTAGCTTCTGTCCGCGACTTCGCCCGCGTGCCATTCGGTTATCGCTTTCTTACGGGAACTACCTATGCGTTTTTCCGGGAAAAACGTAGCCTATGAAGCCCTTCCTTGGGATTCGAACTATCTCCATGCCAATACGGAACACTCATAGTTACTTTCGCATTTATAATAATAATATTCTGCTCGCGATTACACCTGCGTGGAATTAGGTTATCTATGTTCTATGATATTGAGAAGTCACAGATTGTCGTTTTATTTTATTATGTCCAAACTGGGGTGTACTTATGTATTCCAATAAAATGCCGTAAAAAAACATGCACCGAAATGAAGTCAAGGCCCCTCACAATGTGCTGACTGTAAAGCACATCTGCATGTCTCTTTGCCCCACATCAAATACAAATAATTCAGCAAATAGACTGATAAGGGATGTTGGCTCTACGGCACGTGCCCCCAGGATAACGCCGCATTGTCACTGATGAACAGATGCCACTTCCTTATCGCCTTCATTGCTGGGAGCCAGGCAGGGGAGCTTATTACATATGATACGTATGAAAACTTAGGACGTTGCTACTGATTATATCTAGTAAGTAAGTAGGTACCACCCACGTGGTACGTATACTGAAGTTTTATTACTGTAATCTTAGAAGTAAAGTGCGCCGTGGTATTGCCCGTAAAAATGCCGATCTCGAGGATGTTAGTTATGGGATGAAAGTTTCCTTGTGTGCTATTCAAGGTATAATCTCCATGTTTTATTTCTTCCAAATCCGTTCAGCTGTGATTGCACAAACTTGTGAAGTGCCTATCTAACCCATTTTTTGCTACGTGGGGATCGAACCAGTATAATATTGTAGTCTTTGATTGAGCCTGGGTTGCATCAAGAAAGTACTTAAACGTTCGTTAAATATAGCCGGTCAGATTTTGAATTTGGAGAAAATGACGTTTCTTTATAGAATGACAGCTCGGCGCCATACTTAATTTAATACTTTCTCGATGCAACCGACGCTAATTAGGTATCTCTGACCCATGTGATGAGCGGAAGCCTTTGCCCGGAAGAGGGCTGCTGGAGGTGGTTTGGCACGGAAGATGCTGATGCTTCAAAAGGAAATAAAACGAAAAAATATCCACATACTTCCCGTCATTTATTTTGTTTTAATTTTCATGGTTTTATACAGATTGAGGTATCAGATTTGTAACATAATTTAAGCAAATCTTACAATATAGGTATTATCGTTCGAAAATGCACGTAGTGATTCCTACTGAAATTACAATTTATTGTGTTTATTGCAGAACGTTCGACCTAGTTAAAATTGTAATTATAAGTATATTTGTAAAATTACAATGTTTTTAATTTAGTGCGTACATTAACAACTCGAATTTTCATTATTTTCACCGACAAGTACAGGTAAGTATTTCATTTTAACATGCGTATTTAATTAATTGATGAAGTATTCGAGATCGAATAATATGTATGTTTTTCCTAACAGTTGTAAATACAACTGTTAGGAAAAACAGTGCAGTTTTTATGGTCAAACCATGGTCGAACGTTATACGTTGGATTGAGGCGTAATATTTGTCTATCCTATCTATTTACAATATTATATCACAATATATGTCCAAGGCAATCTAGTTCAGTTTTGTAACCTATCGAGCTAGCTCGATTGGCACCTAGGTGCCAATCAGGCATTGTAACATCTCAGAACTAACAGCAACTTTCTCTTTCTTCTTTAATTAATTAGAAAAAGACAACTGCTCTTACCTCTTTGATAAACGCTTTACAAACTTCGATTTCCTCATTTTTACGTCTAAATTACGCAACAATTTAATAAATTTATCAATAAACAGGCTCCAATCACTATTACAAAACTAACGCTATAAAATATACAGTATCGCCTTAAAATTACTGACTCGATTGTAATAAATTATATTTAAAGCCCATATTCATATTTACAATAGGTATGTCATTTTTTTACTTAATACTGGACTGGGAATGGACTAATATGGAACGTACAACCTTTCAGTCGATTGCTACTTCAATTTACTCCAACCATAATGATCCAGCCAATCTAAAACTCCTAATACTTTCAGTAATGATCTCTGAAAAACCTAAAGACAAGGAACAGAGGCACTTGGCAAAGGAACAGGTTTGACTTCACATCATCACCGACAGTTCAGTCGATTCGAGATTCGATCTAACGAGTAAATCTTAAGAGTTAAATTTTCAATCAGTTTTTAATGAATTGTCAAGTCTTGTTTACAATATACTTGAATTTATTTACTTATAGGTTGTCAATAATTACTTATAAGGTCTTTTATGCGGCAACTCGCATAACAATTAAAGTTTTATCACTGGCCGGAAACATGAAAATAATAAATGCACAAAAAACACCAAAACTACGAAACGCACCTTGAGAAATTGTCACTATAGTTTTCAAATTTAAAAATGCACTCTATCTATCCTACTCTCCAATAAATACTTTTAATCACTAATTTATTGTCATTTTTGTACTACCAAAAATATTGGGAACAGGCTTTAGGACGGCATGGTTTGACGCTCCAATGTCTATGGGTCATCTTTCTTTTTTCTGAGCTTGCCTTCCGTGTGTATCGTTTGGGTGACGGCTTCCACTGCATCTGATAAGTCGGCTTCGGGGTCTATCGCCGCTGACAAAGCAGCAATGTATGCGCAGGCTATCCGCAGCACCGACAACTTGGACAGTTTCTGGTTATGACTATATGCTGGTACAGACTTTCTTAAAGTATCGAAGGCGGCACTTATGGTATGCACCCTCGTTCTTTCTCTAGCGTTGGCTTCTATTCTCCGTTCTCTGGTCATATTTTTATAGTTCCTCTGTTCTCTTGGTTTTGATTTATCTGAGTAAGGTTCCGCGACGCCTGGGTGGGGTGGTACTCTGGGGGGGCCTGCCACTGGGATGGGTTCTGGGGGAGGTGGTGGAGGGGGTGGGGCTTCGATAGGTCTTCTTCGTTGTCTGAGTAGGCTGGTTTCGCTTTTTTTGACTAATGAGAGGGGTTCTCTTTGTGGTTCTTCGGGGAAGGACCAGGGTCGAAAGGGGCTTACTTCGTTGTCCTCGGTGGAGGGTAGGCGTCGTTTTTTGGGTGGTGGGAGGCGCGGGGGGGTGCGGTCTCGCTTCAGACGGTCTGTCTCGACCAGGCGCACTCCGGAGTCGTCAGAATGCGCGGGTCCGGAACAGGAATCGTCGTCGTCCCCTCCCGAAACGAAGCCAGCATCTTTCTCCAGTATCCGATCTGTAACAATGTAGACAATCGTTATGCCACTGAATTTCATTTCATGCAAGATGTACCTAGTATTTAGTCGTCTTGCGTGGAAGAAATATCGCTCTATCATGATGAGTTGTAAAATATTAGATAATAGATAAGAGTGTTTTTTGCTAATAGATAAGAATATTCCTCATGCGGGTCGGTGACGTGTAATCTAAGGTGTACAGGTTTCCTGCACGTAGCTGATGTAAAGCTACGGAAAGATGACAAATGGAAAGAGTAACGTGTGTATTTCCCAATTCGGTCAAAACACACGGCATGAGAAAAAAAGAACAGAAAAGAAACAAAAACGATAGTGACGTGATTTGTCACAAAATGGTATCTGACATCAAGTCTTCCGCTAGTCACTTAGGCACGCGACGGTACTATAGCCTACCCTCTCCTGATGCTCTCATCACCTTGTACCCAGTAGGACCTGATGTGAATACCTAGTCTTTTGTGGTGGTCAATTTTTTAAATGGGGGTTGCTCAATGGCCGTCGTCCAAGATGGTTGACGTTTGTTGAGCGTCCCCATTTTTACTTGATTTATCTTTTATAACGTACTTTTATCATTATTACCGTACACTGCAAGGCCTGTAGGCCAATTACTTGACATTGGCGAAATTGTCTTGCATATAGACAGAAGAATCCATTATTTAAAGAGAAGAAGAAGATTTTTTCAATACGTCATTAATACGAATCTCACAAACAAATATGTGCTTGGTCTATAAACAAATATGCCACCATAGACAATATACGCTGTACTAGACAAAGGCAGTTATCCCAAAGGATCTAAACCAGTGGCAGCGGAAACTGCGCGGGCGCAGGCTCGTTATCGTTACGTTCGAGACATGACCGCCGCTACAAATGGGAGTCCCTAGTTGTTATGGGCAAGCTGACATGTTACTGCGCTAAATTAGAGGTCTATAGGATTTTATGTATTATACCTACGATCTCGTAATGGTTTAAAGTCAACTGCGTACACTCGGCGACAGCCAATATGCAGTCCTTATTTCCTAGAAAATATTGGCGCGTGTCGATCATTTTGAGGTTTTCGATTGTTTAACTAATGTTAGTGACTGAACCACGAACGAGTTTTTTTTAATTCTTATCTCAAGGCAACAACGAACTCAAATCTCGGCTGCCAGTAACAAAACGAACATGTTTTTAAACACAAATTGGACCAAGGTTAAATCATAGAGCCTGTCCTTTGGCATTTAAATCAGAAATTAATTTAAATTATTTTGCAATGTTTTTCTAAACGGAATTTTTAGTCAGCAAAAAGTTGTTGCGAGGCGCCGGCGCCATACCTGAGCCGTGACGTCATTACATACCGAGGCTTATATGCTGTTGTAAAATATGGTAATGTTGGTTGGATTTTTCTACGTCTACACGTGACTTTTAAAAATAAATGACGAATGTTTTGTTTGCACATTCAAATGTATCTATATTTAAAGAGCCTTGTATTACGGATACAACTAATATTTTACCGAAATACCTATTTTTCTCTCTTTTGTTTTGTATTGGTTCAAAAAATGTCCGGTAGAAACAGAATAGCATATGGGCTATCACAACACGCTTTAGCGACTATCAAGCTACCAGGGACATTTACAGCGTGCTAGCCGATCCGATGTCCAGAACGGGTTTGCAGCCATATGGCTGACCGTTTCTGATTATTATTTACGTTTCACTTTATTCGTGTAAATGATCCGCATTCCATGAAATTCGTATTTGTTCCTTGCCCAAACTTCAATGGAATCAGTGGTATTTTTTAAACCTCTATGATTATCTACATATAATAGTGGCCAGTGTCATTAACTGGCCAGTAACCATTTCTTCAAAATGAAAAAGTTTGATTACTTTACTTGTTATGTTAAAAAATTTAATGGTAATCAATTTCAAAATTCGAGATGAAACCAACGCTGTCTGTACATATAGGTAGAGCTTTAAAATTGTAGCAATTAAAAATATTAACGAGTTATGACATAAAATGAAGTTAAATTAAATGCGTGATCGGTGAGCATTAGCTAACTGACAGTTGACATATCTCGTTTTATCTAAAATAACTGTTAATTACCTAATGTGAAAAAAATAAACGGAAATGTCCAATAAAACGAGATTTCAATCAATTTATTATCTGTGGAGCATAATTCGGGCCGGAACTGCACACGACCGAAATACACTTAACACGAGAGACAAGGTAATTAATATGTTGTATCATTTATCTATGTTAATATAGACTGTCAATTGGTTTAAGTACTTTACTTTTTCTATGTTTATACTGAGTATGCAGTTCTTCTTCTTTGCTGAATAAATGATTGAATTGAATTGAATTGAATCTAAGTATTGAGTTTTTTTGAGATGCCTATTCTCAACTACCTATCGGAATGATACCTACTTCTCCGATACGCTGTGATAGATTCAAAACTGAGATCTGATGTGACCAATTAACTGAATAAAAGATTTTGTGAGGTACCTATCCAAAACAAACGGCGTATGTATGTTGCGTTGTTGTCTAAAAACGGATTTGCAACACTTCATTAGCCAGTATCTGCGTTCCAAAATCGAAATCCAAAGTCAAACGCCATTCATAATCATAGATAATCGCGTGTCCATAATGGTCTAGCTACCGGAATTAGTTTATGGCTCGTAACTCGTAATCGGCCGTGGCGCCACGAAGGCGTTCCCACTTAACCGAGACTTAAACAACTGGTTAACGTAACAAAATGCAAATCTAAGCTTTAACCCGTTGCATCAAAATACACGTAACATTCCTCCAGCTGCAAATGAATGCAAGAATACTTTAACTGCTGGTGAAGTCAAAGACATGCAAAACTCTGCTTTAGCTCGACGTTTTAAGACGCTTCTCATATTTTATTGTTTTGTAAAAGAACGCAGAAACAAGTAGGTAGATAAGATGCGAGCATTCACGGGGCGAGCTTCTCACACTACAGGTGTTTTTTCGTCCACGCCTTTGCTTGATAGAGATTTTAATATCGATACTATGCTTTATGGATTCTGTCCAGCAACTAGTTTGTATAAATGTAAAAAACGTGCGCGATTCGAACTAGGGTGGTAATAACAATATCTAATCTCGTCTTTCAGGTTTTTCCGAGAAGCTTTACTTGCGAGAAAATCTAGGAATATAAACGCCAGTGTCCTGTTTAAATATGATAAATGTGTATTAAATTACCAGTTCAGTTATGTTCTTTGTTTATAACATAGGTATTCGCACAAATCACGCATATTTTGAAGGTTAATTTTAGTTGGATTCTTAAACGCTTCCATCATAGAGACTTTTTTGAATTTTGGTTTAGTTCTAGATACCTAGGTAGGTAGTTACAAATGAAAAATAAACGTAACTCAGTTATATTTTTAAATATTTTTGTTGCGCTGTTGGATTCAAATTTGATTAATGATACTATGAGATATCACGGAATAACGCGGCGAGGGGTCGCACTGACTTATGTTTTATTTATCAGACTTTGTTAAGGTCCCTTACAATAACTGATATGCTGGGTTTACAAAACTAGCAAATTGATATTTCTAGAGCATGATATGGATGATATGGAATTGGCTTCTTGAAGTAATTTAAAAATCATTTATTTTGAAAGCTGGCAGCACTCCGAGATGAAAGTTGAAATAAAGAGCTCAAAGGGCCCGACCACAGATTATACGAGTTAGTTGATTCGAGGGACCACGATCCCGCTCACAGATAAACCCCTTACGATACGAATCTGGCGCCAAAATTCACAGAACGCCGACGCCTAAAATACTTAAGTCCTTTTTAAAAGTGTGGCTTTAAAAGGATTTCTAGATTTTGTGATTTAATGGAGTGTCAGTGAGTTTCTTGTGGTGATTTTCGATGGAAGTGTAAATTAGTAGTATCATTTTAGACGTTTACAAGAAACTGTCTCTGCTTCTTTGATCGACGTGTTTTTTTATTATTTATTATTACATGGAAAACCAACAGCTAACAACCAAAGTATTCATACTTATAATTACACAAAGCCAATTAAAGGTTTTCGCTTATAGAAACAAAATATATCACTGTACATATTCTCAATACCGAACAGCTACACACTAAAATATAAGAAACAGTACATGATGCATAATAGAGTTACAATATACTGAACCATAAAGCCAATAGCAAAATATATGTGAATTTTGAAAGTTACTCTTAATGTTAAGATTATAACCCCGCACTACTTGATTCACTAAATAAACTAACTAACCTATTCTTAATCACACCAACACTGTCTCCAAACATATCAAAATCAGTCATTGTTAGAACAACATTCAAACTCTTGCCTGCCCTGCACAAGAAACTATTTCTTCTGTAGTTAGTAGAAGTGCAGAGGACTGATGTAGAAATAGGCAATTGATGATGATGATGTTTAGGTAATTAGGTACTTATTAGGTATTTATTTATTGAATTTGCATATCCGATGATACTATACATATCCTTAGATGGTTATAGTTATAGAAGTATTGGAAAATCCGTTCCCCTGGAAATATCGGGATAAATCCTATGTTATTCCCAGGGTGTCAAACTATCTCCATACCAAATTTCATCCAAATTAGTCCAGTCGTTGCGACGTGAAGGAAGGACAAACGAACAAACACACTTTCACATTTATAATATTAGTAGGTAAGGATTCATCTCGAGGGAATGAAACTTTGACGTATAAGAGCCTTATAAAATTAGGTAATCTTGAATTTTTGCATTCCAATTTCATTTCTCTTATAAGCACACCGCCACACATGGCGGACAGCCTATATAAAAGCACAATTTCGAACACAATTCGAATGAAGTCTCAATGTTTGCGTGCGAGGCCGTCTGTACTCTTGTAAAATGTGTGTGTATTAGTACGCGGGCCAATGATTCACTCTCCATCTCCGGATGAAACAAATGACGGCAAGGGCGAGTTGGGCGCGAGTTGCGCGCCGGCTAGGTTCAGGCGGGTGCTGATTCCGTGGTCATTCTGTATGTGGTACTATTAAATATTCTGTGCTATAAGTAAGGCCAAGCAAGAGAATCTTAATAATCTTGTTCTAGTAGTGATTACCGAAACGCACAAAATGAGAATCTGATGAGCGGTCAGTTGCAGCAAAAAGGTCCAAAAGGAAGTGTCGTTTCGCACGCTCCCGTCTAATGTATGAGAAGTCGTGATGATGACTTTCACCGAACGAACGTTACTGTTCACGGCACGCAGAAGCAAAAGGACTTGTGTGGATTAAATTTCAAAGAGACTTGCGTCTGTTTGGTTGGAACGTGGCGATGCAGGCGCCACGCAAGCGACGTAGGTATATGTAGGGATTTAATCAAGCGGTACCAATTCGTGAAATCGCTTGGTTCTTTTTAGAAGGTGTTAAAGACTGTTTTCGATTGGGTCTGTGCTGCTGCTGCCATGCCAGTATCACCATGGATGGTGGGAAGATGTAAAGCATCATCAATTATCAGAGATTCTTATTTTGAATGTGGATTTTTTTTTAAAAGGCCTTCTGCTGAGTTTATTGCGGCGCTTCTTCTCAAGCAATGGGTCTAGGAAGCGCTGGTAAGATTTATTCTTTTTCTGACGTGTAAAAGTCCCCCAATGTGGCCAATATGCTGAATATGATTCTTTAGTTAGAGGAAGGATCTCGGTGTCGATACGAAAACTAGATAATGTAAGTAACGTTACTTTAGTTTCGAAGTGCGATGTTTTAGTATGTTTTTAATATAGCTGTCAACAGCAGATAACAGTTCACATGGGCTTCATAAAACCTAAGACAAACCTCGAAATTGGCAAAAACTGATTTATTACTCTTTGTGCTACCTTTTTGTCATAACCTCGAAAGCTTCCGATCTTTCAAACTGTGATTGATTCATTCAAAAATCGAATCATAAAAACGTGCATAGAATGGAAACGTACGATGTCTCCCAAAAAACTAGCCAGCCAGGGCAGCCAGTGTCACTTCAAAAGCGACACTGGCTGGTTATTTTTTAACTTTTTTATTATCGAATTGGAATTATTTTTCAAAAGCGCCGCCAAGACAAGAGGCGCCAGTCGCCACCGTTCTATTACGTATTCACGCCGGCTTGCATTTCTCGGAAAATTCGTGCGATCGATCCTCCACCATCTGCACTTTATATATAACGATTTTTATGTTTTGAAGAAGAAGTACCTATTTTTGCCGTTTAAAGAAATAAATGCTTTTTTTCGTTTTAGGCAACAAAGGACTAGTTCTAGGCAACAAGGGAACAAGAGACTAAGTAGGTATAAGTAAGTATTGTAAATGTTTTTTTTACAACTAAAAGAAGCAAATTATGTAGTAGGTACCTACCTCTGTCTTAATATAAGTAAGTAAGTAATTCAACTTCGACTTCAACTCTGTAGGAAATAATAATGATATTGAAAATACAGAACTTTTCATTCACAACACAATATAAAAAGTGACGAATGGAATGAAGTGTCCTCGTATAATATTGTATGTCTTTAGCTATTTAATGATTTATTAAAGAACTGAACTAAAATTAGAGTTCTTTCATAAAAGTTTTCTTTGACGAATACGGACAAAAAGCGCACTTATTAACATGCGTATGCATATCCAATATTTACTTACATGTGTCACGTGAAGAGGGTCATTGTTGCCAACTGTTCAATCGTTGCAACAGATTGTGTCTCTCAAAGACAAAATAAACCATTGTTCTTCCATAGACACAATACGTCTGGCCAACCACCTGGGTGCCACGTGCCTGTATAAAGAGGTCGTGCCTTTATAGAATTTTATTTTTCATTACTCTGACCTATTTAAAAAATATATAACATTGCGGTATGTATATCGGATATCATCATGAAACTACAAAAACTTTGTGCGAACGATTACGATTAGATTAGGTAATGATAAATGTAATGAATTCTCAATATGATCAGTTATTTATAATATTTCTATTATGGCTGGCATTTTTATGTGAAGATAGTGTTACAGTCGTCCGCATAGCAGCATTCCATTGGCAATTATAAAGTCGATGGGAAAACCCGACAAATTCTAGTGGAACCTGTCCTAAATATTACAACTCGCTGTTTTCTATTAAACAAGCAGGCTAGTTCTATTTTCAAAAAACCATCATTTTTTTGTTTAAAAATTCTGGATCCAGAATGCTGGCCTGTATCACATTAGAAAAAATCTTCGTCGTGTTTTTTTCAATGACCATTCTTTTGTTATCGGCTTTTTTCTAAATCGGTTCTAAATCCAAAATATGTTTTTTGGTGACGTTTTTTTGCATTGATTTGTTATGTTTAATGGATAGAACCACCTGGCTGAAAGAGAAAAATTACATCCGTGTGACATTTTGGCAGAAGTCATTTGTCCCGAACGTCCAACGGCCAGGCTTTGAATAAAACCTAGTACTTTAGACGTTTTTTCGCATAATGCTATGCTAGATGCGGTCGCATTTGGTACAGTTGAATACATATTTCAAGACTGAATTTATTTTTATTGAATTCGACATGTTGTTTAACATTATGAAATTGAAATGAATTATATACAAATTTACATGAAAATTTAATTGTTAATGTGTTTAAACAACTCATTTTTATTACGAATTATTTTTAAGGCTGTAATAATATTGGGTACCTATCTTTGTACATATGAGGTACCATGACTTGTATGTAGGTAAGGAACGGTAAAAAAATTCGCAATCTATTTTATGGATCAGTTTAAAATAAATTGCAAGGCTGGCTGTACCGCACCTACCTGATTATGCAACCAGGGGCAAGCGTATGATAATCACTGGGAAAACATTTTCAGAATCAGTCTAATCTGCAACTTGTTTTGATACCTACTCGTACATTCCGAAAAAAATCGAATGTCTTTCGTTGTGGAAACTTTTACGTAAGTATATTCTTGCAACACCATCTCAAGGATTTATCCATTATTTATTTTATTATTTGTCAGCGTAAAAATGCTAAAAATCATCGTAAATTTATAAAATCGCATTAAATTATGAATTGCCTAATTTGTAACAATGGGTATAATCTGTGGGTTTATGGAGATTAAAAAGTCAATATGTCAAAATAGCATTTGGCGCCAAAGGTGCGCGCCACGTGACCTCGCGCCGTCGTCATGTCTATAATATAAATCACAATAAAATGTTAATTTTGCAGCCGGAGCCACATGGCAGATCCGCTGCTCCATCTGGTATCATGTAATCGTTACATTACTGGCGCAGTGCCTATTTCGATTGAATACTGAAATTATTGGGTGCGCATAAGTACCTACGTATTGAAATATTATACTTAGGTACCTATTTACTCAGTACGAGACAGACGACGTAGACAATAATTTTGAACGTGATTTTGTCAAGCAACTATTCATCATCAAGTTAGATCTGGTTTCTCAGATAAGGACGTGCTTCGCACCAAAAAAAAACGGGTTAGCGCCAAGCGCCGTTTAATTTAGACGGTAATTTAATGCCCGTATCGCGTATCCGAGGTATTTTATCTAATTCCAGGCGGTTGGTCAGCGAATTAATGCAAATGTCGCCCGGAATAACGACACGAGGCTGAGAATGATAAACATTAAACGTAAACATAAACACGATGATGCTTTAAGATACTTATCGGATTTCTCGCAACTTTCACGTATTTAAATTTAGCTGTTTTTGGTAAGTACCAAATTAATTATTATTAATAGGAACGTGTTGTTGGGATAAATAAAGATGCCTTGATTTTCACAGACAAGCTGTCAATTGATCCAGGATACAGCGAAAAGACGTCTAAGCCCCACTTGCACTTACAAATTTCATAGTTACGGATCATAAGCACTAACATACATTTGCACCTTGATAGGCATGGCAATTTAAATTTATATAAAAAAAAACTACTTAATTTATATTTACTAGGCTACAGAGAGACGGATATTTAGAATTAATCGTTTAGATATTCCCTAACAGAATAATATGTTTTGTCATTCCATAAATTGGGAGAGAAAATCCAAAGAAACTAGTAGGCCTGCTTGCACCAACGCAGCTAACCTCCGGGTTACCCTTTAACTTGAGCTAAGTTGGTACGACTAAACCTGAGCTAATAGACTAACCCCGCCGAGGGTAGCGGCTTGGTTCAAGCAAGCCTTTGATAGATGGCTAATATTTATCTATAATCCATGGAGGTAAGTAATAAGTAGGTGTACATTTGGAGCGAGTAGGTAGAGTCAATTTAGAACCAATAGATATTGAGCTTAAAGGTCTGAGCTCGAAGTTCGTTTGCGTTCACAATTTAAAAACGTGCCCAAAATTTCATCCGACATTGTTTTTTTTTTTTTTTTTGGACATTTCACACATATTGACCTAGCCCCAAAATAAGCAATGCTTGTATTATGGGTGCTGGACAACGATATAAATACTTATATAGAGAAATACATACATATATAACTACAAAACATGACTCGAGTACAAACATCCGTGCTTATCATTATCACACAAAGTTTTGCCCCGAGCGGGATTCGGACCCGCGACCATCGGAACAGAAGGCCGTCGTGGTCGTCACTCGTCAGGTATTTATTTTGTCTTTATCTCTCGTTATGAGGCTTGATTAAGAGCAATACAAGCATTTTACGCCCCTCACCCCTGCGCACCTGACACATTTTGGTCGCAGTGATAGTTCCGCTTAGTTAATAACCCATGTTCTAATCTGTTTTAAGCGTATCAGCGTCCCACACAGTGTTCAGCAGACCGTGCGGGTTAAGGATGTGAGGACGCTAACGCGTTCAGACGACCTTACAAGGCCACGTCGGTTCGAGTCGGGTGGGACGCAGAATGTAACGTGATGTGACCGTTCCACTTGCTGTACATTAAAAGGCTTTGATATGTATACACTGTTGGACCTGAAGACAACGGAAAAGGGTGCATAAATGTATACAAAATGAAACCCTGGATTGTACGTTGCACGAACCGACCTCGCCTTCTGCCATTTTAATTGCGCAATTATGATCTTGATTTTAAATAGAAACCTGAGATACTAGGGTTTATCTATGCTGCTTATAAGCGTCGGTCATCATAACTTTGTAACGTGTTCTTTGAATTTTCATACTACGACTTTTCTACGGGTGGCCATACTACTGAATGTTGATGATGGACCATGCATTGAATGTAAGAAAGATCATCAAATCTATTTAATCTGTTACTTTATACTTATGTATTGGTGAAAGTATGATGAAAGAACTATCGGGTGCGAAAAAGACGAATAACTTAAGACAGAAGAGTTGCTAGAAGGTACGGCTTCTCATTATTCAGTAGATACAAGCAAGACAGATATTCCCGAGGGATGCAGGTATAAAGTAGCTAGCTACGAAACGAACCATTTATATTTACCTACAGTACAGTAACACTAACATTCCTAATCGTTCACATGTATGTGCATGTGCTCGTGCTTGTGGAAGCTAGCCGCCCTCACCTAAACTAAAAAGAAGACACGTGTTCAGTCTTAAATTACTATAGTTATTTCACCGTGCTTATTACTTGCACATGACATGATTGTGCAGACTGACTTCAATGGCCATTTCCCGAGAAGTCGAACTGAGAAAATAAACGCGATTTACAGCTCCGACGGCGCCTACCCACATTTATGGCCAGACTAAAGGGTACAAAACAATGACCATTCATTTCATGGTAGGCAACTAACAAAATAAATCGCATTCACAACACTCATCACGTTTGAGTACCTCTACTGATTTTCACGTTCATCACGAAATTTGATTTAAAATCTGTTGGCATCGTATATTCTAAGTCTTCCTTTAAAAAAATAGCGGTTTTTGTCTATGGTCACTTTTTCGAAGGAAGCAATCTTTTGTTTTTGCGGCGGGCCACCCGATCGCTTCCTCCCTTTGTCTTTTTTAACGAATTGTAGGCTTTCCTCCGACCCTTTTATTAATGTCTCTATGCAAAAAATCCATAAATTTATCACTCAAAACTTATCTTATCTGGATAACAGAAATAAGATGATCTTATACTTAGGTACTTATAAACCTACATGTTGAAAAACATACTTTTAAAGAAGATGTGAATCGTTATAATCCTCTAATTGACACGGTAAACATTGTTTAATAATTTCTCGGCATTAGTTCCGTTTTGTTGGCTGCGCTGTTTTTTACGACTGGCAATATTTTGAAACAGTCTCGTGTGGGGCGCACGTGTGCCGCCGGAAGCGATCCGTTTGTTTGCAACAGGTTGTTCAGATAAGGGCTTGCATTTACTGCACTCGATAAAAAAATACTGGTGCGAAAAGCCGTTGAAAACGTTAGAATATTGAGCTACTGGCTTAGCAACCGAGCTATAAGAAATAAAAAAGTAAAACGTCGTTCTATTTTTGAATTGAAAGAAGTTCACTTGGCCAGATGTGTTCTTTACAAACAGCCAGTTTTTTGTTTTTTCACGGATCACGTTTTCGAAAATGAGAACTTGTAATGTGGAGTCGACATTTTTTAGGTCTCACTAACAACAGATTGTTTTATTCTCGCATATCTTAACATTCTTGAACTACGAGAATGATTGCGATGGTTTTTTGTCACCGACGCGTCAACACGCCTTTAGCATTACGACATTGGGAATCCCACATTCGGCGCAAACAAAATTCTGATGGCTAGACATTGTATGACTTGATAATTAAGATTATTCTTGTGGTGTCATGAAATTTTACTTTTTTAGATACGTAGGTATTTCCGCGAGGACAACACCTGTGCTAGCTGTCTATCTGAATATAGATCTGTCAAAATAACATGCGTTGTATTATCAGTCTCATGACAAAATTATTTATTTTATTACGTTCTTAAAGCAAATACTTATAATTACTATACTGCAGCGTGTAAGTCTAATACGAGCAAATCTTTAAATGGTCCTGTAAGGCTATATTTAATTTATTGCATGGGTATAGTTCACTTATACCTATGGAGTGAAGCTTTGATTAATTAAATGAATATTTATTGTATTAGGTTATTTTCTTTTCTAATACTGTCTAAGTAATAAACTATGATTAATTTTATTTTGATGAGATCATACGAATATCTTATTCAACGATCGGCCATCAAAAAACCAAATCGCCCATTTTTCCTTCTTTCTTCCTCCTTTTTTTAGCCTTCAGCTGATAACTTCAAAATATTGTCGCAAAATTCAATTCTTCATTGTATTCTGAATATACCTATGTATTGTGTTACGTGTAAAATTTCGCATAAGTATTGTAATGGCGACCAGACTTTGTTTGACATACATAAAAGAGTATATTTATCTACACTCATATCATAAATCCTCTATGATGCGTTCAAAAATTGGTAGTAATGCATAACATGTCATGCTATTGCGAACTACTTAATACCAGAGCCCAAATGTACCAAATTTGCTAAACAATTTACAGCAGTCAACTTTGAAGCAAAAGTAGAAAGTGATAACATAGATAACACATTTGTCACAGACAAGACGAAGTTGTTCTAGTTTGTTACTGATACAAACTTATACATTTGTATTGTATAATATCTAAACCAAAACTATCACAAAGAAATTTTACATCCCAATTGCACGTTCATATACACCAGCATAATTGAGGACATGTGGTGGTAAATATTGATAAGTACATGTTATGAAATAATCCAAACTATTTTATTTTTTTCACGCGGTTGTCTTTTTCATGTTTAGCTCTTATTAAACTGAATTTTATCATCAAATTGATGTTCTGGTCTGTAAACAAAGTAATGATGACTGAAGAATAAACCAATTATAGGTGTTGGCATGGCAATGTAACGTGTAGTAAATCAGTCGCAATTGAGTAACATAAATAAATATCTCGGGACATTTCACACATATTGACCTAGCCCCAAACTAAGCAACGCTTGTACTATGGATGCTACCCAACGATATAAATACTTATATAGAGAAATACATACATATATAAATACTAACATCCATGACTCGAGTACAAACATTCGTGTTCATCACACAAAGTTTGCCTCGAGCCGGACTCGAACCCGCGACCATCGGAACAGAAGGCAGGGTCACTACCAACTGGACCAATCCGGCCGTCATAAGAGTCATAACATAACATGATAATTATAAACTATCTTCTGCCCGGGACCAAAGAGGCGTGGAATTCAGTAAAAGCGTTCCCGCGGGAACTATGCGTTTTGTAAAATGGCCCGCTTTACGTACGTGTGACTGAGTGTCTGCAAGGATTTACATATTAGGATGCTCCCGCTTTCTCACTCTGTTTTTTTCATCGTGGTACGAAACGACACGGTAGTGTTATAGATGTTATCTGGCAACATCTCTAAAGGCTCTAAAGACAAAGATACATAAGCACAAAATAATGTTCAACTAAAAAAAAACGACTTTTTTTTTCTAAGTCAGCCGGGGGAGTATTGTTGTCTGGAAGGCAAGCTAGGTAGCCAATAAATATGAGGTTTGCTTGTACTTGAAAAATCAAACCCTTTGTGTGCACAACAATGCAATTTACGTGTAGGTAGGTACGTATAATTTGCATCTTCTTACTGCTAAAATTCGAGAACTGCCTGGGCTGATTTGGCTTTTTCTTTCTTGTGTGTTTGTTAGTGTTCAAGGAAGGTTTATATACTTAGTAGGTGTACCTCGTGTAAAGCCGAGGTGAATAGCTAGTAAATAAATAAATGTGATAAAATTAGTACTTATTTATGGCGTGTTTATTTCGACATGGATCTCAGTTCAGTGTATTTTTCTGTCGATAAGTTGTTTTTGTGTATAGTTTGTCATTCCCTATGATATTTTCGTATTTCATGGTACTTAACAAAAGCTGTCGACATGTTCCTTGTGACCTTACAATAAAATATATGAATATGGATATTATCGCGCACAAAAACATCAAAAATATAACGCTGAAATGAACCAAAGTACCCACACGTTTTTCTTAGACACCTATTTTTCTCACACACATCTTTGAATAACTTCGCAGATGCGTGCAGGTTTCCTCACGATGTTTTCCTTCACCGAAAAGCTCTGTGGTGAATTCAAATTGAATTTTGCACATAAGTAAACTTAGAGGTGCGAGCCGGAATCGAACCCCCGACCCTCTGCATGAGAGGCGGTAGGTCGAACCCCTAGGCCACCACGGCTTTTTTTTTAAATAAACTTAACTACACTGTTATTAAATACTTTTACTATAATTTTATTTTATTTTATTTGCCTTCACACTCACAAAGTCAGTGTGCAACATTACAAGTATGTAAGTATGTACAATTTTATATATAAATATAATTAAATCACACCCCTATCTATACAGTAGTTAGATACAGATGTCAAACATTTGACACAGTCCGAGCAGTCATTACGCTGGGCACATCTGGGCACATCTGGGCGACCGGGCCCATCTGGCGCCCAACGGGGCTGACGTCACTTGACATGTGGCGACACAGGCGTTGCGATATTAGTTTTTTAATTTGTACTTCCATGTGCCCAGTGTCATTTTTGTTTTTTTTTCTGAAATAAATGTTGCAGATGCAAGTAATACGAGTCCTATTTAGTGAAAAGAGTATCGTTCGACATATCCAGTCGACTCCGCAATAAGTGATAAAACTTCCCATGTAACATAAAAATAATAACTTACATAACAAAAGTAATGGCCTTTATAATTATGTATCTATGTAAAAATCCAATACACTCCTTAAGAAACGGGCACCAAAAATTAAAACAAACATTGAACAATCTGTTTCCCTGGTCCTTCCAACGTTACAAAAAAACTAAAGAACGGTTTCAAAATCACATGCGACCCCCGCCGTAACATATGAACAAACAGCCATTTTCACGTGCGACTACACTCGCTTTTACCCCATGACCAATTAGGTTTAAATTGGTCTAAACTAATGGTATGGGCATTTTGTAACGCTTTGCACTTGTCTATCGTTATGATGCGTTGGGTGTATTCTTATGGGTTTTGAAATTGGGTTTGGGATCGTTCGACCGGATGGCAACGCAGGTTGGTGAGTTATGCACTTGTTTGCCAGTGGGGTTCATAGGCGAACATGTGCGTCGCACCCTTTGTGTTATGGGCCCGTTTTTTGCTTTACCCCTTTGTTTTTCCGTGTGATAATTTTGATGAATTAGACACAGCGACTATCGGGTAGAGTTATAGAAATGGTAAATAAAGAAATGACACCGGCTCGAAAGAAACTTTTTTTTTTATTAATCGGCTCTTGCCTATTTTACGAGTATGACTAACGCAACGGCATATCTAAATACCTGTGCACTAGTTTTGCACCGGATCGTATCTGTTTTTTTTTAAACAATGATAAGATAATTCGTCATTTAAAACTGTTTAAGGTAATTAATTAGTTAATCATTTTCAGACGTGTATGTGGAGGTCATTAACATGTATGCACTCTTGTGGATGGACATACAATAGAATGAGATGCAAAAATGTATGAATTAAAATGATCAAGTAGTACCAATTGTATCGACCTGTGTAGGTATGTAGTGTTTGAGTATGATTTTTTTTATCATATCCTACAGGAATTGGATGTTCCTGATAGTAATGACTCTATCTATCTATACTATAATAAAAGGTAATTATTCTGTCTCTTTCTTTCTTGCTGTCTGTCTGTTTGTTAGAGTTAATCTCCGGAACTACTGAACCGATTTTAATGCAGTTTTCAGAGGTAGATAGAGCATCATTATAAGCTATCCTCATCAATTTAAATTCCACGCAGACAAAGTCGCGGGGCACAACTATTCAGACCGGATTGGTCCAGTTGGTAGTGACCCTGCCTTCTGTTCCGATAGTCGCGGGTTCGAGTCCCGCTCGGGGCAAACTTTGTGTGATAAGCACGAATGTTTGTACTCGAGTCATGGATGTTTAGTTTTTATATATGTATGTATTTCTCTATATAAGTATTTATATCGTTGTCTAGCACCCATAGTACAAGCTTTGCTTAGTTTGGGGCTAGGTCAATATGTGTGATATGTCCCAGGATATTATTATTATAGATATAAGTAAGTTATAGAATTTTTTTAATTTATCAGTAAACTAACCCAGCATTCTTACAATATTGTTTAGTCATTTACCTACCTACAGTAGATATAATAAAATATTTTATGTATATTCGAAATGTCAATGTAGCAGTCGGTTTTTTCCATTACCGATTTTTCGAGATGTCATTAATATTTTAAAAAAACATTCGAACGTACATAATAAAAAAGTTACACCAGTCGAACTGTATTGTATCAGTCTTGTTCGAGTCAAAAGTTTCCTTGTAGAGAACGAACAAACATAACAATAAAAAAAAGACAATTAAATGGAAAGGACCGTGAAAAGCGCGCACGCGCACAAAGCTGCAGCTTCCGTTTCCGGAAGTCGCCAGCCGATAAACGTCGGCCCATAAACTTATGACAAGATTTATGGGAGGAAAATGAATAGGTACTAGGTTTTTCGCCGGGGCTTTACTATATCTATGGAATGAATAATGTTTCGTTTCAACCGTTATTTTTGCGCTATTTTTCAACATTTTTTATACCTAATATAGTTAGGTACTTAGGACCTTTCAGTTTTTATGTACTTACTTAAGTGAAACGGTTTTTACAGTTTTCACGTACTTTTTATGGTGTTGGTATTGTTTTTGTCTTTTAAGTTTCGAATTCTTGTTATTTATTTTGCTTTATTGTTATTTGTGTTGAATATATTTTTTAATTTATTAAATACAAACCTTTAACTTCACCCTGTGTAGCTCCTGTAGCGGTAAACGCTGACATTTCTGAAACTCCTTCAAATCCAATTTCAAAATCACTAATAATCCAAAACCGAACTGAACTTCCCACTGAGGCAACTTGGCACGTTAGACACAATAAAAAAATAAAAATTAGAACACTTAAAAAGTCATTGCTGAAATTTCAAATTTCGAGTTTCGAACGCGCGTGTTTCAGTTATGCCGTCGAGCGCGAACGTGCGTTTCGATCGACGCAGTGCGTTCGACTGGCGATGGCGAGTGAGCAAAGTTGGCCGCCGGGGTAAAAAGCACGGCGCCATGTCTCGCCCTTAATAGAGATGCGCCCCGAGTGATATAATTGGAATTTTATCGTAACTTTTGCTCGATACGTGGATTAGAGTGTTTTGAAAACGGCTGAGTGGTTTGTTTGAGATAAACAGGGTTCGAGATATCGGGCTTCTATAGGGATGAGACAAAACAAACTTACTTATCGCATCCTATACTATTAAACGAGCAATATTTGTATTTATATATATATATGTACCTATATAAATATATTTGTAATCACGTTCCCGAAAACGGCTCTAACGATTTCGATGAAATTTGGTATATATGGGTTTTCGGGGGTGACAAAGCGATCCAGCTAGGTGCCATATCTGGGAAAATTTATTTTTAGCCATTTTCACCCGAGCAAAGCTCGGTCGACCAGGTACTATAGTACTATTCATTAAAATGGGAACAATTTTTTGCTCAATTTTGTTTTTCTGGTTTTTAATGGCGAGTCTTTGAATTTTGAATAGATAGATAAAAGATTTATTTGTCGAATAGACATTTGTTGATTCTGGAAAGTAAAGCTACTTAACCACCATCAGTATAACAAAAATCTATTTATGTACCACTGCTGGGCACTTTGCCTGCTGTCATCACGAGAAGGTTTGGGCCAGACATGAGTAATTTTTGATCAGGTGACTCTACACACTATAAACGGTATGTACAACTTACAACTATGCAACTAAGCTGTAGATAAGCTTACGGCAATTATTTAAGAACATTAATTTTGTTGCGTAAAAAGAATGTTAGAGCTCTGTCCGATGTTTGAACAGCCGAAAAATTAAATTCAACCAACACTGGCCATTAAGATTTCAAAAAGTATCGATGCGTCCCATCACTAGCGAGCCGGTCGCATTCCCTGACCGGCGGCGGCGACTTGTCGTGGAGTACACACACACCTACACTGAACATTTGTTCCTTGCTATTTCCATGCACATGTGAGCGTGACTCACGCACGCATTATACGACAATTGACAGTGCATCACTATTGCATTCGAAATATAAATTCGTAAACGTGTTTCGACGCTAGTAATTGTGTCAGAGCACATTTTTATGAGGAGCGGCATGAATCCATTGAATACGATGCTTCTGAAGTACAGTGAACAAGTCTATCCCTGTTCTAGTACGACGTCATTTTTGATTTATTTCATTATTTTAATTAAAAAATCAAGTACATAGTTTCAAAATAAAAACTCGGAACTTTATCCCACTTTAAAATTTATTACGGAATGGAACATACGAGTAGAACAATACGGCGTAGGGCAAAGATGTACATTCTGCCAAAGCGTCAAAATATGTGTACAGCGAGTATAGTGAGTTGATGTGTGCATATTTTGCCGCTTTAGCTACATATCATTGTCATTGACTGTGCTTAGAGCGAACAATTGCTGGTTTATGGTTGACACTTCCAGGACGTTTCTGAACGAATATGAAACACTTTAAAACGTAGCGGTCCCTTTGGGTTGATCTTATCAAACTTAGTCAGATTATAGTAATGCAAGTCATCCTACAGTCAGTCTACACTAGAACAACGGAATTGCTCTATCATTCAAAGATACAACTCTATCTGCGGCCCGACGTAACCATAGATATCCATCTATGTTTTTTTGTTTCCTTTTTTTGACACAGATCTTTAAATACAGTTCTGATGAGGTTCATAATATGGGTCAATTAAAACTGCTTGTTTGCAGGTAATTTTTCATTTCTCATACTCTGAAAGTTTATCATTGTTCATCTGCGTAGCGGGTTGAAAGTGATGCATGGCGACCCTAGGGTCGTAAAGTAATTGGAGGATTTGACATTCATATCTCCGTCTCTTTTAAACTCATATACAAAGTCATATGTCAAAACAGGACGAATACATGTCTCTCGCTCAGTTTCAAATCAGACAATCTTGGGGAATTGAGATTTTTTTTGGCAATATAGTTGGCAAAAAAACGGGCAAAGGAACAACGAATACAGCCAAGAAATTATTAAGTATAATATTATTTTTCATTTCTAATAAAAAAAATAGGTATATAAAATGAGAACTTACTTGACAAATAATTCATATTCTAAATGCCTAAATATCAATATCAAGTCGGTTTATTCATATTATATTGTCTCTCGCTCAGTTTCAAACAGACAATCTTGGGGAATTAGATTTTTTTGTTGGCAAAAAAATTCGGCAATGGAACAACGAATGCAGCCAAGAAATCATTATTTACTTATATTATTTTCATTTCTTATAACGAAAATGGTTATATTTAATATGAAAACTTACTTAATTTGACAAATAATTTATATTCAAATGTGTTTTTCTATTTGTTATAAATAAATGTTTTATATATCCATCTATTTATCTTATCGATCTTGTCAATGATCAAATTGCATAATGCAAGGTGCAGTGCGCGCACTGAGCGCGATTCGGAACACTGCACTGCCTTAATACCCGGGCGCTCCGACTTGACATGCGCAGACAGATTTTGACAAATGAAAAAAATGGCGGCAAACTAAACTTACTTCACAATAATATGTGATTAGTCTAATGTGTGTTGTGAACTAAATATAGTTACATATATTAGAGCAAATTTGACTATTTATAATGTTCGAGAAATGAAATGAACTGTACAGCTATGGAAAATGTGATACCGCAGATTTAGAATATGTATTTTTTTAGTAGGTAAGTAGCGCACATTATTTTCTTTACTTTCCTCATATTCGAAACGAAAAGTAGAGTGTTTACGCTCGGGTGAAAGGAACCCATTTATTTCTGACTCGTACTATTTAGCGCTCTCACTAGCGTTCGAGCGCCAAACTGACTCGTCAGAAATGGGTGCCTTTCAGCCCTCGGTTAACAATCTACTATTACATGCTTCAATATATTTTGTATCTGTAAATAAGACACATAATAATGATATTAAATTATCAGAGAAAGTGTTACAAGATTTAAAACCACCCTTTCTCGTGACTATTGTATTTTATTCTATCAAATCTTTGGGATCAACATCCGCCATTTCTGCTAACAACATTGTCGTTTTCGAAATCATACTTCTCACCTTTTCATTTAACGATTTGAATTCCTCGATTCCAGGTTTCCCACACTCCCAAATCAGTTGATACCCTACAAGTTCGTGGTTACAGCGCCGGCGGCGGCTGCCGCTTTATCATTTCTCGCGTCCAGATTCGGCCGTCCGATACCGAATCCTGTTCCGTCGGTTTTTGCACGGACATTTCCTCGGTTTCGGGGAACGCAAAACGACCAAGCTCGCCCGCAGCCGTTTATACTGGTTTCGTCTTGAATTTTTATGGACTTACATAATAAAACGTCAAATGTCTTTAAATTTTCATAATCCTCTTGGTATTTTCTAATAGCATCAGCACTTTAGTGGCTGCTTCTATAGTTATCAATTATCATTGCTTCGTGGACTATGAGTTTCAGACTATGATTCTTTGAGATAAAATTAACAGCTTACACTTAGCTGTCCAATTCTGGTCAAATGTATCTATCATCTCAGATTATTGTATTTCAGACATTGTTTTCGTACTCTGTAATATATTTATAAGGTCAGCTCAACGATATATTCGTTGGGCCTGAACGATAAATCAGATTGTACTTGCAAAGGATTGTAATATTAAGAATAATGTATCATTTAAATCAATACATAATTTTATTTTGACGTCATATTAGGAATACTGTAAGAATTATTTCTCTTTCTTTTGTTTGACCACGGAACGTGTTCCGAATTTCACATTGTTTACTCTACTTTGAGTAGCCTTAGAGAGGTGTGATGGGATAACTCCTGAACAAACACGGGCTTGGGGCTGCGTTTCCAACAAAAGGAAATAAGTAACAATTTATTAAAAACAAGCGGATAGAATTTGATTTCTGAATGAAATTAAAATAAAATGTACTTATGTGATACAGATCTCAATAACACTCGAAACTTCTCAAAAAAGTATAACATTAATTAAATAAAGTGCCTACCTTAGAATAAATTTTCGTGTTACATGATGACATTATGGTATCACGAGCATTGTCGAGTAAGTACGCACAGAAATTCGTAACTTTGAGAAAACTTGGGAGTTTTGTTATTTCAAGAGAACACATATAAGCACACCTTGAACCTTGTAACAGACGAAAAACACGAGATTTTTTTCTCATTTTCAGACAGCGTACTGATTTCCATATCATTGTTTTGTTTCTTTGGTTATATCCTTTCGTTTCTCCGTCGAGGCGTAGGCGTCAATCGCCCAGGTAAAGCTTTTGACACCTAGCCACCACCTCGAAGGAATGGGCGTGAATATCATCACACTCTGCTTAACACGTTTTTTGGCTGTTTGATGAAGCCCAAGCCCGATGTGATGCGCGGTGACATTAGGTCATTAGTGCCTACGAATTCTTTCAACAATTAACATGGCAGAGACGTTGCCTGTTTACTCAGCGCCGCAACCTTGCAAACTTTGATCTCAAGTTCAATGGCGACTGTAAAATACCCCATAACTTACCTTAAGTCTTGAGAATGACGGTTATTTTTAGAAAAATAAAACGGTTCTCCTTGTTGTTTTCATCTTAAAATAAAAATGATCCTCTTCTACACACTTTTCTAGAAAAAATGCACGCTGCTTACATATTAACAACATTCCAAATTGTTTATCTGCAGGATTTAATTTACTATCAGCGTTTTAATTTATTATAATTACTGCTTATCTGTAGTCGATGAACTGTCAATTACTCATTTATAATTGACCGCTCGTCTACCGCGGTTTAATCGATAAGTCGATTAGTTCGCCGGGAAATCACATCTCTAGAGGCCACCTGGGTCGCTAGTGGCGCCAAATATAACCGACGTCGGGGTTCTCTTATACATTATGTACTAACACCCAGTAGCAGTGTCTAATGACTCTTTAATTTATGTTTTGTTTCTTAGTTACTGGATTGACGAAATATTTAAATGTTTTTAAACAACTTACGGACTTCTGATAAAATGTTATTTTCTTAGAAACGCCTCACGTGTGAGGTTGAGGTTACGTCGTTCAAGAATTCTATATAAGGTGTTATTTCAGCTATTTATAATTTTAGTATGTATTTAGATATTATTTATCACCATTTTGTTTTAAATTTAACCCTACCTAGGTAATTTTAGTAATTTCAGTTAATTTGTAATAGTTTTGGTGACTACATTAGATCAAACAAATTCAGTGGCACATCAAGGGTATGTGATTCATGCATAGTTGACGGATTCCTGGTCGTTAAATATAAATATACAGAAACGTCATTTTACTCCATAGTAAACTATTTTGCACATTGCTCGCAGGACTGATGGTCGATGGGGCCAGAAAGTTCTGGAGTGGCGTCCGCGAACCGGTAGACGAGCTGTCGGTAGGCCTCCAACAAGATGGAGTGACGACCTTAAGGTCGCGGAAACGCGGTGGATGCGAGTGGCACAGGACCGGTCTGAGTGGCGCGCCTTGGGGGAGGCCTATGACCAGCAGTGGACGTCTATCGGCTGAAATGATGATGATTATGATGAAAATATTTAACGTTAAATTTAACTGTAACGGACGGTTTGAATCAACTCACCCTAATACGTGTAAGTTTCAATAATAATGAATACCTTAGCTGCTTTAGCTATTTTTTCCATGTGCAAAACTGTACGTGAGCTATGCGTAACATAATAATAATAATATGCGTAACCTAGCTTGAATAGGCAGTTTTGCCAAGTTTGCTCAAATGCGTGAATTCACAGGCAAGCATCTTAAAATGAGACCACAAGATGTAACAAGAGATTATAAACTATATTATTCATAATGCAACATGAAACCGTGAATTCCTTGAAATATTGACATCTCTACATATTTATTTACTCAGTTACAAAATCATATTCGATGCAGAACAGTGACTAATGAAGTTAATCTTAAATTCAAGAGCCGTATTATATAAGAATTAATTTAATACGTAGACATAGATAAAGCGCTTCCTAAAGCGAAGCTTTCTTTACTTGGTGTTCGGAATTCCAAATCAAGGAACAAATTCAATACAACAAACGCAATACAACCTGAAGCAAACCATACGAACATCTACTAAAGCCTATAATCAAATGGAGACGCTTTTCTCAGCTGATGTGCATCTGTTCCTTCCAAACTAAATTCTGACTCTTCAAGTTACAGTTGATTTTCAAGCGCATGTCTCCATTCAAGATTTTCATGTCAGTTCCATTCTGATGTCTGTTCTATAGCAATGCGGTATGGTTGGGTTTTGTTTGTTAATGGAGAATTACGTCTTGCAGGGCAGCAGGCGCCGCTATATGGCGCCGGCGGGCCGCCGACACCTCGTGTATTATGGACAGTCGGGGTCAACAATATATCTACACTTTGGGACCTTATCACAACGGAGCGAGGGCCAAAGTGTGTAGATATATAGGAACTCGACTGCACTAGCCCCGTGACCCGTCGATCAAATGGTATTTGACGCGGCAAATGAACTAACTGGCCCATTATCAGTATTCTCTTCAGATTGCATAATGCACAGAACTGTGGTACAATTCTTGTGTGTTTCTGATAACCGAAGCTTGCATGTTTTCTTCATTCGTCGAAGTCTTTACTTACTTGATCTTCGATTAGGTACTTAGGTAATCGAACAGATGAAAAAAAAAAAAACCCGACTTCAAACTCGGACAGCCTACAAAGTCGGTGTCAATTTCACTATAAGATTGTCATCAGCTTTGGGTCGGTTCACTTGTCGGTTAACGCCCGGTTCCTATATCCAAACAACGCCTCGTTTTGCCTACGGACGGTTAAAATTTGACAGATTCTCTATGGAACAAATGTCAAAAATCAACCGTCCGTAGGCAAAACGAGGCGTTTCGTGGATATAGGAACCGGGCCTTACAAACATGGGTACGATGGGACGTAAGTCTCACTGTAGTCTTTGATATTGATGCCAAAATCATATACGTGCTAACAAATTTTGAGGAGGTCCCTCATTTTCTCAAGGATTCCATCATCAGAACTGAACCAAATTTAAATGGGACCAATTAGGTGATACCACCTTTCGATTAAAAAAAAGAACCATCGAAATCGGTGCACAATTGACAGAGTAATCGCGGAACATACATACAAAAAAAAAACATACAGACGAATTGCGAACCTCCTCCTTTTTTTGAAGTCGGTTAAAAATACTCAACTTCTAAAACATCAACAATGCTTCGAATGTTATGCCACAGAGTTATGCTAATGAAACTGGTGAATTATATATATGATTAATAGTTATCGGTATTTTTTTTTTACCTTCGGTATATTTACCTTCTATATGTGCGTATTAAGTTACTAACTCGTGTTATGTCATACATACAAGTTCTCATTAGACGATAATTGAAGCGCCCGTCCCGCTTATCGAGTATCATCTTACGTCCACTAATGTTTCACGCCTTTGTATAAATAATAACCTCAAACGGATATAAGGATTAGTAGAAAAACTCATCCATTACCCAAATTCTCCAATGCTCCCATTTCTTCGACGCAACCTTTTGCGAAATTCGATAGTGCAAATTGAAAAAGGTACTTTTTACGTGGCCACACTTCGGCCGAAACAAAAACAAGTGTTCAGAGCGAGACGAACTTATCCCGTTCGCTTTGCTTTCAAGTGAAACATCGATAATTTATGCGAACATCCCTAACAAACAAGAATGCAGCCAGAGCGCGGTGCCATTTCAAATTAAACCTTAGCTTACAGTTGTACGGTTTAAAATCGTGGTTTTATTGTCGTGAATAAACGCTGCGGTTGAAACAGGTGTTCGCAGACATGGGTGTTTAAATCGACGCCACTGTAAATCGGACTTTGTTCGTAACATATTCTACAGCTTATTTTGGTCTGGACGGTTTGGTTATTACGTCGTTTGACGCGCGTGCACCCTTCATCGGTCCCAGATGTGCATTCTGTAGGCAGAGCGTATCAGACGCGTAATGAGGGCGATGGCAATTAACGGGATACCGGTTTTTTACGCTTTAATACTTTCGTGATTTGGTGAGGGTGAGACAATTAATAAACCTAATAATACCTGCGAAGTTATTTCTTTTTTTTTAAGAATGTTGTTTACTTATACAAGACTTTCTAAGAGATTCCAATGGGAAAAATAAATCGGGCGGCCGTGAAATCTATACGGCGTTCACACCATTTCAAAATGAGAAAATTGAGCGCAGGCAGTATTGTGATATCAAGGCAGAGGGCCACATCTTGCGGGAGGGTTGGGGACAGAATATTTAATAGTAGGTACTTGTTTACACAACTTTGAAGGCGCGTGGATTAAGCAAAAATAGACTCTGCGTCAACGGCTTAAGTGCTTCACCGCGCGCCTTCTAAGTTGTGTCGTGCTATACAAGAATGGCCACGGAATCATCCGCTTGAATCTAGCCGGCGCGCAACTCGCGCGAAACTCACCTCACCTCCATCCGGACATGGAGAGTGAATCGTCGGCCCGCGTAGTGGTACACACACATTTACAAGTGTACAGACTAGACTCTCACTAGAGGCTGTGCTAGAGGTAATGAATAGGTATTCGCACATTTTTAGGGTTCCGAAGTCCACAAGGAACCCTTATAGTTTCGCCATGTCCGTCCGTCTGTCCGCACTATTGCTCGGAGATGCTTAGGTCTAGAGAGCTGTAATTTGGCATGAATATGCATATTAGTTATGCTGACAAAGTGGTACAATAAAATTTTGAAATATATTTTTTTATAGGGTACCTCCCCTACTCGTAAAGTGGGGATGTAATTTTTTTTTCTTGCATACCCCATGGTGCGGCATATCGTTGAATAGGCCTCGAAAAAATATTGTGGGTTTGTTAAAACCATTTTTTGATTAAGTGATGCGTTTGTGAAATATTAAGCTTTAAAGTGCTATTTTTTGTTAGAGTCACGTGTCCCCCCCCCCTGCCAGCTAAATGGTGGTATTTGGATGGCTGAAAAAAATCACGGTTGTGGCATATATAACGTAGTTGAAAGGAAAACTATCAGAGCTAAGTAGGCTGTACAAACTTACGAGTAATAGTCGACCAACTTATAATGATGATTTTTCTCGAGCGGCAGGGGAGTCGGGCGGGCACGTCATACCACAGGCTAGCTAGATGCTAATAAGTCTTAGAAAGGTACTGTGGGCATCGTCAACTTCGGAACCCTATAATTTGCGCGTGGCCCGACACGCACTTGGCCGGTTTTTTAATATTCGTATTCGCAAGTAAAGCGGCGAATATTTGTAAACTGTAATTTCAAATAATTACTACATAATCACTAATAATTACTAAGTACTACATGAAAAAAATAAACATGAAAAACGTTATTTTTTTTGTTTAGGAAATGAATGATAGACTATTGTGGTGGTAGGTACAAAAATACGGGACCAAATTCGATTTTCAACAATTTTCTGATCAGTGCTTTGCATCACCTTGAAAATGTAGTGTAACTATTCTGCTAGGTTAAAATGCTGCTTGCTGATTGATTATTAATGGTAATCGAGCGCGCTTTTAATAATAATAAATCATAAAACCTATTACTACTATATAAATTATAAAAGTATCTATAATTTATATAGTAGTAATACCTATTATAAAAGTATAAATTCGACATAAACGTCAGAACGTCACTTCAGGTGTTCTCTGAAACATAAAAACGTTCTCGATAACCCATAAGAATTTCGACTGCAACGAATAAAATTATTAATTATATTTAAAATGCGACAGATCATTTCGAATTTTTCACTTCAGTCTCTGATCGCAAATCTGTGCTTTGTTCTGTTCGACACAATTAAAATGGCGCTCGACTTAAGCAATAATAGACACTCTATCAAGGGCATAAGAGTTACGACCCACGCAATAGTAACTGTGTCGTATTTAGGGATGTCACCATTCGCATCTATCATCAAATGTTTGTTGCGAAAGTTTTACGAAAGCGAGTGAGTGCGTTGCATCGATTCGCATTTTCGACAGCCAGCGTGGTGAGAAAATAAGACCTAAAAACGACGAAATTAGCAAAACAAAAATATGGGCGAAAAGGAGCCGTGTTGAATTTTGTTTACCTGTTCGTTACCCTATTTTAATTACTGTACCTGCTAGGTCTTTTTTTTTGTTGAGTTCTCTAATTAGGTATGCTGTTTCTAGATATTTGCATATTACTGTACCTACATGGTAGTTCTATTTTTTGTTGAGTTCGTTATGCCATCCATACTAATATTATAAACTAGCTTCTACCCGCGACTTTCCTCCGCGTGAAATTCGTTAATAGCATTCCCACGGGAACTACGCATTTTCCGGAATAAAAAGCCTATATGTTGATCAGTATTATAAACTACCCCCATACCAAATTTTGTTGCAATCCGTCCAGTAGTTTTCGAGTTAAATGCGGACATACATACATACATACCTACATACAGTTATTTTTCCTGAAGATCGTTATTTTGTGTTAGTATCGTTCATATATACCCCTCGACTTCAAGTTTGAGACACGACTACTTCTACAGACTTATTATTAGTAATAGATGCGAAAGTAACTCTGTCTCTCTGCTACCTCTTCTCGCTTCAACCGCTGGACCGAACCATCCGGACGGAACGCGATAACCGAATGCCACGCGGGCGAAGTCGCGGGCAGAAGCTCGCTTCTATATATGTGCTAATTACCTACTCTACCTACCTGGTAGTTCTATTTTTTTTAGTTCTTCGTGCCATTTCTAGATATTCGCATCCTGAAGGTATTGAAGTGATAGTATCTCAGATTTTGTAACTTTTGATATCCAAATTTTACATAGACATAACTGTTTATCTTGCTATATTTTTTTTACTCACTTAGGTTTTCTTTTTTTTTAACTTTACACTAAGCGTTAACTTTATAATGCATGCTGTGTTTGCCTGTAATTGGGTGGATACTCTTGATGTTATCGTACTAAACGTTCATTTTGTGCATGTGCTATGGTAGTGTACCTGTTGGCAAACCATATTAAATAAATAAATAAATCTGCCATCGTTGACATCCCTAGACTCGTGTTGTGAGTACCTGCTGACCGGCGCCCGCCATTTTTGTTTTTATTATACAACGCGACATAAGCAATAAAACAAGACGCGCGCCGTAACACTTACGCCGTTGACACAGAGTCTATAATTTCATAATCCGCGTGCCTTTCTTGATGTGTGTAAACTCGAACTGAACGTGTGTCGCCAAACGGAAGGAATCCCTGGCAGCGTGAGACAAACTTGAAGTCTTGAACGGATACATAGTAAAGTTAGCTTTTTTTTACTTGATTTTTAGTGCATTTATATGGCATGGGGTTTTATATTTTGTGCCAACTCCCGTAATAATCGGAGACTGCGCTCGAAGTTGTTGACCATTATTGTATAGCTACTGGGACAAACAGTCCAGTTAGAGCATTTTGACGTGATAACGTCTTGTGAGTTGATGAACGCCGGCTGCGCCCACGAAAAAGCATGACGCACGCAATGTATGTGTCCATGTAATGTCCATGGCGATGTATGTCCTAACTATGGGAAATATTCATTAATGTTTTCTTATGACGTTATCACGTAAAAATCAGCGCCGAGGTGCTCCTCGGCTAAAGCTGAGTGGATTCCATTTTTGGAAAAAAACTTGATTTAAGATAGCCAAGCCCAAATGTAAAACATATTGTTTGTTTTTTTTTTCAAAATAAATACCTATTCTTTTCTATTCTATTCTTAAAATTATCGTCCATAAACCGACTTTAAAGACAACCGTTTTTTTATAAACTTTATCGCCTTTGTTTAGATAGTAACTAAGGTAAGGTACCTAAGTAGAAATGCTTAGTAATGGCTCTATGACTGCGCACTTCATCGTAAATTAAGAAAAGCCATCGATCAAAATTATCAAAATCATGCGATTTTCACGTGATACCGAGGACGCGGATTTAGCAGCGAAAATTTTCCTATCACCTTTACTCTTTACTCCTTTAAAATTTGTAATTTGGCCGAGATATTAAAGACTAGTTGTGCCCCGCGACTTCGTCTGCGCGGAATATAAAATTGCCGATAACTTTTCTTACCGACATTCGATTTTAATCGAACATAGCTTATATGTTGCTCCAAATGATGGTCTATCTACCCTTGAAAACTGCATTCAAATCGGTTCAGTAGTTTCGGAGATTAACTCTAACAAACAGACAGACAGACAGAAAAGATTTCTAAAAATCGCTGTTTTGTGGTCTACCATACATCTTTAGACCCCCCGTTCCTTTTTTTGAACTTTTCTTTCTATGTACAGACATGCCGGGTTCTGCTCTTTTATTATAGTATAGATAGATAGAAGAAGATAGATAGATAGATAGATAGATAAGGCGCACCCATCGGTAGCAAGGACTCGACTGATAACAGGTGTTGATCAAAGGGCATCTAGCAAAGATGATACAGCACTTTCTGAGAATAAAGTTCGGGGACTGAAAACCGTATCATTTTACGAAACGTAGTAAATTTTATCGAGGCACTTACATAGCTAATCTACTGATATAAATAAACTAAAGTCACCGGCCATAGGATTTCTTGTTTTTGATAGTTACGAGGAAGGTAGCACCTACTAGAAGCCGTGGTGGCCTAGGAAACCGTGGTGGTCTAGTGGTTCGACCTACCGCCTCTCATGCCGAGGGTCGGGGGTTCGATTCCGGCTCGCACCTCTAAGTTTACTTATGTTCGAAATTCAACTTGAATTTACCACTGAGCTTTTCGGTGAAGGAAAACATCGCGAGGAAACCTGCACGCATCTGCGAAGTAATTTAAAGATGTGTGTTAAGTCCCCAATCCGCACTGGGCCCGCGTGGGGACTATAGCCCAAACCCTCTCGTGATGAGAGGAGGCATGTGCCCAGCAGTGGGACGCAAATAGGCTGTAGTAGTAGTAGGCTTCCGCGAACCGGGAGACGAGCTGTCGGTAGGCCTCCAACAAGATGGAGCGACGACCTCGTGAGGGTCGCGGGAAACCGGTGGAAGCAAGTAGCACAGGACCGGTCTGAGTCGCGAGCCTTGGGGGAGGCCTATGTCCAGCAGTGGACGTCTTTCGGCTGAAATGATGATGATGAGTATTAGTAGAGCACCTACTCCAAAAGAAGTAAAGAGGCTACTTTTTAAACAGGCTACAGGTAATACCTACACAATAGGAAACACAAGCATAATTAAAAAAAATGTAACATAAGTCACGACCCCTAAATCCCACACCTGCGCCCGCGCCGAATGCCGAATCCTTTCCTTTTTTTACGCACACACCTGCAGTGCAGCCCAGTGCGTTAGGGGCTTTAGAATAGCTTTACGACACAATGAATACCTAAGCTACTTTTTTAGCCAATTGGGATTATAAATTTATTAGGATTTCATAATTAGTTTTGGTATGTTGTAAGCAACTTGATACAGATATGTGATGTGGGTATAGTTAGAGGGACACTTTTTGATTCTTTGCAAGAACAAATAGACTGTGTTGTATAAAAATAAGATTGCAATGAATTGAGAACCTCTTCGTTTTTTCAATCAGTTGAAAACCTGCTAATATGTGGCCGCTGAAATTCCAATTCCGCGGTTCATAAAAATGAGTTTTCCCTGATTTAGACCTAGTTCGCCACCCCTACTTATGTTCCAAATTACGTCCAAATCGATGGAGCAGTTTATAAGATCGTTATAAATAAATAAAGATACTTACTCGTAATACAAGATTAGCGAGTTTAAATGATATAAGATATAATCTCTGTTTGATATCAAATTTAATTTCGTTTCGTTTAGCTGATTTGGCGTAATTAGACTTCCACATTACTAATAAGTATTACTAGCTTCTGCCCGCGACTCCGCGTAGAATTCGGAAATATCGTTCCGGCGGGACTATGCGTTTTTTCGAGGGGAAAGTAGCCTATATGTTGACCAGTGTTATAAACTACCCCCAAACCAAAATTTGTTGCAATCCGTCCAGTAGTTTTTGAGTTAAATCCAGACTGTATTTTTTTACATAGGGTATTTTTTTCTAAAAATCGTTATTTTGTGTTCAGTATCGTTTAGGTATGTATATAGTCTCCACGACTTCATAGTTTCTTTCAATTTTCAAATTTCGGACGTGACTTCTTTCAAAATTCAAAATTCAATCCTCTATTCAGCAAATTGGCCACTTTTACACGTCAGAAAAAAGAATTTACCAGACTTATTAATAGTAATAGATTAGAATATGATTAATATGTTTGGTATGTATTTAAATATACAATTTGAACAAGCTTGTAACGCCGTGTCTGTGCGTTCCTTAGGCACCGTCTCTAGTGTGAAGGTCGGTATTTAATTTTTTACATAAAAGGTGATTCCGAAGCGATTAGGACTTTTTCCCACTAAATTGGTTACAGGTGCCGCGGACAGAAAGAGCACATTGTCACTTCTAATTGAGAATTCGGAGAAAGGCAATTTTCTTCGTGACATGATTTCATTATGGTTTTGATTGCCTCCGACGGTGATTGTCACCAGAAACGAAATAACTTGTAAAAAGTGGTTATCGAATAAAATTGATAACAAGAGTGGCTCAGTTGGTACATACTTAGTAATGATCTGCCTACTCTGCGGACGGTTGCGGGTTTGAATTCCGGTAAAAAAAAAATGCACGTCTTTGTGGGAGGCCCAAGTACGGTTGATAATGAATATTAAATGATTATGAAATATTTGTAGTTTATATCTCAGATTCAGTCTACTCTCTATCTGTTGACTAACGTGAAAATGAGATTTTAAAAAAATGTGTTTGTTGTCGACTGTCTTGTATTAGAATTCAACGTGCGATCGCGAGGGCGGGCACGATGAATTGCCAAACTTGTAGCACTGAGCGGGGAACATTACTCGCAGAACCGATCCAGTGGAGAACACTATACTTATGTACAATTTATTTTCCATGTTCAGTTTAGCTGCAGCTGTCAAAATGTGGAAAAAATCAGCGCGAATCGCTTGTATTTAGCAAAGGACTTTATTGACAGGCTATAATTTCGCCATGCTATATAATTTTAAAATATCTTTAATTAAAGACTTACCTAATCTAATTTAGTCTTGAATTTTTGGTCAATTGTTTGACAATAAACTTGACCACACAAAATACTTAGGGACAGGTTGATCAATCCAAATGGGTCAGTATGGAAAAGTTGGAAACTACGAGAGAAAATCAGTTCGTTGGAACCACGGCGTCGAAAATGACATTTGCATTTGTGGATGGATTTTGATGACCGCTAAAACGCATCAACTTCGGCTCCTGTGCGGTCCCGGAATTGCCAGCGCAAAAAAAGCACTTCACATAACTAATGACGTCATCAATTTTTCGGCAAATTCCACTGGCAACACATGCGCGGGCGACACATGTCATCGCAGCCGAGGCGTTTCCGGTGGCGAAGTGTAATTTAATTTTGCCGCTGTTCTGCAACAATGTAGCTAAAATGCGTTCTGGAATTTGGCAATATTCCCTCCCACGATGGTAACAAAATGACGATTCCAGACTATAGGGTTTTCGCGAAATCATTAGTGGTTATGTTATTGGAGCATTAGTGTGAGCTTAAGAGTCCCCAGTACGCACGGCGTTTCTCAACTTTTCATACAAACGTAGTTTCGCTTTCATTCCCAAATCACTAAACAGATTCACTCGAAACTTAGTATACACATAATAAAATCATTATTGTGAGTGTCCGAAATCAGTAAATGTCGTTGTAAAATAAATAAAAGACACTTAAATTACAGCCAAAAAACTGAATTTTGAAGTTTGTATGGAGGAAACTAAAATGGCCCTAGTTTCTTTGTTATTCAATTTATTACAACCAAAGTGTATTTCGGACACTAATATCTCTGCTCCACTATAATCTGTAAAATTTGGTGCCAATCTGATAAGTAGTTTGCGAATTAAAACGTAACTACGGTTGTATGGAGAAAGGAGCGTACTGGGGACTCTTAAATGAAAAAACAAAACGTTATTCTTTTCAATAACTGTTTAATTTAAAACTACGAAATATTACACACACACCTGCCTTCTCTACTCTACAGTAAAAAGCCCTCTTCGTTTAAATTGATAACCTTTTAGATTAAGTTGTTGATCATGAATTCATGATATTAAATGTATCTCTTATAGATACTTTAACGCATTCACTGCCACCGACGCATATGTGCGTTTTGCTGACTTTCCCGCAGTGCCTTGAACGCACATGTGCGTTGCAATGTTCCCTTAATGACAGATGTGGCACCTGACGAAAGTTCGTAAAACAGAAGTGGCTACTATTAGTCTCTTTTTTAAAGTGGCAGAGATCATAGAGATTGAGATACAATCTAGTTTTTTTAAACACGCGGGAGAAAGCGTTTTCGGATACTTAACATCTCCCTTATAAAAAGTAGCTTACATATAGTATACTACTACAGCCTATTTGCGTCCCACTGCTGGGCACAGGCCACCTCTCGTCACGAGAGGGTTTGGGCTATAGTCCCCACGCGGGCCCAGTGCGGATTAGGGACTTCACACACATCTTTGAATTACTTCGCAGATGCGTGCAGGTTTCCTCACGATGTTTTCCTTCACCGAAAATCTCAGTGGTAAATTCAAATTGAATTTCGCACATAAGTAAACTTAGAGGTGCGAGCCGGAATCGAAGCCCCGACTCTCTGCATGAGAGGCGGTAGGTCGAACCACTAGGCCACCACGGCTTATTACATATAGTATATAATGAGATAAATAATTAAATACTATATGTAAGCG
This sequence comes from Aethes cnicana, assembly GCA_963971205.1. Taxonomy (NCBI): domain Eukaryota; kingdom Metazoa; phylum Arthropoda; class Insecta; order Lepidoptera; family Tortricidae; genus Aethes; species Aethes cnicana. Next base: position 3,007,738 of record OZ020287.1, on the reverse strand, counting down.
TTTAAAAAAACTAGATTATACCTCTGGCACCTGACCACAGCCGCAGTGGCCTAGTGGTTTGACCTACCGCCTCTCATGCAGAGGGTCGCGGTTTCAAATCCGGCTCGCACCTCTGAAATTATTTATGTGCGAAATTAAATTTGAATTTACCACTGAGCTTTTCGGTGAAGGAAAACATCGTGAGGAAACCTGCACGCATCTGCGAAGTACCTAATTCAAGGATGTGTGTGAAGTCCCCAATCCGCACTGGGCCCCCGTGGGCCCAACAGCCCAATAGCCCAACCCTCTCGTCATGAGAGGACGCCTGTGCCCAGCAGTGGGCCGTAAATAGGCTGTTGTACTTAGTAGTAGTATCTCTGGCAATCTCTACGATCTCTGCCACTTCGAAATATAGACTACGTAGTAAAATCGAGCTTTCTATTTTCCCTGTAAGTATTAAAGACATGTAACAGTTACGAGGGCGACAAATCTCTTTTTTGAGCTATTTTCACCCGAGCAAAAGCTTGGTCGCCTAGGTACTAGGTAAGTACTTAAAGTCAAAGTCCCCACATGCATCATCGCTCCATTTGAATGTTGCCAATGGACTGAATAGGCATTTTCATAACTTTGTGTATGTAGCCAACTAATGCAGTGTCACAGAATATTTAATAGTACTACGTACTTACCGTACAGAAAAAAAAGCTAACGTCGTCATGTGTCCTGTCTATTTAAATTGAATCCTTCTTTATACTTAATCACTAAACTGGACACGGTTTTAGTGACTGAAGTTTATCTAGTATGTAGTAGTTTGTAGAAATAAATACACATCACGCGTCAAACGACTTCTAAACTTACTACTTATCTCCAAACGAATAACAATCCAAATGGAGCGGTGTAATATTTTCATTGAATAAAATTTTGGTAAACAAACCATTTTTATTTTATTTTACTTACCTACGTAGGTACTCAGGTAATATTTCCGGTATCTTAATTTCAACCTATTTGGTTTTTCAGTATGTATCCACGTAATTCAATCCTCGAGTCACTTTATTTCCACATAATCTTCCCACTAAACTGTAACATATCTTTTTCGCCAAAAAAAGGGCCAAGGAAACGACAAGTTGACAGCCAATGAGCCGGATGCCGCTTTTAATTAGTTCAAAATTGGTCGCACGTTTAGTTATGCGTCGAAAACACTGGCTGGAAAGAATTTTACAAAAAGTATGGTTAAATAATCTGTGCAAAGTGAAATTTTATTTGATTTCTATCTCTATTCTTATATTTTAGGAGCGTCATTTTGTTCATGGTATTATATAACTCCCTAAGTTTAGTTTCTATATTTGGTCAGGGGAATACTCACATTAAGTTTGTGTCGTTAAAACGCAATCAACTTATGAACTATGGAACGAATTGTAAAGAATTTCAGAAAGTTTGAGCGCCGATATTACTGAATAGCGAGTTAGTGATTCATTCTAGCACCGGATTTTCCATTTTTGTTTTGATTATTCCGCTGATATTAAATTTTGTCTGAATATACTATGTCGATAACGTAAGAGCCGAATTAGAAAGTTTTAATTGATTATGACTTGGTCACTAAAAACGTGATGATAATGACTAAAAAAACTTTCATATTTTAAATGTTATATATTATATTTTCTTTAAGACATTCATTGAAAAAGTCACTTAATTAAACTTCGTCAAGTTAATTTTCCGTAATGAGTAGTGTCATTCACACATCGTCATTCCAAACTAATCACTGCTAACCATATTCAAACAAAATGGCGGCGCCAAAGACAGTAAGTCATATTTTTTCCCCTCGTTGGCAGCTTGTGACCCAGGCAACACGCCCTGTGGGACAAACTGCCGTAAATTATTTAACAGCTTAATGTCGCTCATCTGGTCTTGGGGGATGTTTTTTTAATTGCTTTACTGTTAAAGGTTATTAAGTTATGTTTTACCAATAAACAATAATTACGTAGTTGTTTTTTTTTTATATTTAGATGTGCGCCGCGGTCTCCCAATCTGATTTTAATATCGGAATACGGAGTAAGAAAGATACAATGTACATCCATAACAAACATGAAAATTCTAACAAACATCCATCCACACAATATAAAGGAACATCTTTTATCAAATCATATAATTATACTACTAATAAGTCTGTTGACTGTTGAAGAAGTCGCGTCTGTAACCTGAAAAATAAAAGAAACTATCAAGTCGAGAGACTATATAAACGATACTGAACACAAAATACAGATTTTTTGAAAAAAAATCTCTGTATGTATGTATGTACATCCGGATTTAACTCGGAAACTGCTAGTCGGATTACGACAAAATTTGGTATAGGGGTAGTTTATAATATAACACTGGTCAACATAACGGCTACTTTTAATATACTAACTACATATAAACTACTCACAGAAAGCTGAAATTTGACAGGTTCTTTGGGGAGTATAGGTAGGTAGGTTCTTTGGGAAGTTTAGAGAAGCCAAAGCCGTGGTGGCCTAGTGGTTTGACCTACCGCCTCTCATGCAGAGGGTCGCGGGTTCAAATCCGGCTCGCACCTCTGAAATTATTTATGTGCGAAATTCAATTTGAATTTATCGCTGAGCTTTTCGGTGAAGGAAAACATCGTGAGGAAACCTGCACGCATCTGCGATAATTTAAGGATGTGTGTGAAATCCCCAATGCGCACTGGGCCCGCATGGGGACTATAGCCCAGCCCTCTCGTGATGAAAGGAGGCCTGTGCCCAGCAGTGGGCCGTAAATAGGCTGTTGTAGTAAAGACGGGGTTGCATCGAGAAAGTTAACATCCGGTTAAATGAGGCTCCAGCTGTCGTTCCATACAGAAATATCATATTCTCCATAGTGAAAATCTCGACGGCCATTGACTGTTTGATGCAACACAGGCTAAAAGAGAGGATTTCCCAAAATTAACCTAACGTTACGATAAAATCAGAAGGTGTAACTAGTGTTAATTTTAGTTGGTATTTTAAACATTTTATTACCTTGTTTTCAATCCAAACCTTATGATTTTATTACGAGTGATCATAAATTGAAGTCACAGATATCCGTAATAAAAAATACTTTTACTTCTCTGACACAGCTTTTATTAGGGTTCTGAATGAAGTAAGCATTTCATAAACAGATCATTTTGTCATAGGTATATATATTTCAATCACATTTCAATGTTATTTCAAATTGGTACAGTCAGCAGCAGAAGTAGATAAGCTGTCCAGGTGTTCAAAATGACCTACACACGCCCTTAACGTCTTAAGAATAAGGTCGTGTGTAGGCCATTTTGAACACCTGCACAGCTTATCTACTTCTGCTGCTGACTGTACTGCGTGAACTATTCGTTTTTTATGGATAAAAAGTAGCTTATGTCCTTTCCCGGGACTCCAACTATCACCATGCCAAATTTCATCTAAATCGGTCCAGCTGTTTAAGCGTGAAGAGCTAACAGACAGACAGACACACAGAAAGACAGAGTTATGTACTTTCGCATTTATAAGATTAGTATGGATTATTTCTCCTGCAAAAAGTTACGGAACTCTCGATTTGTGAATCCGGCTCGTCATTTTGGTGTTGTTTGTTGAAGTGGACGTGTTATTAAGAGAACTCGATAGTTCCATTAACTGTTACGACACGTTGACCTCTAGGAAGAATAGCAATATAAGTAAAAGGTCATAGATTCTTTCACAATTAGGTAAGGTTGAACTCTCTGTGCCATTATTGTCAGTTTTGACGAAAGGAAAGCCTCTAAACTTAAGTATTCTCGGCCAATTCGGTAAATTATTCGATGACGTGAACTTAATTTGTACGCTGAAAGAAACACGTTGCAACGCGGTAGTTGTTTTTGTATTCGTACTCATGTTTGACAACTGAGTTCTTCCAAATCTTTTACCAAATTTTAAGAAATTTGACACTTTTCCCGGCTGACAACGTGAACTCAGTTTTGAGACGTTTGTTTAATTCAAAGTTACAATAGATTCGATAGATCTGATACTACATTGTGCTAGCTCCTCTTTATTTTATTAGACAGGAACTTTTACATTTTTGGTTCAATTTAATTTCAGTGATAATTTGTATGGTGTCGCTTGCAATAGCAACTATTGTTGCTACAACGCTTGCTGTGCCGTCTAGGTATTACTTAATTAAGTAAAAAAAAAAACTTGCAACTAGGTATATTTAAAATTTCATGTTCGAGAAGACAACAGATGTGCATGCCTCAGCACACCAGCAATGTTCAAGTAAAATGGAGACGCCCCCATCACTCGTGAGTCGAGCGTTGTTTCGGAAGTCAGACATCCTGAAGTAAGGGATTAACAACCATTGGATGGCATTTATACTCATAAGTTCGTCCATCACTTTTTGCACAAAAACTATAAATCCATATTAATATTATAAATGCGAAAGTAACTCTGTCTGTCTGCCTGTCTGTCTGTTACCTCTTCACGCTTCAACCGCTGGACCGATTGGGATGAAATTTGGCATTGAGACAGTTGGGGTGCCGAGAAAGGCTACTTTTTATCCCGGAACCACGCATAGTTCCCGCGGGAACGCGATAACCGAATTCCACGTGGACGAAGTCGCGGGCAGAAGCTAGTTAAGAAATAAGTATGTGTGTTTTAAAAAAACTGCATCTACTATGAATGATTTTTTGGTAATGTGGTAATAGGTAGATGGATGTCACATCTTTACAGTCATGCATATATGTAATTCTTGAACGATTCCTGAGTCTGCTTGTCCATCAAATTAGCTATACAGTTCATTTACGATATATTATGCATAATCTTTATACTTCAATAGTCATCAAGATGGCGCATTGACTCACTAAGTTCAATAATCTAAAAGGCTTTACCAAATTTACATCTCAAGATGTTACTCGAGATACGCCAACGCCCAATGATCATCGCCTACCGCCACAAACCGCACCTACTTCACTTTCTAAACTAAGAATCAACCCACAATGCTCACGAATTGTGATTGTAAAGAGACAGCAAAAAGTCAGCCGCTAATTGTAGAGCCATGACGTTGTCAGAGAAATGACGTAATCATTCAGATTTTGTATGTAGTAATAATAGGCAGCATGTTCGTCTTTTGCGGAAACAATAGTATTGACAGTTTTATTGAAAACTTTAGAACTATACTTAGTTCAGTATAACTAAGATTTAAACTCTTCAATGTTGATTGGTGCTGAATGAACGAATAATACTCAACTCATTTTATAAACTATGTTTACATAATATGTGTGTAGGTTTAAAATGTGTGCTGGTAAATTATAAAGAGGGAAGTATTAAAAATGTTGCCAACCCCTTATACCAACCACATAGAACGGAAGCCGGGGCTCCAAATTTGTCCGCGATGGCAGACTGACAACACTTGATCGGAATTATTTTTAAATTCTATTCATAAAGCGCGGCGCGGTGACTTGAGTGAGAGTCAAATTATCAATACAATATATACCTACTTACTCGTATGTTGACATGATATCGATTAATTATTTTTACATCACCCTTGGCCGTAAAGTGAGATTTTCTGCCCGCTACGTGGAGAGAAAATCTCACTTCTTGGCCAAGGCAAGACGTAAAACTTTTGACAAACCACGGGTGGTAATTTGTAAAGCCCCAGATCGCATATTTATGGCCCTCACCTTCGGTTCGGGCCTCAGAAACCTGCGATCTGGGACATTTACGAATTCACCACCCTAGGTCTGTAATGTACTATTTTACTACAAGAGGCCAAAAAGTAAACATTTCGATACCTGTTTAACGTGCCAGAAGTTTGTCATTTCCGAACGAGCGTTTTTTGTTTCTTGGCAGCTAGTGAGCGTGCCTTAAGTTGTTTCTTTACGAACTAGTGCGTAAAGTTTTGTGAGGTTCATCGTGTTCGTTTAATTCTTTTTTTTCGCAAATGTCGTTTGATACACGTGCGAAATTGTCATCACGCCAACATAACTAGGGACTCGTAATAAAATGACGAACTTTTCGCACTTACATCAAAATATACTATTACCAACTACTTACCTGCCCGGCTCTGCACAATATTACCAAATTGGCAATAAAGAAAATAAGATCCACAATTTTCACTTTTGCGTAAAAAAAACTTGCTATCTTTATCCTGACTTGTTGTCGTTTCGATGGAACATACTTACATCTATCTAATAATAAAAGTTCCATGTTTTTACTTCTATCTTTTCCTCCAGGTTTGGTCGGTCCATATCATACCAGTTAGTAGCCCAAGATTATTTTATGTGTATCGGATATCGTTATAAAAGTTGTTGTCTCGAAAGAGTCGACCACAGAGTCTCGTTAACTAGCACTACGTACTAAGAACGAAGTACCAACCAGTATTGCCACATGGTTAAATTTTCATAACTTTTGGTGCCGCTGCGTAACATAAGTACAACTTAAGAACAAGAAAAATGCAAATGATTTAATTAAAGTAAGTATATTAGAAAATACTTGGAAATGTAACTTAGGTCTTAAGGGCGGGCGGGCTGACATTTAAGTACCGCAGATAGCTCGATTTTTGAAAATAAAAGAAAAACCGCCTGCATACCTACATACTTTTGATATACCCAGTGTCACTCTCACAATCAAGATGAATCTAACTACACCTCACAAGCTAAAATCCATCAAGCCGTTTAGGTTACAGAGCTTGACAAAGAAATATACATACGGCCGGACTGGTCCAGTTGGTAGTGACCCTGCCTTCTGTTCCGATGGTCGCGGGTTCGAGTCCCGCTCGGGGCAAACTTCGTGTGTTGAACACGAATGTTTGTACTCGAGTCATGGTTGTTTAGTATTTATATATGTATGTATTTCTCTATATAAGTATTTATATCGTTGTCTAGCACCCATAGTACAAGCTTTGCTTAGTTTGGGGCTAGGTCAATATGTGTGAAATGCCCCAAGATATTTATTTATTTATTTAATTTACTTACCTATTTATTTATACATATAATACACTCGAAAAACAAAACCCTCCTTTTGGCGCAGTCGGGTAAAACAAAATCTTGTATGATCACACCAGACAACAGCCTACATATTTGATTTACGTTCTTATTCTAGGAAAGCCCTACTCTCAACACGAGAGGGTTTTGACTGGTTCCCTTACGGTCCCAGTTCAGATAGGGGAGTTAATTCTTTGAGTTTTGATAAAACGAAACGTAAAAGACTCAGCGGGCAACACTGTTCGGTGTACACAAATACGTACGAACATACACTTCCCAAACCCGGTATAAATCCGTCCGTCAAGTGCGCAGCGCACGCGCCACTCGGCTATAATTACTGGCAATCTGTTCCCGCAGGATATCCCCGGCCATCTGGTGGAAGTCGCTGTTTGTACACGGCTTATTTTTACCGATATTGTCTTTGGGTTGACCACACCTGGCTTCGGATTTTATGGGGGACTTAAAATCGATGTGAGAGTGAGCTTTAACATCGCCCTCGGTTGGTAAGGTATGATCTACCCATGTTCTCATTAGGCCCTAAATACGTTTACGTGTTACGTTTTTCTTCAGATAATTTTTTTTTGATTGTTCGTTCATCATGTTTAGGTATTTGTATAACACGAGGCGCGTGGCGAAGCGCTTAAACCGTTGATGCAGAGTCTATTACTTACTGCCTTCTAAGTTATGTCGTTCTACACTTATGTATTTGTATATGACCAAATATCTATAATAATAACAAGTTTATCGAAAGGTCGCGTTTGTAACTTGAAAATTAAAAAAGATTTTAATATAAGCGACACTGAACAAAAAAAAAGCGATTGGTCAGATTGCAACAAAATTTGGTATGGCGATAGTTTATAACACTTTTCAACATATATGCTACTTTTGATCCAGGAAAAACGCATCGTTCCTGCGGGAACGCTCTTACCGAATTCCACGAGGACCAAGGCACAGGCAGGAGCTAGAATAACCTAAATTAGGTGATCTCATGAATCGAAATGATAACAGGAACCGCAAAAATCCAAAAGCCAGAAATGCTTCCAAAACTCCGTAAACTGTATTTCAAACACAGCTCCCTCGTTTCGAGACAATACCTAAGCCACAGATACGCGAAGTAATAAGACAGTAGTGGCGCGTGCGCACAATAGGTGGCGCCACGTGGCAGCCACATGGCGGGCCACGCGCCACGTCCGGGGGGTGGGGGGGGCAACCCTATTGTTGCACTTTGGGGGGATATAAGTAGGTACATACTTTAGTAGTGGTGCTAAATAAAATAAACTATCTTTTCTCAAACATGCTCGGAAATGTTCGTGTTACTTTCAAAAAACCGGCCAAGTGCGTGTCGGGCCACGCGCAAATTATAGGGTTCCGAAGTTGAGGATGCCCAGAGTACCTTTCTAAGACTTATTAGCATCTAGCTAGCCTGTGGTATGACGTGCCTGCCCGACGCCCCTGCCGCTCGAGAAAAATCATCATTATAAGTTGGTCGACTATTACTCGTAAGTTTGTACAGCCTACTTAGCTCTGATAGTTTTCCTTTCAACTACGTTATATATGCCACAACCGTGATTTTTTTCAGCCATCCAAATACCACCATTTAGCTGGCAGGGGGGGGGGGATTAAAGCTTAATATTTCACAAACGCATCACTTAATCAAAAAATGGTTTTAACAAACCCACAATTTTTTTTTTAAGACCTATTCAACGATATGCCGCACCATGGGGTACGCAAGAAAAAAAAATTACATCCCCACTTTACGAGTAGGGGAGGTACCCTATAAAAAAAATATTTCAAAATTTTATTGTACCACTTTGTCAGCGTAACTAATATGCATATTCATGCCAAATTACAGCTCTCTAGACCTAATCATCTCCGAGCAATAGTGCGGACAGACGGACGGACGGACGGACGGACGGACGGACGGACGGACGGACGGACGGACGGACGGACGGACGGACGGACGGACGGACATGGCGAAACTATAAGGGTTCCTTGTGGACTTCGGAACCCTAAAAAGAAGACGCGAGGCTGTCCATTGCCTGCCTTGGCCAGCAAAAACATTATTGTCGTGTGTGTTTTTTTTTTAATTCGCTTGCTATTTGAGACACTTCTCTAGAGAAACTGACAAATCCATGGAGGTAAAAAGTACAACTTCCATGGCCTAAGTGCGCCTAAATTTATTTCGCCCCTATGCCTTGTAAACAGCCAACTACTAGTTGAGTAATATTTATAGGTTTCGATATATTTATGTTAGGCGCACTTACCCCATCCTGGCGCACTTGCCCCGACTGACCTTACGTATTTCCTCGCTGTTTGAGAAAAGCATTATATATACCTCGGCCGCAATTGCGATTGCCGGACTCGTACTAATAGAAGGCTGAGCGAAGCGAACTGACTCGTCCGGCAATGCGCTACTTGGCGGCCTCTGCAATAATGCACTAATGTTTTCGGTGAGTTATAGGTCAAACCGTATATGCAATAAACTGCTTACGAAGCAGTCAAAAAAGCCAAAGCCTGAAAATTTGCATGCATGCTAGGTATATATGTCATTATAGAAGTACACAACTGAGAAGGCGCGCGGCGAAGCACTTAAGCCGTTGACGCAGAGTCTGTTATTGCTTAATCCGCGCGCCTTCTAAGTTGTGTCGTGCTATATCATTGGAGTTGCTGTGCTCATCAACATCAGTTGCTGTACTGTAAGTATAATTTACAGTTTGTGCCGCTTTTTCTGGATACATACCTATTTTAGTTATTGATTATACATTACACATAATAATAAACACAAAAACACAACGAAACATAGGAGCACCTGCAATTGAAATAGTTTTCAGCTGCGTGAGCGCCATAGGCATGTATTTTTTGATATTAGGAAATGCAATTGGATTTCACAAGCGAGCATTTTGCAAATCGACTACCTACTTGCAAGATTTTATTAACTATAAGTTAGTAGTTGGTATATCATCACCATGGCAACCGAAAAAGGTAGATAGGTACTGATAAAAACATAGATCTCCCCGCATGCAGTCCTGCGTAAGCGTCGCACGCGCTCGGTCACACATATATGTATATACACATTCATTATAATTTCACTGCACTAATATTTTGACACGCGACCGGAGATAGGTATGAAGGAGGGGGGCATTACCGGATGAGTAGAATATACACATGATAAAGTTTTATTTATTTTATGCTAACTTCCGTCCGCGAAGTTCGTACCAAACTTTTCACACCACATTTTCATCCATGATGAAGGTTTTTTTTACAGCATTTGTTAGTGAGAGCGGTGGAGTGTATAATAAATGAGATGATAAAGACATATTTACATAAAATCGGAATTATTTATAATAAGACTGAACTTCACTGCTGACAAATCAAACAATAATCAACATTCGCGACAGTCACAATTTTGAATTTAAGATAGAAAAGGGCTAATATTCAGAAGACGGCACGTCGACCAGTCGCCCACAGCATTAATTGACAAACGACCACACAGTCCACCTGATTGTAAGTGGTCACTGTGGTCCATGCACATAAGATAGAATGCCTCTATCTAAACTTACGAGTAGGTAGGTTACTACTACTACTACTACAACTACAGCCTATTTGCGTCCCACTGCTGGGCACAGCCTCCTCTCACCACAAGAGGGTTCTGGCTATAGTCCCCACGCGGACCCAGCCCGGATTGGTAACTTCACACACATCTTCGAATTACTTCGCAGATGCGTGCGGGTTTCCTCGCGATGTTTTCCTTCACCGAAAATCTCAGTGGTTGCCCTGAATGCCCTGTTCAAATTCAAACAGTTGCCCCAATTTGGAAGCCATCATATAGGTACCTACAGTAGCTAGCAGACATGTAGTTTTTTAAGTTCATTTATTTCCTAAAAGTGATATGTTTCTTACAAATAATATCTATGAATGTATGTATGTAGTCTCGTCCTGGGCGATGACAAGTCAACATAGAAACAGATGCGATGCAACGCGTGTGGCTATCGACTCGTACATATTCTTACGGTTAACATGTGTCATGTCCATTGACCTATAATCCATACTAATATTATAAATTCTTGGTTTCTCTAAAAAAATATCTCATTGAACTTTGCCCTGATAACTTGAGTGAATATTATTACGCAGAATCGAATTTTATACGTTAAGATTATTTGTGAAATCTCCAGTTGCTACACCAAAACGGTAAAATTGTATTGAAACTTATTATATATTTAACCTAATGTACACATTACAATTTATGGCAAATAAAGAACTATGAACTATGAAATGCGAAAGTAACTGTCTGTCTGTTACCTCTTCACGCTCTAACCGCTTGATCGATTTGGATGAAATTTGGCATGGAGATAGTTGGGAGTCCCGAGAAAGGACATAGGCTACTTTTCATCCCGGAAAAACGCACAGTTCCCACGGGAACGCGATAACCGAATTACACGCGGGTGAAGTCGCGGCCAGAAGCTAGTAAGTAATAACATATGGACGAACAGTGCCTAACAGAATATGTCAAAATATATGGAGCAAACTGACATTAGAAAATACGTTCCAATATGCTAATAACGCCTCTTATAACGAAGGCTAAACGGCTGTTCGGGCACCCGTTTTGACGGGGCCATTTTTCTCCTGCTGATTGTGAATCCTTACTTACAATATTTCAATGGTCATGTCTTATAAATACCATGTATTTGCTTGGCATTTATAATGCTAACTAGCTTCTGCCCGCAACTTCGCCCGCCTGGAATTCGGTTATCGCAGTTATTGCGTTCCTACCCCAGGGAAGCATGCGTTTTCCGGGATAAAAAGGTAGCCCTATATCCTTCCCCGCGACTCCAACTAACCAACTATCTCAAGGGCGGATCCAGGGGGGGGTCATGGGGGTCATGACCCCCCCTCGGCAGGACTAGGTCTACTGCTATTAATGTATTTTTAACCCCTGACGCGAAAAAGGGGGGGGGGGTTGTATGATCTGAGTCGAAAGCTGGACCCGCCCTTGAACTATCTCCATATCAAATTTCATCTAAACCGGTTCAGAGGTTTAAGCGTGATGAGGAACCAGACATACAGAGTTACTTTGATCGTCAGTGGTCACTCGCCCGCGTGGAATTCGGTTATCGCGTTCCCGCGGGAACTATGCGTTTTTCCGGGATAAAAAGTAGCCTATGTCCTTTCCCGGGACCCCAACTATCTCCATGCCAAATTTCATCCAAAACCGTCCAGCGGTTGAAGCGTGAAGAGGTAACAGACAGACAGACAGACCGCCAGACAGACAGAGTTACTTTGGCATTTATAATATTAGTATTGATTGGTGTGGATCATAAGATCACACACTAAGGACTATAAGATTTACCTAACTCCTCTATAGCAGTAATTTCACCGGGCCCATTTCCCCGTCACAGGATCATAATGAGTGCGAGCACGTGTGGTAGGTATATGCGTGGGCGCGTGTATTAAGCAATAAATAGACTGCGTCAACTGTCTGTCTGAATAAGTGCTTCGCCGCGCGCCTTCTTAGTTGTGTCGTGCCACGGAATAAATAGTACTACGTACAGAATGGCCACGGGATCACCCGCCTGAATCTAGTCCGCGCGCAATTCGCGCCCAACTCGCCTTACCGTCATTTGTGTCATCTGGAGATGGAAAGTGGATCATTGGCCCGCGTAGTAGTACACACACATTTACAAGTGTACAGACGTCCTCGCACGCAAACATTGAAACTTTATTCGAATTGTGTTCGAAATAGTGCTTTTATAGGCCGTTAATGCGTTAGTTTAGTCGGATGTCGACATCCAATGTCAATGTTCTTAGAATCATATTAAAGAGAGTTTCTGCCATTAATTGACATTATCCACGTAGACAATCGGTACAAATGAGACGGTAACACAATATGCAGGTGTTTACGGACAGACAAACAATCTACATATGGGAGCGATCAATGCGATGATATGTGGATGATATCATGCGCGCGCGCGTGTTTGTCTTTTGTTTAGCGCAACGGCAACGGCCAGATGGGGCATGGACAAAGTTGCCATTGTTTTTGGGTAACTGCTTCTAATATTTCATTTCGTTTTATTAATTCATAACAATAATTAATTGTGTAGAATATTGTTTCACTTCAATTATATGACTTTATTACTACTATTGGCAAACATATATTAATAATAACAAATATGAATAATTACTTACTATGTACTTAGGTGCCTAAAAAAACTTCAAATCTAAAAAAAGCATTTTTTTTAATAGATATTCTTCAAAATAAACGCAGCTTATTTAATGTCTATGCAGAGCTTATTTAATTTGATTTTGGCCTTTAGTTTGCAAAAGCTTGTCTTTTGCTAACATGAAAGTTACAAAAATAAACATGTACTTTAACTTTTAAATAAACGCTTACGTGTTATCTCCGCGAAATAAAAAGCGGCTCGAGTTTATTTATAAAACATCTTTATCGATGCACCTATCATGTTCGAATACCTTGTGAGCTTGCTCATTTGGCACGGTAAAGGAATCGCGTGACGACCGGCGAATGGTGCGGCACACAATATGCCGCGCGGATTAAGCAATAATAGGTTCTTTATCAATGGCTATTAAGTGCTACGTCGACTGCCGTTTCGGTTGTGCTGTATAGTGGATAATCTTCCAATTACGCCCCGTGTGGTCTGCGCGCAGCCACCGATATACCCCGGAACAAGGTGTATGCGTCTTGAACCATCAGCTGCGTATCAGGTGGACTTTCCTAAGGAAAGGTGTTCAATAAAATTTGTATAAAAACGAATTTCAACCCCAATCGCCCTCGACTAATTGCCGGAAACAGACGGCCGCTTTAATTACACAGTAAATAGGTCAGACTATTATCTTTGCATTATCCAAACGCGGATCTAAGCACCTTCCATGTCAAATGTCATGTGCAAAAATTAAACGCTCGCCCGGCTGTCAGATGGCCACGTGCGCGCGTAAAAAATGCAAGATGGCGGTGCACTTGACATTTCCAATTAATTTGCAGGACATCTGTGCCGCGAGCAGCTGATCGGCCGTTTGGGCACAATGCGGATTACGTCGGCCGCGAGTGGTAATGACAGACAGGCTGGCCGTTTTCGCATCGCGCGCGTGCCGTTTTTTTTCTTTCAATATCAATTTGCTGGCCCCGCTATTAAGTAGGTATGGTCTGCAGCTATCGAGTACTCTTCTTATAATTGCACCTCTTGTAAAAGGTGTTACGAGTCATATTACAGAATAAAAATTCTTGCATTTTATTGACCTGTAATGACACGCGAGCGCTGTTTTCCATCTAAGTATCGGACTAGTCTGAAATTAGAAAACATAAACCGTTTTATGTGCTCTCGCTAGCTTTTCAATTAAAATTAAGCATTAAAATGGTAAAATGGGGCCAATTATAGATGGTAACTCACCTGAGTGTCTGCAGCCTCATTTGCGAGAATTCAGGCTTCGTTGTTAATTGGTAATGGTAACAGCACCGAACGGCGAACAAGCTGGGCATTCAAACACTGACGCAAGTGCGAAAAAGTTCTACTTTTGAAATTTCAACTTTTTATCTCATCACGCATCGTATTTTATTTTTAGTGACCAGTATGTGCTACCATGTGCTGGCCACAAAAAAAAATACGCCGCGTAATTTTGAAATATTTTTCCTTCAAACCTTGACCATCGAAAGGGCATCGATGGCTGGAAATAAACAGTATCTATTTTCAAATGGAAGCAGCGGAAGTTGTAAATTAGTCTCTAAATCTGCTTCCGTTGGGCCTTCTGCTAACGGGCAGGGTAAACTGGGGAACAATGAGTCATTGATGCGCGGCGATTATATGGAGTGTGATATTGACCCGAAGCGTTATCTTAGTTAGACGACCCGTCCGCCGACCGACACCTTGACTTTACAACGCTGTCAAGGATGTCTACGGTTGTATGAATTTTATGGTATTTAAAATTAAAATCTGTTTCCTTCCCTGAGAGGAATAAGATGGCCTCTATGCTGAAAATTTCAGCGGCTGTCTAACTAACCTAAAAATTTACCAAAACACCTGCGTGGAATTCGGTTTGCTACGTTCCCGCGAGGTCTATGCATTTTCCGCGATAAAAGTAGCCTATGTCCTTTCCAGTTTAAGTGTGAAGAGGTAACAGGCAGATCGACGGAGAGTTAGGTACTTAGGTACTTTCACATTTATAATATTAACTAGCTTCTGCCCACGACTTCGCCCGCGTGGAATTCGGTTATCGCGTTCCCGCGGGAACTATGCGATTTTCCGGGATTAAAAAAAGTGGCCTTTGTCCTTTCTCCAACTATCTCCATTCCAAATTTCATGTAAATCGGTCAAGCGGTTGAAGCGTTCGCATTTATAATATTAATATGGATATGGACATGGATTATCGATTGGTTACATGAAAATCATACTTCCAGGACTATATCTGTACCTACTTTAGCAATGAGTTCAATCTTGTCTTGAAGCCATTTCTGATGGTAAATGAACGAATCCGTTGAAAATCTCAATGACCGAACTTATTGAGTTCCATGTCGAGTGCGGAACCCTAAAAATAACGCGCAGGTAGCGGCGCATTCTGTCGCGGGTGAAACAATAGTTCAGGCGAGATGCGCCGGCGCCGCTGTCGCTATGCGGCCAGGGTTGCCAGTTTATTAATAATATTAATAATTAATTTATTCTCAGGCAACAAGGCCCATGGACATATACCTTACAGACTAACATACATAATATATAATCTTACTAGCTTCTGCCCGCGACTTCGCCCGCGTGGAATTCGGTTATCGCGTTCTCGCGGGAACTATGGTTTTTCCGGGATAAAAAGTAGCCTATGTCCTTTCTTGGGGACTCCAACTATCTCCATACCAAATTTCATCCAAATCAGTCCAGCGGATGAAACGTGAAGAGATAACAGACAGACAGACAGACAGAGCTACTTTTGCATTTATAATATTAGTATGGATATGGATTTCTAAACACTACGTCTGTGACGTCAGACCCAACTTCGCGGTGTGTAAACCGTCTCAAACAATTTCTTATTGCATAGGTATTCATTTTATGACATCAAAGATTATTTTTGTATAAAAAATGATATTTACTTGAAATTTTTTAATCCTACCTACTTGAAAATTATAAACAGTATAGTTTAATAATTAATAATTATGCTTGTAAGTGATAATGTATAATGTACCAATTTGACATTATTATCAATAAATGAGTATGAGTATGAGTATGGAACCTAGCCGCAACAAAACGTTCAAGAAAGCACGCAGCGCAGGTACCAGATAGGTACTTGAATTTTCTTAACTCCTCAACGCAAATACGCCACAAATTGTATATCAGAACAGTACCGTACTTAGATAAAATCTTATGCCAAGTCAATCATTCTTTTGTATTCAAGAGCGGCTATTAAATTGCCCGATTTCACAGTTTCGAAAAAAAAACAGCATCACAAATACGCGAAATGACCCAAATCACACGTTTAAATTCGTATTTGACGCCTATTTTCTCGCTTGTCGCTTTGTTCGTGGACAATACAGGTATTTGTGTTTGCTTAGGCCGGTGTCAGCCCTGACCAATGCATTCCACTCGTCTGCCCCGACCGGAGAGAATAATCGAGTTTGATACTTGATTTTTTTGTTATGTTGTAAGTACATATTATACTTATATCTGCAAATGTTTTGAGCGTGAGTGTATTTTTTGCCTGTGTCATTTTGCTGTTGTGTGGCAATCTGTACTTTGATACCATGAAACTTACTGTATGCTGCTAAAAGCTGAGTAAAAAAAAAACGATAATTTAATACGTGATAGCGTCACGTAACCCTACAATGCTAAGTAACGCTAGAACGCTACTATTGCGTCATGTTTTTCGTGGGCGCAGCCGGCGTTCATCAATTTATAAGACGTTATCACGTCAAAAAAATGGTTCATCTCATCGATATCTTTCAAAGTGAAAATCAATGTAACTTAACTGTAATATAACCTAACTATGGTGCAAAATACGTACATTCGAAATAATTCAATGAGTGCAAAATAAAACCAGATAACTCATAAGAAAACTCTTATTATGTGCATAACAAAATGCAAACTTAAAAAAAAATCCATCTCCGCCGTAATAAAAACTCTGAAGAGTTTCGAAATAATCAAATTGGAATAGCCTTTATTACCTTTACAAAGACAGAAACACAGTCGCCATCCTTTTTGCGCTAAGATTAAAAAATAATGTCCAGGATCAACTCATCCCAGGCGCAGTATACCGCCATGCGCAAGAGTGGCGCTTCGGCGGCGGCGCTTTATCGATCGCAGCCGATGCTCGCGCGTGACCGCCGCGTTAAATCGCGCGATTACAACTATCAAAACTATTACGATTTATTGACTCAACTAATACATAATTGACGTTCTATTGACCTTATGGCTTATAAGCCGTCACCATATGGAAAATGCAGTAACTAAGTCCTGCAGTTGTTTTTAAAATAAATGGTAATCCTTATGGCCAGCATCGTAGAACTTGCGGTAACTAAGTACCTGTTATCTGAACATTGCAGGATAATGAAATAATATCAGAAATAATTGCCTGCCTTTTTTTGTTACAAATATAAATCTACAAATACTCACTAAGTGACAAGGCACAACTTAAACCATCAACTTTGCTTTTAAAGAGGCTTGAGGTTTTGTAATTACAGTTCCTAAGTAAATACCTGGGCGATGAAGCTTTGCTCGGGTGAAAATAGATGAAAATTGAAAGGCCATCCTCTCCACGATAGATAGACTTACTGCAACGCCTGTATAATCCGTCAAAAAGGAGTCCACCTCATCGCCCTTCGTGATTCGTCTTCGCGATCATTACTTATAGAATGAGGGCCACCGCATGGTCTAAGAAAACAAGGTCCTGCATGATCCGGTGACGTGTCATCCTTACATCAAAGTCGAGTTGCCACTTTAATGCAATAAAACAAAAATGAAGGAAATATTTTCTGCCGTTAGAATGAAAAATAAATTATTTGCGCATTACAATTGTCATTTACTTGTTCAAGCACACAAAATGGGACAAGTTAAAAACAAATCTTCTTCTTCTTATATTTAAGAGCCGTGCTCTTGTCGCTGGAGTAACCGCCATGTCTCTCGATCCTGTGCCCGTCTTTTTAGGTCGTAATAAGACGGGACATTTGCTCTTTCCTTCAGCTGGTCAAAGTAGGTTAAGCGTGGTCTACCTCTTCCCCTTCTTCCTTCCGTTTTACCTTCCATTGTAACGTTCAAAAACCTATCGTGTCTAATCAGATGTCCAACCATTTTCCCTCTTCTCGATAAAAACAAATGAACGTAATAATTTAACGAAACTCTCAGGATACCTACATGGGGGGTCGGGGATTATTTTAATACACCACTTGCAACACACAGCAGTGTGAATGACGTTAGGGTGACACCCACACTACTACAGAACACCGGACTATCATACCTGGTGAAGTATATTATTGTATCATGGGCCACCGTACTCCTGCTCACTCAGTTGCCGCTCATTTGGCGCCACTATCTATAAGGTGATGGCTATCAATGTCAACGTTTGTCATTTCATAAAATAGTGTCAATATCACTGTGACATTTGACGTTTTGGAGAACAGATTGTTGCCAATTTAGCGTGTAACATGGCACATAATGTGCTAAATTGGCAACATTACATCTCGTAGGACTCTATCTCTAGTGGCGAATTCACTCGCGGTGACCCTCTGCTACTAAATTCCAAGTGTGATCCCATGTTACTTTCACAGATCTAATTTCAAATTATTACTTACATAGTAACCTTATTTTTTACAAGTATTACCTATCCTTCGGTCCTACACCCCTCAACAGGTGAAAACGACCCTAACGGTTAAAATGTAACGCGTATTAGATGCGCCTGAGTTGAGAAACTGAATCCAGAGACAGGTGGAGCAAAAAATTACAATAGATCTCTTTAGAAAAGGCGAACGCTGTATGGGCCGCTGATTGACTTACGCCCTTTTGAAGATGGTTTGATACAATTTGTGATTGATATCGTTTCAAGTGGGAGGAGTGTCATATTATACTACCCTATTTTTTACGGTGATAAGTATGGCGGTTGTAATGTATGAAATTGGGATAAGTACCTACCCCGTTATTGAAATGGTAGGAATTTAGATTACATTCATAACGTGTTCATGTTTGACGTATTCTTTAAATAAAATGTTTTTGTAATAGTTACCTACCTAGCATCATTGTCTTGTCTTAATTAACTAACCTTGCAGCCGATTGGAATCAATTAGACTAGATTTATTACGTAACTCTACTATTTCACATCAGTTTAAAACACAAATTATACGCAAACACATAAAGTCTCTAAATAACTTTACGTTTATTCTTTTAAATTACTCGTTTTACGTGAGAGGATAGCGTTTAAATTAACTTTAAGGTACAAACGTAGATTTATTTTTCTGTAGAGTTGAAATTCAGCGTGGCGAATTCGCCCCCATTCCAAACCGCAGCGCAGGCGCCGCCATAAAGTTTTTTGCTCATTCTGCACCTGCGAGGCAAAACGGGCAAAAAAATCTAGAACCCAAAGCACTTGTGTTTTGACAGCGGAGCCTTTGAGCCCTTATTGCGTTGTAAATGTCGATTGTATGCGAATTGACACCTTTGAAGTCATTTCTAATGCGTTATTATTATTACATGTTTGGAGAGGCTGTAGGGTGTTAATTTTAATTAAAGTTTATTTTATTCTTTAGTCACGACATAAATATTAAATTTGACATGATATTAATATTGCAAATAAACGAATCGATTCATAAAACGTACTCGTAATTAAGAAAAAAGTACTTATTACAGTTAATTAATTTAAATGTAATTGTTAATTACTGATTGACTAAAAATGCACCCTGGAAATCTTTACAAAGTTGCAAAATTTCGTTCTTACATTTATAAACACTGAAAATATGTCCAAAACAAAACTTACCTACATGCATCACTTTCCTTTTTCACATGTGTGATTACGGTGAATCGCAAGCCCTGATCTCCTGAAATGTGGTATCAACATTATAAGTAAGGATTCACTATCAGCCGGAGAAATATGGCCCCGTCAAAACGGGTGCCTGAACAGCTCGGGCACCCGTTTGGGCTTCGTTATAAAGAGGCGTTATTAGCATATTGGAACGTATTTTCTAATGTCAGTTTGCTCCATATTTTGACATACCAGTATTCTGTTAGGCACTGTTCGTCCATATGTATAAGTAATATACTTATTATAGGTCAATGGGTATCAAACATGGAACTTAAATGACTTAGTATTCTAACAGTGATTTAGTAATCTGATATGTTTCTTGAATGGCTAGGTATTAGGATAGGGAGATATTAAAGATAATACATAATTTTTTCCCAACATAGATAATTCGACTTTCGAAATGTAGAACTCCGAAACAACGGTTTTTTTTCCGAAATCGTGAGATACAGAAACAAAGGCCACTCAAGTCGCCAATCATCGGAATTGCCCGATCCATATCAAGCTCTATAAACGCTTTCACACGATAGTACAAGTGTAACACGTTAAATAATAGACAGAAGGTTCACTCGGCCACATATTTGTATTTGTATTTATTTATTGCATTATGTTGTACAGAATAAGATCTTAATAGTTATGATAGAATAAGATCATAATAAGTAATAGTACCTACTAACGACTCGGCCTTGCCTGAAAAATATCACGATTACGTCACTCGTCTTTCGATATGTCCAAGGTAAACAATGAAATGGTTAAAAAAGTACTCGTACACAACATCTGAAATTCGTAGTATACAATATCTGAAAAAAAATCGACTGGAAAGAAATTAAAATAATTGTACAAATTGGTTTTGTTAGTAAAGTATTCTTAAGTTTAAATGAATTGTTTGAATAATACTTACAAATAATTTATTCAACAAACAGCTCACATCTTTTCATTAATCAGTACTTTTACACGTGAGTTATCATATAAGTAGGTACCTACAATTAAAATTGCAATATTTGTACAGAATGTAATGAGAGATCATTTAGAGAAAGAGTCATCATCATCATCATTTCAGCCGATAGACGTCCACTGCTGGACATAGGCCTCCCCTAAGGCGCCACGCCACAGAAAGAGTTTTTTTTTTAAGTTTAGTTGACGTACTTTTAATAAGTTTATCTTAAAATATTTGTACTTAAAATACATATGTAGGTTTGTCTCATATGCTTTTTAGTAAATATGATCTTTAGTTAGTAAATCGCACTTTATTCATTGTCATCTGGCAGTATTTAATTTGTGACAGTATTATGTTATGTTACAGTGAATTCAAGTGCACTACTTGATTTCAATCTTTTCATCTGAGCTTATTCACTTGTTTAACTTCCGGTGTTAACCAACTGTTTCTTTTCCTTCAAGTTTCCAACATTGAGTCAGTAATGTTCATATGATGCTGTTAAAATTGAAAGGAGATTATTAATGGCGGGTTGATTCAAACCGTCCGTTAAACTTAACGTTAACGCTAAATATTTTACTATGGGACAAAATGACGTTTCTGTATGGAATGACAGCTCGGCGGCCATATTTAACGACCAGTAGTCCGTCAACTATGCTTGAATCAACAATTTTGGTTAAGTATCATAAATATGTGTCGGCAATACGTGGTTGAAGACACGACTCCAGCTTGACGCAAAATCCACTTGAGTGCTGCCTGAGAGGCGTTGCTAGGAAAAGGACGAAAGAGATTCCATAGGCTCCCGTCGTGCGCGGACGCTATACGTCTTGTATTATTGTAATTAGTTACAACTACTACAGCCTATTTGCGTCCCACTACTGGGCACAGGCCTCCTCTCATCACGACAGGGTTTGGGCTATAGTCCCCACGCGGGCCCAGTGCGGATTGGGGACTTCGCACACATCTTTGAATTACTTCGCAGATGCGTGCGGTTTCCTCACGATGTTTTCCTTCACCGAAAAGCTCAGTGGTAAATTCAAATTGAATTTCGCACATAAGTAAACTTAGAGGTGCGAGCCGGAATCGAACTCCCGACCCTCTGCATTAGAGGCGGTAGGTCTAGGTCGAACCACTAGGCCACCACGTCGCTTAATTAGTTATTGTTGGATTATTATTGGACTACCTATTGAAGACAGTGGCTCTTAATGGTGATTGTAATTAGTGTAATTAAACTACTGAAGATCGTAATTGAACTATTCTTATAATCTCGAGGAACCCAGTAGCTGAATACCTATACGAAATGCCCACAGACAAGGAAATACCTGATGCTCAGTGCCATGCCATTCTCCGACATATGTATTAGTATGTATAGTTACAGGTTTCGACTTCCTTATATTATTATTAACTTTCATTGTTCCCACAATAAAACGTTAATAAATAGCCTTAGACCATTTGGGATGGGATGTTTTTAAATAAGGAAACCGCAATACTTTATTTTTCTTTTCATCTTGGCTTGAGTGTTGCAATTTCACTTCTGCCGATCTGCGTTGGCATTACCAAGGAATCCAGTAATCGGTAGCCTTTAGCGTCACGCGAACGTTCCAAATTCAAATGTGTTCTTTCGAATTCAAATTTGTTCGGAATTTCTGACGATCAGTAGCCGTGGTGGCCAGGATTATCAAGGAGCATTGCCCTTTTTGGGGGTGTGTGGATATCGTACCTACTCAAAAACCCATGCCATTTTGTATGTTTAATACTCGCTTTGAAAACTTATCTCACTCACTCAAATGACATTTCATCATTACCATTCTGCGATTATCACCCCCAACCCCAGATTATTATCAAGTCGTCACCCCGTCTTGTTGAACTTAAGTAGGTACTTCTATCTTCTGTTACTTCTACTCTACATATTTACGAACTAGCTTCTGCCCGCAACTTCGTCCGCGTGGAATTCGGTGATAGCGTTCCCGTGGGAACTATGCGTTTTTTCGGGATAAAAAGTAGCCTATATTTGTTGACACCAGTGTTATAAACTACCCCCGTAACCAATTTAGGTAACATATAAGTACATAGAGTATTTTTTTCTAAAAATTTTTTGTGATTAGATAGTGTCGTTTATACATACATATACCTAGTCCCCTCGACTTGACAGTTTCTTTTAATTTTCAAGTTACAGGAGACGCGACTTCTTTTACAGACGTATTATTAGTAATAGATGCAAGTCTCGCCAATTTCCCTACCTTAACTGTCAATTTCACTGTCTTGGTTCTCTGAGTAATATGACCATCTCCTCAAAATATTACCCCACGGAACCATACAACAAGTTGTTAACAAGGCATACAGCCAGCAAGGTTCGTGCTGTCTTCGGGCTGGCCATCTGCGCGTGTGAACGCGCCGCGGGCAGCATTCCGGCAGCTTGATCACTCACCTGGGAATTTAAAAAGTTAGTGTTCGAAATTTATACAGTTATACTTTTTTATACAGCACTAGCTTCTGCCCGCGACTTCGACAGCGCGAAATTCGGCTAACGCACTCCCGCGGGGAAAACTACCTATGAGTTTTTCCGGGATAAAAAGTAGCATATGTCCTTTCCCGGGACTCCAACTATCTCCATACCAAATTTCATCTAAATCGGTCCAGCGGTTGAAGCGTGAAGAGATAACAGACAGAGGTACTTTCGCATTTATAATATTAGGTACCTAGTATGGTTATAAAGCCAATAGACAGGTGCTAAATTATATCTAGCACCTACCACTTACTTTAACTTGTCAATAAAACTAAAAACTATTTATTGTAAGAAATGCGTGAATTATTATTCTATTTTTACACCGGCCATTTCATTTTATTCTTGCCTTCTCGTATTTTTGAATCGCTCGCTGCAAAGTTATTTTTTATATAATTGAGAACTCTCAGTAAATTAAAAGCTCAAGGTTAGGGGATCTCGTCTTGATGTATTTGCAACCTGCATGGTTTATGATCTTCCTACAATGATTATCCTTTTAATTTATTATAACATTAAACAATAGAAAGGTTTTTCTATTTTCTATGTTTGCTCTAGAGTCTAGAGTCCCTAATAAAACATCATAAATTCCAGGCAAGGTATTTTTACCAAGGTACTATTTTTGTAAATTAACTTTCTTTACAGTTTCATGCGGCTCTTCTTCTCAACAATGGGCTAGGTATTTTATTCTTGTCCAAAGCACACTATTGTTTGTTATCTACTTTTTTATTAAGCATCAAAACGCAGCTTTCATATGGAATATTCATACAAATAATGCAACGTGACGTGTCGTCATCATAAGTTAAAACCTTTTGTTAAGTAAGTAAGTAAGTAAGTAAGTAAGTAACACTTTATTGTACAGAAGAAAAAAAAACACAAATACAATTATCAATACAGAGATCGTGTTAACACGATCAACCGCCATATTTTTGTGACCTTATTTATTAAATTAAGTATTTTCATTTTTTTTCCTGACCAATGTCAAAAGTACCGCATTCGAACCGATCGCATCAATCAAAAGCAGAAACCAATTTGCTGAATAAATATTTCGACACTTACTTAAATCAAGGCGGGCACGGAACCCTGACTGCCAGTAAGGTAATACTACTCATACTTGTTCGATTTTCAAAAATCTTTCTACTCTATGCATTGGTTGATGCAAGAAGGCCTTGTAGCCTATAAATTTACAACTTAGAACCTATAGAATAAAGTCCAAGAGCAAGAGTGCCGACAAACTGTTTAGCAGTTTGTCACAATATTGTGCATGTTAAAAATGTATTTTATAAATATATGAATTACTTACTTACCAGGGTGTTTCTATGGACAAGCATCTCGCGAGCGTGTGAATCCGCCCGCGGGCCGCTCGTCGCCATGCGAGCATTCCGTGGAATTACCCCATGCGGTATTCGAGATTTGTAGCTCAATTACAAACAATTACTTCGGTTAGGTTAGGTACTTCCAATTTGATTCCTGGGCCGGTGATATATTCGCGCGTCAGTGACCCGGGGTGAACTTATGTGAGGTAAATCTCTGTAAGTTGCTCGCTAAGGTGTGACAGGTTAACTGTGAAATAGTTCCCTTGTACTACTTGATTATCGCTAGCATGATTACCTACTAATATTAGGTCCTTACATATGAAATTGGCGTTTCATATGGCAGAAATGAAAACGTTTTTTTTTATGAAACTATTTTTTTATTTAGTCAAAGTATGTACCATGCCTATCTATGCACTTTTGCCATCTCGAAGGTAGTTCATTGATTCCTTTACTAAAAAAAGTGTGTGAGCGAGAATCAATAAAATCTTTGAAGGCCGTTTGGACAGCCTCGTGAGAATTGAATTTTTTTCCTTGCTTGAAGTTGTCCAAATTCCGAAAAAAATGGTAATCAGTTGGAGCAAGGTCCGGGGAGTATGGTGGGTGTCGAAGACATTCCAGTCGCAGCTCCCGTAGTTTTGCGGCCGTCAAACGTGCCGTATGTGGTCGAGCGTTGTCCTGAAGCAGCAGTGGGCTAGATCGATTGACCAGTCTGGGTTGTTTAATGGCTAGCTTTTCCATCATCGTTTGCAATTGTTGACAATACACATCAGCCGTGATTGTTTGCCCAGATCTTAAGAAACTGTAATGGATGACACCGGCACTAGTCCACCAGACACTTACCAGTACCTTTTTCTGAGTCAACTTTCGTTTCGGGCAGAATTTGGCTGGTTCACCTGGGTTCAACCATTGTGAAGAACGTTTCCGGTTGTCGTACAAGATCCATTTTTCATCACAAGTAACGATACGATTCAAAATGCCTTCATTATTGTGCCGGTTGAGAAGTGAAACGCAACACTCGACGCGTGTTTCTTTGTTTGCGTCGCTCAATTCATGCGGTACCCATTTTTCAAGTTTTTTCACTTTTCCAATTTGTTTCAAGTGAATCAAAATGGTTTTATCACTCACACCGAAGCCTGCCGCTAACTCTGACGTGGTTTGCGATGGATCTGCTTCCACAATTGCTTTTAATTCTTCGTTATCAACTTGTGTCTCCGGCCGTCCACGAGGCTTGTTCTGTAGGTCAAAATTTCCAGAACGGAAACGTTGGAACCAATAACGTACCGTATTTTCTTTTGCAGTAGCTTCCCCATACGCATTGTTAATCCTACGAGCCGTTTCTGCAGCACTAGTGCCGAGGTGAAACTCATATTCGTAAATATAGCGATATTTTAAGTTCTCCATATTGTGAACAGAACGATGTGAAAGAAAAACAAATGACGCGATAACAAATAAATTTCGTAATTCGAACACAGAAATACATGGTCTTAAATTTGAAATAAATTTGAATTTGGAATTCCTAGCCGAACGCCACATATTTTGAATCAAAGTTGCCAGTTCGCCAAACGCCAATTTCATATGTAAGGACCTAATACTAGATATTCTATTTAAAATTAACACGTCTGATATTTTCAGACCATCTAGCTCATAAACACTTCATTTCACATCTGAAAAACGATTTCAAAATGTCCATTAAAAATATACTAATTGTTCTAACAGACCTACTTTTAATCCCGGTTCTAAAAAACCTGCAATTTGGCAATATTTCTTCAATAAATAACGACTTTATATTAAAACTAAGTAATAACGTAGTACAAAACGGTAGCGGAAACACAAATCACGACCTATCGATTATCGATACATTACCGATAAAAACTGATTGATAATCGTCCCAAACCGATAGTTAGTAGAAGTCGGTAGTCGGTAGTTAGTAGTTACGGACGCGTAATACGGTCCATGCCGCCTATAGTTAGATTGTAATCGAGTCGGTTACGCTATGAGAAAAGTTCTTAGGTATAATTATAATCTGAAAATGGATATTTTAATACCCACTTATATAATGTGCTATTTTTATCTAAATATATAAAACTCCAAGGTGACTGACTGACTGACTGACTGACATAGTGATCTATCAACGCACAGCCCAAACCACTGGACGGATCGGGCTGAAATTTGGCATGCAGGTAGATGTTATGACGTAGGCATCCGCTAAGAAAGGATTTTGCAAAATTCCCAAGGGAACGGGAAAAAGCGGGATTTTACTTTTTAATATTTCTGCGCATACGAAGTTGCGGGGAAAAGCTAGTTGATTGATATTTTTAGTGTACCTACTTAAGAGGGTTTCCTGAAAGTTGGCAACGTCGCATATAGCTGTCAAATGTGTCGCTGTTCTTATTAATTTCTCAATGTTACTGAATTAAAAAAGAATTTATCATTCTATGGTTGAATGACGCGTCTCGTTTTATATTTGTTGGTTAGGTATTTAAATGATAAGATTACATTAAAATGCATGGAAAATGCGATGGAAAGTTTTCAAAAGATAGTACTTCCAAAATCCTAAAATTTTCGTGTTCCTATGGTAATTGTTGCAATCCATACTTAATGTTTTATTCAACCATAGAGCGATTATTCACGTTTTCATTCAGTAATATTCAGAAACGAATGAAAACAGTGAAATATTTGACAGCTATTTGCGACGTTGCCAACTTTCGGAGTACCGTGGTGGTCTAGTGGTTCGATCTACCGCCTCTCATGCAGAGGGTCGGCGGTTCGATTCCGGCTCGCACCTCTAAGTTTACTTATGTGCGAAATTCAATTTGAATTTACCACTGAGCTTTTCGGTGAAGGAAAACATCGTGAGGAAACCTGCACGCATCTGCGAAGTAATTCAAAGATGTGTGTGAAGTCCCCAATCCGCACTGAGCCCGCGTGGGGACTATAGCCCAAACCCTCTCGTGAGGAGAGGAGGCCTGTGCCCAGCAGTGGGACGCAAATAGACTGTAGTAGCAACTTTCGGAGTAAACCCTCTTAATTGGTAGGTACCTATCTCGTCGTAAGATGACCATGAACGCGATTTCATTGGTCAATTTTTATCCGACTAATGACTAATAATGTACAGCACTACCCAACTTAGAAGGCACGTGGATTAAGCAAAAATAGACTCTCCCTCAACGGCTTAAGTGCTTCGCCACGCGCCTTCTAAGTTGGGTCCTGCTGTACCAGTTTTAATATTTCTGTGTGACACAACAGTAACCCAGCCATATTAATTTGTTGTTATTGTCCTGCTATGAATTCGCTTGAACAAACAGCATAGAAAACTCTCAGATTACAAGAATTATTTTTACCCGACTGCGCACCGCAAAGGAGGGTTATGTGTTTACCTGTCTATGTATGTATGTATGTATGTATGTATGTTTGTTCCTTTGTGGCACACTAGAGATCAAACGCGTGGGTCGATTTTAATGAATCATACGTCAATCGATTCGTCTGAATTGCGCGAGTGTCACTGAAGATATGAAATTTATCAAAATTCAAAATGGCGGCTACCAGACGCCATATTGTACAAAATAAAAAAATAAAAGTCAACCAACTATGGCATGTGAGGTATCGTTGAATAGGTATTTAAAAATCATTATTAGGTTTCTTTGACCATTTTTCAGACAAAAGAACCGT
Source organism: Aethes cnicana (assembly GCA_963971205.1). Lineage (NCBI taxonomy): Eukaryota > Metazoa > Arthropoda > Insecta > Lepidoptera > Tortricidae > Aethes > Aethes cnicana. The sequence goes on along the minus strand of OZ020287.1, from coordinate 2,979,389 downwards.
TTATGATTTATAACGATTCAAAGTTCCTTTACTAACCACGTAAAGTACGAGGTACCTACCTATCCACCCAGTAGTACATCCGTTCGAATTAGCAACACAGGAAATAATCTAGACCAACGAGTCTTCAAGCAGGTCACGACGACTATAAAATACTTAATAATAATGTTTTTCATAAATCTCAAACTTCAATCAAGTACGTACGCATGTGCAATGTAGTGTACCAGTAGCGTCATCTATCCGTTGACTTGAAGACTTTTAGTTTCGTTATTACATTTAAAGTGTCAATAGTGTGTGTGATACAGTGAAATATAACCTAATTGATTATAGGTACCAATTAGGTACACTAGTCAGTACTCAGCGCTCGTAAATAAATAAAATAGCTACCTAATACTCTTATGTAGTACCAGTAGCGCCATCTATCGGTTGACTTGAAGAATTTTAATAGGTTCAGGCTTATGTAGCGTTTTGAGCCGGGTTAGGTCTCTAGAGGGATTAATAATCAGTAATTTAGATCATCGCAAGCTACTTAATAATCCCCACGATAGCAACTCTCTCCATGAAATGACAAGATTGCGGAATTTACGGTCTTTTAATCCCTAACTAAAAATAATAAAATAAAAAAGTTAATTAAAAAAAACAAAAAACCCGACTGCGTAAAAACTAAAAAGAAAAAAACAAGACTACTTGGTTCAGTAGTAGCTAGGATTATGTTAAGTAATTGATTGCTATTGAGGAATCTAAAGATGCCTACAGTCGGGACCCATTTAAAATCTAGGTTAAAATGTTACAAATAATGGGTCCCGATAGTAGGCATCTTTAGATTCCTCAATAGCAATCAATTACTTAACATAATCCTAGCTACTACTGAACCAAGTAGTCTTGTTTTTTTCTTTTTAGTTTTTACGCAGTCGGGTTTTTTGTTTTTTTTAATTAACTTTTTTCATCCTTCAAGCCTGCTCAGAACAGACTATTGAAAACACATTGGAAAGAATAGTCTGTGCAATATAGGTAACGTTGTCACATTAGGACGTTCCCATAAGTTCCCAGTGTGCTCACTCGTATTTCCATATGCCTCAAATCACAAAGATTGCCCAACATACGTGCATTATGCCCTTTCACGTTCGTAATCAACACACAATTACGTGCATCATACGTGACGGTCAAAAAATACGAACACACTAATGTCCCCACGGGCCATTCTCACGAGCTCATCTCTCTACTCCGAACGAAAAAATTACAAACTTTCCATCTAACACCCATCCATTACCGTTTTAAAATGAAACGATATTCAAAAGTCGGTAACAGAAGCAGCATTGTATCAGCTCATCTCCAAATTTCCTATGTCAATGTGAGTTCACATAGGTCACTCGCTTAACGTGATTACAGGTTACGTTGGACAATATTTTAGGTGTTATGATATTGATTTCTCCGAGTTTAATATACGGCGTGGATATGCCCATGGGCGGTAAAGGCATTAGAAAGGCTATTAATGCTGGAAAGTTAACGGGTAAACGTGCAAACGACAATTAGGGACTTATGTGCGCTGAAATCGTTGATGTTTTTTGTGTTGTTGATGTAAAGATTTTTTTTATATCAAAAGGCTGTATTTAATTTTGCTGCTGGCATTTTCCCTGGAAACTTGAAGTTGCGGGAATACGGTGGACGCGAGTGGCACAAAACCGGTCTGTGGTGGAGGTCTATGTCCAGCAGTGAACGTCTATTGAAATTATGATGATGATGTTTTCCCTGAAAGTTGCCTGTGTACGTAATGTGCCCGGCAATGCACTGGCGCACAAGCGTCTATGTTTTTTTTAATAATACCATTAAGAAACCATAAGATCTCGAATGCGTTGCCTACCCTGAGGCCTAAGATGGAATGCCTCTGTGCCAGAAATTTCACCGGCTGCCTTAACCCCCTACCGGAACAGTGCGAGCACTGCTATTTGGCGGTAGGTTAGCGGGGAAAGACGGTGGTACCACCCCGGACGGACCCAGCACCAGATCCTACCACTAACAAAATGTACTATGTAGGTATATACGGGTAATATGAGTTGCTCCGTGATTTATTTTCACACCAGAGAACACAAAGCCAACATACCTAGAGATCTTCTACTATCTAAAGTCCCGCGCCTTCACATTTCAAAACGCTTAATTTTTTTTATTATTATTTAAAAAGCACCACCAACACTCAACGCATAGTTGATTTCTGTCTCAGCACGCACACATGTGTTGAGAGTGTTGGTGGTGCTTTTTAAATACATTGAAGCGTTTTGAAATGTGAAGGCGTGGACTTCCACGCCTTCACATTTCAAAATAGATCTCTACTAGTAGTAGGTAGAAGATCTCTACTACAGTTTAGGTCTCTATTAAAACAAAGACGATACGACGAAGAGATTGACGACCGGATTGGTCCAGTTGATAGTGACCCTGCCTTCTGTTCCGGCGGTCGCGGGCTCGAGTCCCGCTCGGGGCAAACTTTGTGTGCAACACAAACACGAATGTTTGTAGGTATTGTACTCGAGTCATGGATATTTAGTATTTATATATGTATGTATTTCTCTATATCAGTAATTATATCGTTGTCTAGCACCCATAATACAAGCGTCACTTAGTTTGGGGCTAGGTCGATATGTGTGAAATGTCCCAAGATATTATTATTAAAGATTTCCTCTCCCCCCTGATTTGGACATCAACTTTGATACAACACATCAATTTTAGGTACTTAGTGTAGGAACAGTAGATCACCTAACAGTATACAGGGTGATCACACGCAAAGCGCAATTAGCCGCCGTAGACAAATGCTATCGACAAAAGAAAGCCGGGCACGGACAGAGCCGCGGGGCTAAATAGAGCGCAGCCCAAGTTAAAGGCTTTTGGTACTAAAGCTAAACTTACAATGTATCTATATGTAAGTGTAAACACTCTGTATGTGCTGTCGGTAGGCCTCCAACAAGATGGAGCGACGACCTCGTGAAAGTCGCGGAAAACCGGTGGAAGCAAGTAGCACAGGACCGGTCTGTGGCGAGCCTTGGGGGAGGCCTATGTCCAGCAGTGGACGTCTTTCGGCTGAAATGATGGTGATGATAGTAAGTGTAATTTAAGCCTAGGATAGATTTCAACCAACACGGTCAACCTGCTGAGGTTACCATACCACAGACGGTTTAAACTTTCATCTATTTATAATAGTAAAACATAAGGCGTATGTACCTACTAATGTGTAGTTAGGCGAGATGATAAATCTAAGAAACATTGTAATGTAAGTACCTATTAAAAAATAAGCTGGCTTGCCTTCAGTGATATTAAAAATAAAAAAATAAAAACCACCTTCAAACTCCGACAGACTGCGATGTCAATGTCAAGTTCACTATATGATTATCATTTCTTTGGGTCGGTTCACTTGACACCGACTTCGTAGTCTGTCGGAGTTTGAAGGCGGTTTTAATTTTTTTATTAAAATTTTTTTTTCGGCTACAGTTTCCAAACATTACTATAGAAGTACATAAGTAACTCTGAAGTCCTCGAAACTGACACCAAAATCATCTACGTGCTAGCAAATTTCGAGGAGTTCCCTCATTTTCTCATGGATCCCATCATCAGAACTGAACCAAATTAATATGGGACCAACTTGGAAGTACCACCTTTCGAACAAAAAAGAATCATCGAAATCGGTTCACGTTTACTATTTATTTTTGGTGAACAAACATAAAAAAAAAGATTCCGACGATTTGAGAACCTCCTCCTTTTTTTGAAGTCGGTTAAAAAAAACTTCATATCTTCTTCTATCTAAATCTATCTATAGTATAATAAAAGAGCAGAACCCGGCGTGTCTGTACATAGAAAGAAAAGTTAAAAAAAAGGAACGGGGAGACTCCCCGTTCCTTTTTTTGAAAGATGTATGGTAAACCACAAAAAAGCGATTTTTAGAAATCTTTTCTGTCTGTCTGTCTGTTTGTTAGAGTTAATCTCCGAAACTACTGAACCGATTTGAATGCAGTTTTCAAGGGTAAATAGAGCATCATTTGGAGCAACATATAAACTATGTTTGATTAAAATCGGATGTCGGAAAGAAAAGTTATCGGCAATTTTATATTCCACGCGTACGAAGTCGCGGGCAGAAGCTAGTTAATATATAAAACAAGACGTATACATACACAAATAGGACCAACTTGATAACAATTCCAATTCAAATGGTGTCATTAATCAACAGTAGCGGATTGTTTATGCTTCTGATGCAGCAAATGCCTATAGGCTAGGCTAACATGACCACAAACCTATTACGTAAGCCGTTTGCCTGTTTGTTAGTTTATTACACAAATTAATAAAATCGCCTCTTTTTTCTAAGTTGTGCCTTCCTAAGCGATTCCATCGGTATGGTCGGCAAAAAAATGCAAATTGTCATAAGCCACGGGCGATTCACGAGCAGACATTCCCACAGTGTGGCCGCCACGCCTCGGTACCGTCGGCAGACAACCTTTATTCGTAAAAAATAATAAAACTATACTGACAGGTACAGTCACTTCAGTCTTATTGTGACCAAAGAAAAGTAAACTAAACCTAGAATGCAAATCTTCATACATATCAGCGTATAGCACGACACTACTTAGAAGGCGCGCGACGAAGCACTTAAGCCGTTGGCGCATAGTCTATTATTGTTTGATCCACGCGCCTTTTAAGTTGTGTCGTGCTATAAGCCTGAAATAAGTGTTAAATGCGATAATAGATGTCGCTGCCTAGGTGGCCTGTATGAAAATTTGAACTCCATGAGCACAATATCGCTTCAATTTATCATATAGGCTACCTAAGTAACTTTGAAGGAAACTCTTCCGATATGAGCCGCAATGTAAGGAGATTTTCAGTCTATTATGCATTTAATTTCCTAGTTTCTGCCGAAATGTCGTGGTAAAATATTGAAAGTTTTTACGCAGACAAAAATCACGATTTGAAACTTTTGAAATTCAATAGATTTTTGAGCTGTGGTTGAGATCCTTTTGGGAGCATGTTCCATGTTAGTCTTGGGTAGATTTTTTTTACCTACTTGAAAAAAGGAGATTCACAATTCATGTTTTTAAGTAAGAAAGTAGCATTTATTGTACAGAATAAAACACACAAATACAATTATCAATACAGAGAAGAGACACATGTACAAAGGCGAGCTTATCCCTACGAGGAATTTCTTCCAGCTAACCTTTTGTTTTTAAATATTTGTTTTTTGATTTGTGTAATTTTTTGTTTTAATCATTTTTGATATCCTGTTTTTGCTGACGGTGAAACGTGACTTCGCTCCACATAGATGCTATCCAGTACGAATCTGTATCGCAGATACTATAATTGAACCCCAATGTGTTAACATGTAACCTTTTACTACTACTACTTCAGTCTATTTGCGTCCCACTGCTGGGCACAGGCCTCCTCCCATCACGAGTGGGTTTGGGCTATAGTCCCCACGCGGACCCAGTGCGGATTGGGGACTTCACACACATCTTTGAATTGCTTCGCAGACGCGTGCAGGTTTCCTCACGATGTTTTCCTTCAACGAAAAGCTCAGTGGTGAATTCAAATTGAATTTCGCACATAAGTAAACTTAGAGGTGCGAGCCGAAATCGAACCCCCGACCCTCTGCATGTGAGGCGGTAGGTCGAACCACTAGGCCACCACGGCTTCAACATCTAACCTTTTAACCGCATCCTATACCATCTGAACACATCTTTATTGGCTTCAAGTTCTTGAACGACCGCGTACAGGTCGCGGCAACGGATCTTGAGCAGTGGTAAAGGGGATTTCTGCGCACGTTTACGTACGACTGAAGGGCCAATAAGCGTGCGCGCACAACAAAGCGCCCCCGGCGTCCCGCGCCCCTCTGCCGATGAGACCTTATTTTTGAATTCTGCGCATCCAAGGCCACCGCTCAAGATCCGTGCCGATGCCTGTACCGGTGCGGCTGGCCGAGATCTATAGGGGCTCATACAGTAGTAATAGGGGTACTACTACCACTTCAGCCTATTTGCGTCCCACTGCTGGGCACAGGCCTCCTCCCATCACGAGAGGGTTGGGCTATTAGTCCCCACGCGGGCCCAGCGCGGATTGGGGACTTCACACACATCTTTGAATTACTTCGCAGATGAGTGCAGGTTTCCTCACGATGTTTTCCTTCACCGTTTTCAATAGGGGTAGTAAGTACATAATAGGGTACGTCAAAATGTTTTGAGCGCCGTGAAGTTTTGGCTTTCCCTGAGATATGAAGGGCCTTGATAAATTGAAAAACGTGAAATGGGACAATTCAATAAACAGAACGTGAAAACAGGGGTCTTTCCTGTGGACAATGCAATATAATTAACGGCTTAGCATAACTTATGTTTTTATCACAAGTTGTGAGTATTTGTATGTAAAGGCCCAGCAAGAAATTAGGGTTTAAACCCTTAACTTTAAACACTCATATAATCTACAAGATGTGTATCCGATTATACTGGTATGATGATCTGCTTTTGATCTCTGATTACTTTGAGCAACTTTTTTCCGAATCAGAACAGTCAGAGCCCGAGAATCAGATTCCGGAAGTCCGTAACGAAAAACTCGAAATTCTTGCTTTAGTGTAATTTTTCTTAAAATTAGTTGTGTGCTTAGTTCGACCTACCGCCTCTCATGCAGAGGGTCGGGGGATCGATCCCGGCTCGCACCTCTAAGTTTACTTATGTGCGAAAATCAATTTGAATTAACCACTGAGCTTTTCGGTGAAGGAAAACATCGTGAGGAAACCTGCACGCTTCTACAAAGTAATTCAAAGATGTGTGTGAAGTCCCCAATCCGCACTGGGCCCGCGTAAGGACTATAGCCTAAACTATTTCGTGATGAGAGGAGGCCTGTGCCCAGCAGTGGGACGCAAATAGGCTATTTTGTTGTGTGCTTTACAAACACGTGTGTTTGTTACGGCATTCGTATGTGATTTGACACTTAAAGAATAAAATGTACCTAATTTTATTCTATTAAGTGTCAGTCATCATCATCATTTCAGCCACTGCTGGACATAGGCCTCCCCCAAGGCTCGCCACTCAGACACCGGTCCTGTGCTACTTGCTTCCACCGGTTACCCGCAAGTAGGTAAGTACTTACATAAAACTAACATTCAGATAGCATCAAGAGAAACCGTTACCACTGATACAACGACCGCTATTTGTATCTTTTCAAAATGTCCCTAATCTCTTCCAAATTGTGGTTTGACGTGTAGAGGAAATTGCCAAAATTTGTGAACCTCTGAACTTTCGTCCGGTCATTACAGCGGGGTACTTACTAACAAAAAGTGTAATGGCGTCTGTCTATACGTCTCATGCTAACTAGGCACGCACTTTGCACTCATTATAACTTTTCTATCATTATTGTTGAGTTATATTGGTATGTTCGCGGAATTAAGTGTTCAGTGTCAGTGCCTGTTCCCTATAGGATCGCTCACGCGTCAAGTTGAACTTTAAATCTAGCTGCTTAAAGTTCACGCGACGCGTGAGCGATCCTACAGGGAACAGGGAGATCCCTATTTTAAGACTTCGAATATAGGCCAGGTTAGCATTATATTCACATTATAAGCACAGTGGTTAATTCAATTTGAATTAACCACTGTGCTTTTCGGTGAAGGAAAACATCGTGAGGAAACCTGCACGCAACTGCGAAGTAATTCAAAGATGTGTGTGAAGTCCCCAATCCGCACTGGGCCCGCGTGGGGACTATAGCCCAAACCCTCTCGTGATGAGAGGAGGCCTGTGCCCAGCAGTGGGACGCAAATAGGCTGTAGTAGTAGTAGTAGTAGTAGCATTATATTTCAGGTTACGAACTGTAAGTCGTAGTGTATGATTATACACAATAAATAAATCTAATCTAGATAAGTATATAAAAAGCAAACTGACTGACTGATCTATCAACGCACAGCTCAAACTACTGGTCAGATCGGAATGAAAGTTAAAACTAATAGTTATTAGATATCATCCGCTAAAATAAATCCTTACAGTATTCGAACAGATTTCAGGAAATTAAATACGGGTAGAGCACATAAAGTTCACGGGCGAAGAACATTTAATTAAGGTTAATTGTCATCGTCATCTCCAAAAAGCGCATTTCCCACATTTCTCGCCGACCTACTCAAACTTTACTTTTGTAAAAAAAAACTTGGGATCCGTGGGACTATTACCTACACACTAACTTCTTCCCGCGACTTCGTCCGCGTGGAATTCGGTTATCGCGTTCCCGCGGACTCCGACTGTCTCCATACGAGATTTCATTTAAATCAGACAGAAAGATAGAGTTACTTTCGCATTTATAACATTAGTTAGCATGTGGCATCGATGAGGTTGTACCTAATCCTTACTAATATTATAAATGTGAAAGTGTGTTTGTTTGTTTGTTTGTCCTTCCTTCACGTCGCAACGATGGCACCGATTTGGATTAAATTTGGTACTTATGGATATAGATATTATTATAGTGGGGTTTCAACCCGGGCAATAAAATAGGATACTTTTTATCCCGATAATTCAACGGGAATGGGTTTTCCACGGGTTTTTCAATACGTATACATCTATTATATGTATGGTATCATCGTGTACGTAAATTCTAAGTTCACGCGGGACGAAGTCGCGGCACAAGGCGGACACGGCCTATAAAAGCATGATTTCGAACACAATTCGAATGAAGTGCCAATGTTAGCGTGCGAGGACGTCTGTACACTTGTAAATGTGTGTGTACCACTACGCGGGCCAATGAACCACTCTCCATCTCCGGATGAAACAAATGACGGTAAGGGCGAGTTGGGCGCGAGTTGCGCGCCGCCTAGATTCAGGCGGGTGATTCCGTGGCCATTTTGTATGTAGCAAACGGCTAGTAAACTAATAAAGCTTGCTAAGTAATCGGCTAGATAAAGGCCGACCGTCGTTTTGACATCCTGCCTGGAATAAGGAAGCGGCGGCGAGTAAAAGCTCGATGACGGTACGCTGTAGAGAGCCAAGATAATTTAATTACACCTAGGGTTGCCATGTGTTTGTATTTAGCAGGACATGTTTGCCTTTTTCGAGTTGTGTCCGACCAAATATTCCTATGTCCGGCCTGTCCGGCTTTTGTTTGGCGTTTTGGTAGCGCCTCAAGCGAACCAATCATCATCATCATCATTACTGTCAGTCATAAATGTCAGTAGTGATCAAAAGAAGCTGAAATTTGGCGATTGTATAGGTTCCTTGAGGAGTGTAAGAGAACTCTAGGAGAGGATTGCCCGAAATTACCACGGATACGGGAAAAAATGGGGTTTAACATAAAGTTGTGTTTGGCTTTTAGTTGTGGACGTTGTGGTGATGTCGGCTTTTAGGGTAAAATGGCTCCGGCTTTTTTATTTTAGGAGATGGCAACCCTAATTACACCACGTCCTACTGGATACAGCTATGTTCATTATATGGATGAAATTAATATAGTTGGCACCGACTTCAAAAACTAAGCCTGGATAAGAATAGGGTTGGGGTATATCAAAATTATTTTGTGACTTTCAGTGGGTTCGATTTTTGAAGGCGATTCCCTTTTTAAATTAAAAATTATTTTAATTTATGTTAACATTTTAGTTTTTAGTGATGAACACTCACTAAAAATCAGCGTTTTGTTTCGATGAAAGCTCCCCCAGTCGGCTTGATTTTCTCCGCCATCTTGAACTATTATCCTGATTTTTCATCCAATTTACAAAAAAACATAACAAATTATATACTAAAACCTTCCTCGGGAACCTATTTGTGAAAACCTCATCAAAATCGGTTCAGCCAAATCCGAGATAATCGCGGACAAACATACATACATACATACATACATAGTAGGTATAGAAACATACGGGTCAAACTGAGAACCTCCTTTTTTTTGAAGTCGGTTAAAAAGAAAATTGTTTGTCATAGATAAAATTAAAAACGAGGTACCAACTCAAGTATGTTTTATTCTGTATGTGTATGCCTTCCTTTATTGTGCATGTCGTTATAAATAAATGGTTTCTTTCTTTCTTTCTTTCCACATCTGATCAATGCAAATAGGTATTAGGTAAGTATAAGTCCGAGTAACTCTGTCTGTCTGTTTGGCTGTCTGTCTGTCTGTTACTTATTCACTCATAAACCGCTAATCCGATTTGGTATAGAGATAGTTGGAGTTCCGGGGAAAAACATAGGCTACTTTTTATCCCGTAAAACGCATAAGCGATGTCGCGGGCAGAAACAAGTAGAATAATAACTGAATGGTTCACTTCAGCAGTGCACCAGTCACCAGCGTCTTCGAGGAAGTGACGGATAGACAAACCAACTAATTGATGGTAATTGGTACATTATGGTGCAGGGGACGCCGCTTTACGATCGCCATCTATCGGCCGAATGACAAGCACTCACAGAAGTCAAATCTACATACCTACGAGTAGGTACTCGTATGTATTTGTTTTGGATGGATATGTATGACTTTTTATGGGATGGTGAAACAACAGAAACGGAACATTGTACTTATCTGTGGGGTCCGGTCTGTTCATGGTTGCAAGGACGTTTAAAAATAATCATTAGCTTTAAATATATTACTATCAAACATTTTAAGCGAGAGACCTCATCATGTTCTTATTGACATGTATTAATGAACTCTTTTATAGGTACACTAGCTTCTGCCCGCGACTTCGCCCGCGTGGAATTCGGTTATAGCGCTCCGGCGGGAACTTTACGTTTTTCCGGGATGTAAGTATTGAAGTTGAAGTAGCAATGATTATCATTGGTTGTGATAAAAGTAGGTGTAAGTGGTTGTGTTGTGTTTTTGGTGTAAGATTTTCGTGATAGCAGAACCAACCACAACTCAATCTATGCCATAGGCTTTTGAGGGGGCTTCGTTGCTTACCAGTGGATTGGGTATGTTGTTGCAGAGTCCGAAACTGATATGCATTTATATGATTTATTTACATCGAAAATATTACGTCTTGCTTAGGTTTTGATATTACGTAGGAATTAGTGTAGTTACGCAGTTAGGTAAATGTAGCGGGGGGTTGATGTTAGCTCAGGTAGATGCTGCAGACACGGAGATCAGCGGTGGAATCCGAAGACACGAAGACGATGTCTAGCTTATTAAAATATCTAACTCTTGAAGACTGGCCCTATTACTGCCCTAATACTGTCTAACTAAGGAATAATAGATTTTAAGTTGAATTGATATTATATTTTGAGAGATGCACACTTTACAAGGATTATAAAAAGACTCAGACTATTAAACAAAACACACTACGCTTAAAACTACCTATTTTTGGAAGAGAATGTGTCAACTAACCGATTGTACTCGGCCAGTCTCCACAGTACCTATATGTATATTTTATTCATGTAATGCAAATGTAAATTTTGTAACTATATGGAATTTTTGAAAAAAGGCTTTCTGCTTGAGTTTGTTGCGGCGCTTCTTCTCAAGCAATGGGTCTAGGAAGCACTAGTAAATTATTTTTCTGACGTGTAAAAGTGCCCCTATGTGGCCAATTTACTGCTATAGTCCCCACGCGGGCCCAGTTGAGGACTTCTCACACATCTTTGAATTAATTCGCAGATGCGTGCAGGTTTCCTCACGATGTTTTCCTTCACCGAAAAGCTCAGTGGTGAATTCAAATGGAATTTCGCACATAAGTAAACTTAGAGGTGCGAGCCAGAATCGAACCCCCGACCCTTGCATGAGAGGCGGTAGGTCGCACCACTAGACCACCACGGATTTTTTAAATAGAATAGAATAGAGAAACATTTATTGTCACATATTAGAAAAAAAGCACAATTACATACCTATCCAAATTAACTATGACACTATTCAAAACCCAACAAGTTTCATCTCAATCCATATAAATAAGTTTACACTTATCTACGTACTTAAGGTAACTTAACGGTCATTTTACAGCCGATAAGTTTGTCAACACGGTGTGTGTATAGTTGTCACCCTTATCGCTGTTCGATCTTATTTGTACGGTGTTAGAGTTCAACACTGGTCAGGGACTTGGCTGCGCTCGCGTCGATTATCGTCTTCCCAGGGCTCTTCCCACGGTGACGCCCACTACGACTTCTGTTTGACCACCATGCATAGAAAACACCTAAGTAAGTAAAATCAATAATTTTTTTCTATTTTTTCTGCCTATAACACTACGCTGGAGCACAGAATATTTAATAGTACTACATACAGAATGGCCACGGAATCACTCGCCTGGATCTAGCCGGCGCGCAACTCGCCTTACCGTCATTTTTTTCACCCGGAGATGGAGAGTGAATCGTTGGCCCGCGTGGCCAGTGGCGAGTAGTACACACACATTTACAAGTGTACAGACGTCCTGGCACGCAAACATTGACACTTCATTCGAATTGTGTTCGAAATCGTGCTTTTAAAGGCCGTGTCCGCCGTGTGGCGGCAGATCCAGTTATCGTGACTAAGGCCTGGTATCTAGAAATATGAGACATGGAAGTAGGAAATATGTAAGTGGAATTAAAAATTACAACTCCGACCAAAATTTGTACAAAATGCGCGGGGGTAAGGGACGTAAAAGCCTTGTTATCTAACTTTATCGCGAGAGACAAAGGCAAAACAAGACTCGGGTTAAGTTTTGGACATGTCTTTAAATTGTGAACGAAAGTGACCCTCGGACCCTCATATTTAATCTCAATTGTATTTTTTTTTTAAACTGACTCACTCGCTCCAGGGGTACTTATTAACGCAATAGCTGGTCAAATACTTCCTAAGTTTGACGCGGGCGAAGTCATGGGCAAAAGCTACGTAGTCTGAGATAAGGGAATCGTTTTAATTAGTTTAAAATTTGAAGTTATACGGCTACTGCACCGGGCGGAGGTCAGATAGCTTGTGCTGTCGAAAATGTAACAGGTACCCGCATCTCAAATAGGATGCATTTCCCACACTGCTGCTGCGTGGCACAACGTTCTTGGTCGTTGAAATATTTCTTGCTTGTTTTTTTTTTAGTCGAAAGCGTTCTCAGCGTATATTTAAAGAATATCGGTTTAGCGGTCTGAAAATTATAGTTTTATTTTCTGATGTTGTAGGTATGTCGTTTTTTGCATTTTTAGAATGTACATTCTTACCTAGAATTTACATTCTATCTCACTGAAAAGTAATCATATTGTATTTAATACACACGTTTATTTCAAGTTATTAATTACCAATCGAGATACCGATGCGATGAGAGAGAGAAAAAATCGAACAGAAATGTGTTTAAAGCATTAGTATTTTATTCATACGTTAACGTATTAAGTAATTACAACCAAAAAAGATGCACCCAATTACTTTCTATAATTTCAATAGGAATTTACGAGCAAGGATCAAGACTGACGCTTCGCATGCGCCCACGCAAGCGTTGAGCGCGACGTCGCCGGCGCAGACCCCACATGTATATACTACTTGAGGTTATCAGTAACAACTACTAGTCTCTGGACTCTCGGGCTACCTTTGGGGTCAATTTAGCGACTAATGGCTTCCGCCCGCGACTTCGCCCTCTTGGAATTCGGTTATCGCGTTCCCGCGGGAACTTTTCAGTTTTACGGGAAAATAATACCCTAGTCAAAGTCATCTCAATGCATGATACAATAATATACTTCGCCAGGTATCATCATCATCATCATCATTTCAGCCGATGGACGTCCACTGCTGGACATAGGCCTCCCCCAAGACGCGCCACTCAGACCGGTCCTGTGCCACTCGCATCCACCGCGTTCCCGCGACCTTTACAAGGTCATCACTCCATCTTGTTGGAGGCCTACCGACAGCTCGTCTACCGATTCGCAGACGCCACTCCAGGACTTTCTTACCCCATCGGCCATCAGTCTTGCGAGCAATGTGCCCCGCCCACTGCCACTTAAGGTGATAACTCACGGTTTTATGTAGCCTCTACGATAATAGATGGCGCGGGTGGTAGATATTGTAATTTTCAGGATTTACGCAAAATTCCAAGCCCAAAGGTACACTTTGATGGACTATGCGATTGAAGGGATATATTATACATCTCAATTTCACATAATTATCCGTACATCACCTTTCATTTAGGAAAAAAGGCGACAAGTCTGCCGAGAATGAACTCACGCACACATACTGAGGTAGTGAAACGTAGTGGAAACCAAGGCTTAATTTCGCCGAGAATCACAGAGCTTCTGTGGCGCTGTGGTTTTTGTGATTTCTTTTTATGAAGTATAAATCGTGGAAGTCGTGGGTTCGATCCTCACTTTTTCAACTTTTTGTATTTTTTTTTTCGTTTTTCTATAATAAATATTTGTAAAGGGGAAAAATAAAACTAGTGAAACTTTTGATATATTTTACTTGACATTATAGAAATATTTTTAATCTAGATATGATTATTTATTTCTACTACTATTTTTAATCAAAGGATAAAAATCCGTGTGGATTTCGTTACATTATCCTCCTCCTCCGGCACATACTTCTTGTGACGGTCTTCCATGTGCAGCGATCTTCGCCCTGGTGCATCGCCGCATTTACCGGCGGCACCTGTTCGGCCTCCTCTCTCTGGGTCTTTTCCCTTCAGCATTTAGTCTCTCCAACTTGTCGGATTTCCACGAGTTATGTGACTGAAGGTAAGCCTAGTGGTTCGACCCACCGCCTTTCATGCAGAGGGTCGGGGGTTCGATTTCGGCTCGCACCTGTAAGTTTACTTATGTGCGAAATTCAATTTGAATTTACCACTGAGCTATTCGGTCAAGGAAAACATCGTGAGGAAACCTGCACACATCTGCGAAGTAATTCAAAGATGTGTGTGAAGTCCCCAATCCGCACTGGGCCCGCATGGGGACTTCAGCCCAAACCCTCTCGTAATGAGAGGCCTGTGCCCAGCAGTGGGCCGTGAAAAGGCTGTGTAGTAGTAGTAGTAGATGTGACCGAAGTATTTGACGATTCGGCTTAGACGAACCATGGACGGATATTGTTGGTCGAGTTTGAGTTCTTTGAGCACCGAGATGTTGGTGCGATGAGCTGTCCAAGGTATAGTATATAATATTATCAACTAAATAGTTGTTACTTTACAAATTCCTAATATTTTGTTATTTTATCAAAATATCTAAACACCTACACGACTGACAGAGTACCTACCTACCTATGATGAGAATGAACATTTGTACTCATGTCATGGATCTTTATTTGCATATGTATTTACACATTTCTCTTTATAAGTATTTATATCGTTGTCTAGTACCCCTAGATCAATAGTGTTGAATTCCAAATATTATTCATTTTATCTTCATCTTTTTATCTTATCTCAGTAAGTATATTGCCACACAGCCACACGAAAATAAAATTGCTACACATTTCTGACAAGTTTATTAAAATAGGTATAACAAAATATATCACAATTTTACACATGATAAGGTTGGTTCTGATTAGCAGTGATTGGTTTCACAATGTCTCTTCGTTGTTGCTCACAGGCCGCAGGTAAATGTAATCTTTCTCTTCGAGAAAGCTTACTTTGTCCCTCCTAGGAAGACAGATCCAAGGCATTCCAGAAGATGTTTGATCTGAAATAGAGACAAAAGTTTACTCGATCACACTCTACGGATAATAATAATAAATCTGGCTATTCAGTTTTTTTAGAGTATCTGTCTGAGATGATATGACAGCGGGTTGTATTGCCGCATTCAATCCTAATGATTAAAAAAATAGCGGTTATCTATATATATATAAAACAAGAAACTGACTGACTGACTGACTGATTGATCAACGCAGAGCCGAAACTACTGGTTGTAGAGAGCTGAAATTTGGAGTGCAAGTTCCTTAGGGAATGTAGGGCAGCACTAAGAGAGGATTTCCGGGATAAAAGTGACCTATAATCTTCCCCGGGGCTCAACCATTTCCAAACCAAATTTCATCAATATCGGTTCAGCGGCTGAAACATGAAGTGGTAACAGACAGACGGAGTTACTTTCGCATTTATAATATCAGAAGGTATTTGGCATGAAGGGCAGGGACATGGCTACTACCGAGTCGAACGGACGCACTTCACTACCGAAACACAACCGAGACTAGATAGAGATGTTCTACTATCTAAAGTCCCGCGCCTTCACATTTCAAAACTGCATTTTTTCATTATTATTTAAAAAGTACCACCAACACTCTCAACGCACAGTTGATGGCTGTCTCAGCACGCACACATGTGTTGAGAGTGTTGGTGGTGCTTTTTAAATAAATTGCAGCGTTTTGAAATGTGAAGGCGCGGGACTTTAGATACTAGAAGATCTCTACTATAAAAGCTTTGATCACTTTTATTTTTTCACTGATAACACGTTGTGCGTTCGCAAAGTAATTATGGGAATTGGTCTCGCCTGGGTTGACGCGGGCGTCTGGGCAGTCGGCGCGGGCGAAGACTGCGGCGCCGCAGCCGCCGCGGGCGCGCAGGGCGCCTTGCTACCGCACGGCGCGCTCAAGCGCCCTTCAAAGGCTCGGTTTCCTCTCCTTCTCAAAGTCTTCCCTCCGTACTCTTTTCCTTATCTTATTAGATTAGAAAGGAGGGCGTAAGTCATGTCCAATTGCGCTCTTTCTGAGATATCATTCTCCGGGAGTCTCACTATAAACATGTCAGTGTTTTGACTGTCTTGCGGCGTCGAAAATATAATATACCTATACGATGTGACGGGCGGCGACCTCCGTAAGCACTAATAAGGTTTCTACCGACTCCTGTGGCTTTGCAGCCGGAAAGAGTGCCCTGGCCCTCGGCCATGCATGTTACCGGCGTCGAAATATTTCTTTCAGTGCTTCAGTCTGCGACCGTTGAAGCGATTCTATTAGCGCGAACACTCGCTGGAATACAACAACAAAGTTGTCACGCACGGTGGAGTCTTGGTGTAAAATGAGAACACGGTGTGCGGCGAAGCCCTAATCACAAGTGATCGTGAATTCTTCTCAAAAATGTAGCGTGTGCGTTGTGATGGCTCAAAGTTGGCGACTGACTGGCGGCTGGAGTGGCTGGCGCGCGCGGCGCGGGGGCATAGGGTCGGCCGGTAGGAGAGAGCGGGACAGGGCTATTGAGACGCGCGTCTATTCCGCGAATCGGAATGGCAACCGCGCAATGATTTTTATACTTACGAAGTATTATATATGTCTATGCAACCGCGTAATAGTCCGTTTTCTATTGGGAAACAGGTCGAAATTTTGAGTACAGCAATGCCATTTGGTAGGAATGTTATACACGTTGACCTAAGTCCAAAACGCCCGGTAGCCACTTTGAACTCCGCGGCTGGTGGGGGGAGGGGGGGTTAAAGTACAGAGCTCCCGGCGCTCAGAAAAAAAATCCTGGCGGATTAGTTTGGGTTGTTTAGTCAAGTTTGGTGTCGTTTTCAGATAACTAGATCATGCCCGATTCATTCCTCATACCAATTTTTTAGGGTTCCGTAGCAAAATATGACGCAATACTTAAAATAATAAACTTTTAGTAGTAGCGAAATGCAAACAAACCCTCATATTTTCATATTTTTGTATGAAATTTGATTTGTAAAAAATACAGTCTGAAAGCCCATTTAATGCAGAATCTAAAAACATTAACAGTAAGTATATCTTTTATAATTTTCAATGTAAAATAAAATATTGAATGTACTGCGACGGTCGTCAGCGCAGCGTAGGGGAGGGTAACAAGACCTGAAAAACTGTCAATTTCAACGCAAAAAGCTTTCATAATATCAAGAAATTAAAGTGCTTACAATAATATCATACATGTAATAGATATTCTCTTAATTATTATTAATTAAAACAAATGTATTTTTCTCTCTTTACCTGATTTTCTTCTTTTTAATATTATACTAGCGGCGCCCTGCGGTATTACCCGCTATTAAGAAGTAGCCTATGTATTAATCCAGGGCTTCAGTTGCCTCCATACCGAATTTCACCTCGCTTCACGTCACTCCTGCGCACGCGGGATTTTTAAACCTGTGGCTAACTAGTCAAGTGGCATTCAATGTTGCTATTTATATGATAAAAAAATGAATTGGTGGGTTTTCTGGCCCCGTTTTGGCGGTCACAAACCTGACATGTCAGGTGGCAACAGTTTTCGGTACCACTATATAAATTTAGTTTTTAATATGAAATATTATTAATTTTATTACGATATTCATTCCTGTGACGAGCAAACTAATGTAGATTATGGACGCCATCAATTGACTTCATGTTTCCCAATACTTTTTTAATTATTCAACTTTAAAAAAGTCGACATTGGGGTGGGACACGTCAAAAAGTGCTACCCGAGCGGCTTTAAAAAATCATAATAATTACATTTAGCATAATTCACTTGAATTTAGGGATGAAATCTATAATTTAAGGAATATAGTTTATATAGATGCCATTCGAATATTCACAAACAAATATATTTGGCAGTAATAAAATATTGAAGTAGTGGGACACTGTCAAAACCAGGGGGTACAAGTTTGAGTGAAAATGCCCATATAGTAACAAAACTGACAGGAATTGACTACCATGTCAGCTAAGTTCCTTGTTTATTTAAAAACTAAGGATATTTCAGGGGGACCGTGTTAAATTTCATAAATTTTAAGGTATACTCTTTATTCTGGCTAAAAAAATTAAGAAATTAAATACTTTAAAAATAAAACCTGAATTTTCATCGTGGTACACTTTTGAGTGAAAATGCTCACCTAGTCGGGGAGAGTCGTAATTTCTTATAAGAATCGCGATGCAAGTAAGTACCTGAATCAGGTGTATCATCGTTGTTGAAATTCATATTGTTTGATTGATTTATCAATATAGTCCGTTTTCTATTGGGAAACAGGTCGAAATTTTGAGTACAGCAATGCCATTTGGTAGGAATGGTGTACAAGTTGACTTAAGTCCAAAACACCCGGTAGCCACTTTGAACTCCGCGACTGGAGGGGAGGAGGGGGGGTTAAAGTACAGAGCTCCCGGCGCTCGGAAAAAAAATCCTGGCGGATTAGTTTGGACTTTTGAGTCCAGTTTGGTGTCGTTTTCAGGTAACTAGATGATGCCCAATTCATTCCTTATACCAGTTTTTTAGGCTTCCGTAGCAAAATATGACGCAATATATAAAATAATAAACTTTTAGTAGTAGTGAAATGCAAACAAACCCTCATATTTTCATATTTTTGTATGAAATTTGGCTTATAAAAAAATACTGTCTGAAAGCCCATTTAATGCAGAATCTAAGAACATAAACAGTAAGTATAAATTTTACAATTTTCAATGTAAAATAAAACATTGAATGTACTGCGACGGTCATCAGCGCAGCGTAGTGGACGGTAACAAGACCCGAAAAACTGACAAAGTCAACGCAAAAAGCTTTCATAATATCAATAAATTAAAGTGCTTACAATAATATCACACTTGTAATTAATATTCTCTTAATTATTATGAATTAAAACAAATGTGTTTTTCTCTCTTTACCTGATTTTCTTCTTTTTAATATTATACTAGCGGCGCCCTGCGGTATTACCCGCTGTTAAGAAGTAGCCTATGTATTACTCAAGGGTTTCAGCTGCCTCCATACCGAATTTTATCAAAATTGGTCCAGCCTCTTGAGCGTGAAGAAGTAAAAAAAAAACACACGAACTTTCGCCTTTATTAAATTATCAATTTCTTGACCAGATTTATAATAACAAAATAGCTTCTGCCCGCGACTTCGCGAATTTGGTTATCGCTTTCCCGCGGGAACTACGCGTTTTTCCGGGATGAAAAGTAGCCTATGTCCTTTGGGGACCCGAACTATCTCCATGCCAAATTAATATGGATATGGATTTTATATTACAAAAAAAGTGCCTAAAGAAGACGCGATGCAAAATATTTCTTGCCGATATGAATGGGTTTGGCAGAAAGAAGAAGAAACTTGGGTGCCACTGTGGACCCAAAGCCCTCCGGCTGCTCAAGAATGCCTAGAATTAAAAAGATGTCGGTGCGTGAAATCTTGATGTTCCAGGTGCAATGTTTCAAACGCTAGCTCAAATGTACTGAGTTATGTAATTGTGGAGGTGGTTGTAAGTAAAACTAATTCACAAAACGTTCTATTATTATTTTTCTTTACTTTTAATAATGTTGCCTGACTACGAAGTCAGGCAACATTATCTGAATTCGTTTATAAATTGAAGATGATTAAAAATGACACTAAAGTAATAAAGGCGAAAGTTCGTGTGTTTTTTTAAAAAAACACATTTGTTTTAATTCATAATAATTAAGAGAATATTTATAACAAGTGTGATATTATTGTAAGCACTTTAATTTATTGATATTATAAAAGCTTTTTGCGTTGACATTGACAGTTTTTCGGGTCTTGTTACCGCCCACTACGCTGCGCTGACGACCGTCGCAGTACATTCAATATTTTATTTTTCATTGAAAATTGTAAAGTATATACTTACTGTTTATGTTTTTAGATTCTGCATTAAATGGGCTTTCAGACAGTATTTTTTTATAAACCAAATTTCATGCAAAAATATGAAAATATGAGGGTTTGTTTGCATTTCGCTACTAATAAAAGTTTATTATTTTAAGTATTGCGTCATATTTTGCTAGGGAACCCTAAAAACTGGTATGAGGAATGAATTGGGCATCATCTAGTTACCTGAAAACGACACCAAACTTGACTCAAAAGTCCAAACGAATCCGACAGGATTTTTTTTCCGAACGCCGGGAGCTCTGTACTTTAACCCCCCCCTCCCCCCCCACCAGTCGAGGAGTTCAAAGTGGCTACCGGGCGTTTTGGACTAAGGTCAATGTGTATAACATTCCTACCAAATGGCATTGCTGTACTCAAAATTTCGACCTCTCCATACAAGCATTCCCAATAGAAAACGGACTAATAGTAATACCCTATAGGTACGCGCAAAGTATAGAGTTCCGTTTACCTACCACCTACATAAAAAATATTCATTCTCTCAATTCTAGTAAAATAGGTATGTACTAATTAGGGATACCTATCCAGGAAAATAACAAACACCTCTAAAATATTCCGAATTCATATTCCACTTGTATCATTGTTTGTACCTACTACCAATCTCCAACAACGAGAATACGAATGTCGATCACCCGCTCCTATACTTACCGTTCGGCCGACTCGACGGCTGTACGCGACGCGGGCTATCGGACGTCTCGACGGCGGCGGCAGTAGGTACAGCGCAGGTACAGCTACTGCGAAAGCAAGTCACAGGCGACCGAGCGTCTTTTTGTCACAATTTTATTACAGCCAAAAGAGACTGTGATATCCATCCATACTATATTATAAACATTTATAAATAATGACCCTATAGGTTGGCCGGGTGAATGAACTTCGTATCACCCGAAGGTGATTCCCATACAAAGTTATATTTCTTTTTTTTAGCTGTTCCTGTAGACGTTTCCCGGTAAAAAGTACAAATAGTACATTATTGCAGACGCCGCTAAGGAGCGCATTGCCGGACGCCTTCTTAGTAGGTACGAGTCCGGCAATGCTGTTGCGGCCGAGGTCTATAGGTACAATGCTTTTCTCAAACTGTGAGGAAATACTACTCGTCGTCGTCACCATCATCATCACATCACCATCTCCATCATCATCACATCACTATCTCCATCATCATCACATCACCATCTCCATCATCATCACATCACTATCTCCATCATCATCATCACCACCACCATCAATACCATCACCATCATCACGGTATAGCAAAACACAACTTAGAAGGCGCGCGGATTCAGGCCAAAGAACACCAAAGAATATACAACTGAGGCATTGATGAAAATAGCACGTAGCATTTGCGGGCAAATGCGGGACATTACATTACATTACGTAGGTACATATGATTATAACCACAACAAAATGTCAATGTCTCTTTTTGTTTTTTTTTTTAATTCCTAATTGAGTTCCGTTTTGCACGCCGGTCGAAACATCAA
The DNA here is from genome assembly GCA_963971205.1 of Aethes cnicana. Classification (NCBI taxonomy): domain Eukaryota; kingdom Metazoa; phylum Arthropoda; class Insecta; order Lepidoptera; family Tortricidae; genus Aethes; species Aethes cnicana. Next base: position 2,957,513 of record OZ020287.1, on the reverse strand, counting down.
TGTGTAAATCTAAATGTAGTAGGTAAATAATAATAAATCATTAGTTTATTTCGCTTGTACCTACTCGTACCTACGATTTATATGTATAACTGACATTGTAGCTAGTATCTAAAGTTTAGATACTAGCTACGTACCGTAGATTCTAAACATTATTCAGGACACAAAACAATTTAATTTTGTAAAATGCCACTTTTCAAATCACAATTTGTATAATCTGGATACCTACTATTATTATTACGCATACGCATATGATCGGTAATTTCATGGTAATTTCACAGCTTATATGTTCTAAAAGCCGTGGTGTGGCCTAGTGGTTCGAGCCACCGCCTCTCATGCCGAGGGTCGGGGGTTCGATTCCGGCTCGCACCTCTAAGTTTACTTACGTGCGAAATTCAATTTGAATTTACTATGAGCTTTTCGGCGACGGAAAACATCATGAGGAAACCTGCACGCATCTGCGAAGTAATGCAAAGATGTGTGTGAAGTCCCCAATCCGCACTGGGCCCGCGTGGGGACTATTATAGCCCAAACCCTCTCATAATGAGGGGAGGCCTGTGCCCAGCAGTGGGACGCAAATAGACTGTAGTAGTAGATTATATGTACTCGTCACCATAACTGTTACAGCGAGCGTGTAGACAGTGCGGGTTTTCTACGCTCGAGTGGTCTACTATCTGGTCAATTTATTTTTGTTTTTTGTTTTTTACCTACAGCAAAAATCAATTTTTATAGACTAACTAGCTGACCCAGCGGACTTCGTACCGCCATAGTTTTCTTTTTGGGTGGGTATGAAAAATAGCTTACGTCCTATTCTCAGCCCTACTGAACATACACACCAAATTTCATAAGAATCGGTCGAGCCCTTTCGGAGGAGTTTGGTTACAAACACTGTGGCACGAGAATTTTATATATAGGTACTATCTATAGGTACTATATAAGAGATAAAATGTCCTAAGCAGAGCTCGATCGCCCAGGCCAGGTAGAGATCTTCACTATCTAAAGTCCCGCGCCATCACGTTTCAAAACGCTTCAATATACCACCAACACTCTCAACACATGTGCTGAGACAGCCATCAACTATGCGTTGAGAGTGTTGGTGGTGCTTTTTAAATAATAATAAAAAAATTGAAGCGTTTTGAGATGTGAAGGCGTGGGACTTTAGATAGTAGAAGATCTCTACCTACTTCTTATTATAAGTAGCTATTTTTATTTCTTACATAAATGAATAAAATACTTATAAGAGATAGGTATGATTTATTTCTTCTAGCAGTCTTCTGACATGTCACCGCTCATTACATTTTTTATATCTGATCATTATAAACAACAAAATACTTGTATAGGTACTTACTTACCTATTTCGTTCAATGATTTTCCAACTCATAAAAAGCGATTTACGCGATCAACTATGTAACGGCGGGTTAACGCCATCTTGTGAGCATTCTGGAAATTAATAGGAATCGGACGGACACTAGCACTAGCAGATCAGCTGTTCATAGACCACGACGCCATATTGGCCTGATGCTTACAGTGTAAACGTTCTCTCACACAAGCTTGGTTCGACCGAAATTTTATTGGTTTTGAAATGCTTATAATTATTTTATTCTTTGATTTTTTGCGGTGTTTTTGATCTATGCGCGCTCGGGAAATAATGTAATATTTTATTAGAACGATAAAAGAAACTAAAAGCAGTCGTAGTCGAAGATTACGTGAGCAGTTTTTTGTATGGGGTTCAGCCGTGACGATTCACCTGGTTCGCATTTCTTCGCCAGGTATGAAAGTTCGGTATTCTGCTGTAGTACCTAGTGTATGTGTCACCCTAACGTTATTCGCACTGCTGTGTTGCAAGTGGTGCCTTAAAATAATCCCCGACCCCCATGTATCCTGTGAGAGTTTCATTAAATTATTACGTTCATTTGTTTTCAACTCAAAGTGTGCTTAAACAAGTAAATGACAATTGTAATGCGCAAATAATTTATTTCGCTTTATAACGGAAGAAAACATTTCCTTAATTTTTGTTTTATTGCAATAAAGTGGCAACTCGACTTTGACGTTACGGTGACACGTCACGCGGATCGGTAGACCTTGTTTTCTTAGACTATTGATCTGAATGTAATTTTTCTCCGTCTAGGATAGCGATAGGGATGACTTTTTTCAAGGTAGGTACCTAATCGAAAAAGAAGGAATTACAAAGAGATTCAGTCCCTCAAATCCATGAATTCACTGCTCGCGTCACTTCAGACCTTCATAACCTTTGGACGTTTATTTAACTTAATACGTACGAGTATATACTTACCTATATTCTTCATATTTCCGTACGTCTATTCAAATATGATTTCAATAAACGCGCATTTAAAATCCGTGTACATATAGCTCTTAGGTGCCAAGTAGCCAAATCGACTTACCACTACAAATCTTCGACTCCAACCTTAACCCCAAATTACAAGACCTATTTTCAAATAACAAGCCAAAGTAAATCCCAAAAATTTTCACGTGGGTAGTTCCTGGGAAGATTTCGGGGTGTTTGCAGTTCATAGTTGTTCAAACTCGAACGTGTTACCCGCCGGTGTTTGTGCTCGGCTGTTTGACTCCGACCAATTTGAGACTGAGAGAAACGTCAACAACAAGGGTCAGAGGTTTTGTATAAATAAGAGAATGGGCAAGTGCGAGTTGAGATTTGAGAACTACTTTATTTACTCTACTACATACTACATATAATTGAAACTTGTTCGTAAAAATCGTCATCACATCACAGCACCCAAAGGACGCCTGCTGCTACACAATCACATTGTATAAAAACAGGATTATTATTTTTCAGACTGATTTCCTGATAGAGGAGGATAACTAAAAAGTTGCAAAAATGTAGTTCTTTGGATGGAATTTCATGGAATATACATCCATAATAAAAAATATAAATGCCCACATAATTCTGTCAACCGCTGGACCGATTTAAATGAAATTTGGTACCTATCAAGATAGTTGGAGTCCCGGGAAAGGACATTAGGTTGTTTTTTAGGCGGGGAACGATAACTGAAACTCACGCGGACAAAAACGTGCGCAACGAAGCTATAGTAGGGATACTTACATATTCTCATCCTCGAATTTTTCTCTGATAAGTCGAAGATGAAGTCTTATGGGTAACTCTATTTTTACGAGAGGAAGGTTCTGCCCAGGTTGAGTTTGACTAGTCTTTTGCTTAGCTGGCTAGTTTGGGCTTATGGACCCCTTTGATCAGAGGCAACTTCCTTCAGTAACTATTAACAGTAGTAGTAGTAGTAGGGTAAATTCTTTTTCTGACGTGTAAAAGTGCCCCTAGGTATGTGGCCAATTTGCTGAATAAATGATTGAATTTGAATTGAGTAATACTAACCTAATTCAAACTTAACCATCCAAAAAACAAACCACATGTTTATTACATTTTCCAAGTCACGCCATTTTACCGACTTGAAAAAATAATAGCCCGTAAACACATAATGACACGTCCGAGAATCGAACCCGGCCTCTAATTGCGGCGGCGTGCGCGGGCGCCGATTGATTCCGCTGTCATTTCGTATTTATTGCTCAGGTTGGCTTTTTGTGGGGAAAGATTTGTGTGGAACGGCAAGTAATGTTTTCATGTATACCTACAGATCTTTCATTTATACAGCCTGAAACTTTTTAGCCATTCATTCAAGTCTACGCCGTTGCGAGAGAGGTGAGGAGTTTAGGTGGCCCAGCGCCAGTAAATGTGACTGTACTTTCTAAGAACCCAATGAGCCCAATTCCTCTCTGCGCTGACTTTGCGAACTGCGAAGCTCGCAGGATCACTTAGCGGCCAGTGAAATTACTAGCACAGAGAGGCTTCCGTTTTAGGTCTTAGGGTAGGCAACGCATTCGAGATCTTATGATTTCTTAATTAGGAATCAGAAGATTTCAGCGTCCATGGGTGACAGCGACCGCTTATCTATCAGTGGAGGTATGTGTGCTTGTTTGCCTACCAATTACATAAAAAAATACAGAATTATACAATACAATACAATACTTTATTGAACACCAAAAAACAATTACACAAGTAAATACAATAAACAAAGATATTATGTTCGCATTTATAATTTTTATTATGGATACCCAACTAACAATTTAACGTCGTTCAAAAGTTTAGTAAACGTTATCCTAATACCATTGATCGTAATAGCTAAGTCACACTAACGTTATATTAACGTTTACTAAACGCGAAAATGGCCCCAGTTATACGACCTACTTTGTCGTACAATGGTCATACAGAAGTCATAAGCCGACTTCGTTTACGTCGTTCAAAAGTCGTATGAACGTTATGGAATGACCACTAGGTCGCGCAGTAGTCGCATCATAACTTTACAACGACTCGTTTGTTGTATTGTGGTCGTACAGGCGTTTTTGAATGACTAAAACGTTTTATTTGAGTCAAGGAACAACACCTGTAAGACTTATTAATTTAGTTAGGAAAGACACGCGTGTTTATGGTTTCGTTTCGGATTTGAGTGCAAAATAAATATTTACAAGGAAATAAAAGGTGAGTGTTTTTAACTTTCATAGTGATCTTGCTAACTATATCTTGTCTCTCATGACTGGGAATTGAAGTTTTATGATAATATACCTATGTGAATACTATTCAGATTTTCATGCCCTCTCGTATTTTTGAGTTTATAACATTATATCTTTATTAATAAAAAAATATGTTTATTTCTAACAATGTAGGAATGTTGCTTTTGTTGCACACTTATCTCTTTACGACGTTGTAAAGACATAAAGTCGTATTAAGGTTATTTCAAGACCATGTAATACGCCATGACAGCTAGCTATTAGGGTTCCTCAAATAATTTAATACCCTTCGTGGTAGGTGGGTATTCCTAGCGTAGGTATTCACTTTTAGATTCCAAACACCGGTTTTATATCACATGTTTCTTTGATATTTCACAAAAACTAAGAGTACACAAATTAAAATAACTAAAACTGTTAGTGAATACATTCGGTAAAACAATAATACTTAAAAGAACATATAAAGTCTGTATGTACTTGCCTCTCGTAACGCGGGGTGCGTGGCCGAACGGACTGATGTTTCAAATCGCCGCTAGATGGCGTTATGGGTACGGCGAGAAGGTTTTCACCTATTATACATTTTTATTTTGGCAATATTTGCCAAAATAAAATTAATCATCTATAAATTTATTTCAGGAAAATAACAAACGTGCAGTGCAGTCGTCAAAACATTTTAACATTCGCGAAAGATTTTATCCGTAAATATGGTTCAATATTTTGATATAGACAAATTTCTAACGAGAGCAGATTTTAGACTTCTTAATAGATTGAATTGGCAATGGGAAAGCACTCATTTCGTATTATCGGACAAGTGCTATGGTTGCCACAGTATCATTGACTTTCATACACAGCGGCCATTTCATTTCATTATATCAAATAAAAATAAAATTAGAGATTTGTTGCATATGAAGGATTTTTGGTGCCACAAATGTTTAAATTTTACCGTGTACAATCATTATTTGCAAGATGAATGTGATTATTGTTTCTACTCAGTTCCGGAAGGAACTGAAAAATAATATTATCTTATCATACTATAATATATACATTTCAAAAGTTCTCACTTACCTTTTTTTTGTTTACGTACGAGTAATGAGTTAATATGAGTTATTTCTCGTATGTTAGAATATATTTGAATCTAGTATTTAACCCATTCTATTCTGCCACTTAACCATGTGTAAGTACTTAAATTTAAATTGGTGAACTTATAATAAAGTCATACACACATCTAAGTACAACTTAACACAACCATCTACCTCCTGCCTGCAACATACCTACCAGTGGTCGCAAGTGACAGACGCTCTCGTCGCGCGTCGCGCAGTGGCAGCCGGAATTATTGGTTAGTTTTAAAACTCATATTTTAGGACAAAACTTATGTATGTTAGGTAAGTGGTGTAAGCAGTGAGTTAAGTTTGTAACTACGCAAACGTTACGATCGCGTTCGCGTTTCCACCGGTCACAAAGTGTCAAATCCCATACAAATAGGCGCTTTTGACGGATGAAAACGTAAACGCGATAGTAAAGTTTGCGTAGTTGCAAACTTACATCCTCCGGAGGGTCTAGTGTGAGTTAAGTTTTGACAAAACGTTTCACTGGCGTTTGCGTTTCGAGATGCCAAATTATTTTGGTCGTCGGTTCTAAGAATCATCCAGCGACCATCGTAATTTGATATCTCGAAACGCTAACGCCAGTGAGACGTTTTGTCAAAATGTAACTCACACTAGACCCTGTATCATCTCATAGACAATCACGTAAGACGAGAGATAGAGTAATTTGACATTATTTGATACGCATAGTTTTTGTTAGTTTAAGTATAACTTTGTGTTTTTATTTATCGTTCTTTTGCAGCATAAACATGCCTTTCAAAATCGTCCAAACGAAGGAACGGGGAAAATTAGCACTGTCAATTATCCCTGACAAATGGGAACAAAATAAAATATTACACTGGCCGAAACGGAGAGTGGAGGAGTTGTTGGAACAAGAGTCATCGTGTCCTGATAATTCTTGGCTCACTATGCAGTGTCAGGTTAAGAGGGCCGGATTAATTTCAAAACAAAGCGCAGAAGCAGAGCTAGCTAATATGTTACAAGAAAGTGACACAGAAACTGAAGGAACAGTAACGTCCAAGTCCAAAAATGTTGTTCAACAGTACTTTGACGAAATTGCAAGCACCTGTGTAATAGCAAGTATCAAAATTATTATTACTAAGCTATTTTACCTAGTACTTAGGCAAATCAAACAGAGTCGGCTCGTCCTAAGGAGCGCTGGTGCAGTGCACTCTCATAATTAATTGTTACTTGTTACTTTGTTTGTTACTTTTTTTTAATTAACAATAGGTTAGCTCTTGACCCTAATCGAGCTCGAGAGCAGAGACAAGATCCACGGTACGACGAGCTAACCTAGGAAAAGCCTATGAATCACTCTCGCTAGAGCCCTGTCGCCGCGATTTGGCAATGTCGCAAATGGCTGTCAAATACATGAAAATTTTCGTTGATTTCTCAATATTTCTGAATGAAAAATGGAATTATCGGTCTAAAAGTATCGTTTTAAACGAATTGGGAAGGCTTTTGAATTTTTTCAAACGATATTACTACTAATTTAGTAAGAATATTGTGTTGAAATGCTATTCTTGCCATCCCTAATTAAGGTTTCTAAGTCATTTTAGAGCGATATTTCCTTTTTTCATTCAAAAATATCGATAAATCAACAAAAATAGGCTGTGTACACAAAACTGCGATGCGATGCGATGCGAATTTCAAAATGTACCAAAGCGAGTACGTGCGAGCTCGCAGGTTTTTGCGATGCGACGTCGCATAGCAGTTTTGTGTACAGGCCCATTAGTTTAATATTTGACAGCAATTTGCGACGTTGCCAACTCGCGGTGTAAAAACAAAATTTAATTGATTCCTTTGTGTTACCTAAGTTACCGATATATTTTGTATGAATAATTTTCGTTACACAAAGGAGCGATCGTGATTTTGTTTTCATTAATCCCTTAACTATGTACAGTCAGCATCATAAATATGTATACATTCTGGCACTTGTAGCTTGGAGATAAGGTTGAAAATAGTATACATATTTATGATGCTAACTGTACAATATTTTTGAAAATGACTCATAAGCGTCTTATAACACTTTTTATTTTATCTTCAGGACCAAACTTCTGAGGCGCCGATTGAAGAAGAGTCTAGCAATAATGTACAGGCTAATAGTGTCGTCTACGAATATATTACTGATAATCCTCAAACATCAGAACAGGCCGTTACCTTGCAGGTGCAAAATGAAAATTCTCAGAACACTGAAGCAATTTCGAACATATTAGCAATAACCGGAGCATTACAGCAGAACCAAGAAATCATTTTAGATTATTTAAAAAGCTTTGAGGACAAAATATTGCGCAAGTTATCATTTTTAAGTGTACAGATGGACACTATTGCAGAGCGTAATGTAATGGCTGACAAAAAAGCAGAAAATGTGACATTTAAGATTATATCTAACAAAGAAGATTTACACAATTTTGAAAAACTGTTACAAAATCCGAAGTATAGAGCAGATGTTAAAGAGCAACTTTCCTGTGTTTGTGGAAAAGGGAAAGGACGCGGAGTGAGCAATGCATATGCATTAGCTGATGCAATGTTTACAAGGAATTTTATGACACAGTGTTCTTGGTGTGGTGGTTCGAAGAAAGAGATTAGTAAACTTTGCTTCAAATCCTTCATAAATACCATCGAGTTATTTTTTAGCGTCATTCATGAATCGGATGCTAATTACACTAAGAAAGAAAATGAAACATTTTTCAAAAACATAATGCGCCATTCAACTAGTCGAAACAAACAGAATGTTCAAAGAGCTGCTTCAAGTAGACGTAGATCACAAAAACAGTCAAAACCATCTCCCACAGTTAACAATAATGGTACATCGACTAGCTCCCAGCCAGCGGCAATCACTGACAACAATGGTTCTGCAACCGACCACTCTAGCAGCATTGTTGCTCCAGCCCAGGCAGAAGCAACATATGACGATAATATTGCTTCAACCCAGCCAACAGCACCGTCATCACATAATGTTCAGCCAAGTCTGCCAGCAGTACTGTAGCAGCTGCTATTGGTGACTAACACACTATGACTAATAACACTACCTATAAGTTAAAGTGAATAGAGTATCAGTAGTTGTATTTACTTTATAATACTCCTTATTGTTTGTGTGATTTGTGTTTCAGACAGATAAATTTCAACTCGTTTTAGTCTAACTCAGAGAATGTTTTTCTTAGTTTGATTGTAAACAATCTTAATTACAAACTTAGGGCATAATATTAAATACTTACTATAGTTTTGTTGGTGTTAATTTGCGAGTGGAGAGAAAGAAAAAGTACCTAGGTATGTATTTTTAATTAATAGCTGCAGTTGCAAAAAAACTTAAAGATATTTAGTTAGATTTATGTTTTCATTAATCGTTGAAAAAAAACGGAGTTATATTTCATTTATTGTTTATTTTCAATGTTCCATACTAACAATAGAATTTTATGTTTGTATGGTAGATCAAAGTTTCTTTGGGAAAGCTGTTTAGTTTCGCGGTATGAATGTAACAATTAAATTTTGTTTAAAAGATACTCTTGGTATGTGATTTCAAATTCCTTAAAATATAATTAAGACTATTCTTAGATAAGTATCTATGTACGAAAGTAGTGAATATTTTTTGTTGTGATTTTAAACAAATTATTTAAGACTGAATTTGTAGTACAAAAATCTTGTTTAAGTACGTTCTGTTTGTATAAATAATTTGATACCGAGACAGATATTATTGGTTTTTGTTTAACTTGTTTCTTAGTTAAGGCGGAAAATAATTTAATTATAAACTTAGATCACATACCTACTACTAAAATTGGTATATGTGTCAGTAGATTTAGCGAAAAAGCATCTAAAAACAACTATTTAACATTAGTTACGGGTGCAAAAATCCAGTAGATTTATAGGGCTTTTCTTTTTTTCATTTTAAGTTGAATTATACAATGTTAAAATTTTATGTTCATAATTTTATTATGATTAGTTTTAAAGTAGATAAAACAAAAATAATTAATGTTCTTATCACTAGTACCCCTGTGATTTTAAATATACTTAAAAATATAATTTAAGACTAGTTACATATGTACACAAGCAATTCATACTTATTGTTAAGTATTGTGATTATAAAGACCCAAACCAATGATTCATGACTGAATAGGTAGTACAAAATTATTCTATAAGTAGCTACGCACTGTTTTTTTTGATATATTTATATTATATTTTCATATCCTAATTACCGTGTACTACAATTTCCTATTGATGATTTTGCATGTTAATAAAAATACTTAAAAAGTACTTGTAGTTCTTTTATATCTCTCTTATATATCTTATCTTATATCTTAATGGGTGACAGCACAACTCTGTCGGGACAGCTAGTTTTAAATAAATCCTTTACAAAGTATGTATGAGAGGTACAAAATATACATGGTCATTATGAGGAATGCCTACAATTTTACATTTGATATTCTCTATAAGATACGTAGATTTTGATTTAATGGTGTTATTTACATCACACATATAAATACCAAGAAATGAAGATTTCATTGGAACTTCAAATGCATCAGTGCAATTCTCCAAGTTATTCCCATTGATCTGTATATTTCCATCATCATTATTTATGGACAGAATTTCAATGACTTTATTTTCTGTACTTAGAAACCATTTATTATGACTTTCAGTTGACAAAATATATTTTTTTAAATGGACAATTGACACAACACCGTTCTTATTTCTTTTAGTACTATAAAAAGGATATTGTATATTTTGGTAGTCACAGTTTTGTAATTCTAAATGACTTTGCTCTGTAAGCCTTTTTGCAATTTGGCTTAAAGGTTTGTTTCCCTGTCTTACCATTTTTTTAATACTAAAAAGTTTATTTTCAAACGGGTAAGCGTTAAAGTTCTGTAAAATACCAAATCTTTTTACTTCATCTATTAGATGACAAAGATTATGTACATTACTAGTCAAATATTCTTTTCCATAAATCTTCGCATATGTTGTTATGAAGTACTTTAACATTTCTTCTGCAAGTCTAAGGTATGTAAAATGATTCTCATTGGAACATACAGTAATGGCACAAAAAAAAGTTAAAAAGTGGTAGTATACTTCAGAACACAACACATCCTTGAGAATGATGAAGCTAAGGTACATTAGAAATGTGTGGAATTCAGAAGCTTTCCAATATGCCAGGACTTCCAAAGATCTAATGGACCTATGAATTTCCGAGGGCAATTTGCAAGAAAGTAAGAATTCAGATATTTTACATATATCTCTTGAGCACAATTTCGTTAAGTTTTTGTTTCCAAAACTGCCATCTCGCCAACCCGTAAGCAGTCTTTTTGTTATACCTAAGTCTATTAAATGTAAAGAATCACCTACAGGTATATCTTCAATCATATCCATTGATTCCAGCTGAAGGAGAGGAGAATCATACTTATGATGACTTCCGTATTTTTTTGATCTGAAATCAGCATCATTACGTTTTGGACAATCAATCTTAGAAAAAACAACAGTGTGGGATGTATGCGAGTACTCTCCAACTACTGTACATTTTAAGCAACCATGCTTCCCATTAAAATTACAAACTCCTGAAACAAAAAAAAAATGTTTAATAACAATTAAAATAATATCGCATTAAATTCACTTACCTTTGATTAAAGCTCTAGCTGGAGAATCGCAAATAAAAGCCTTAATTCGAACAGTCAAGATTTTTTGAAGGCCTTTTTTTGTATTAATTTCCAAAGGATTTTGAAGAAGATTCTTCAACTCCGTCACAAGATGTGATAAATAAGCTTCTAGGTCGCTTGGTTTTCCTGTTCCTTCATAAATACCAACAACAATTGGTGAGAGGTGTCTTTTTTCATAAATTTGACAAAGTATTGGCCATACTTGATGTCGTGAGCTTTTATAAAGAGGTAGACCATCTATGTTAAAAACCAATGAAATTATATTTGGAACGTCATCAATTTGTTCTAATGTTTCTTCAAGTTGCAACGTTAAGCCATTATGCCAATATTTACCAGTGCCTACTGAAAAAAATAATAAATTGGTGACATTTGTTCTGAGAAGAGTTCTAGGATCGTTGGGAACAATGTTAGGCAGTCTTTTGTTCACGATTCCACTTAAACTTTTGAGAGCAAGATGAGAAATGTTAAAGTTAAGAGCCCATTTTTTCAAATCCTCTCGAAACTCATTGTCTTTGTCATCATCATCATCTGTATCAGAAAATTCAATTATTGATTCTCTTGTGCTTGACAACTCTGATTGATCACTATTATAGTCGTCTGAAAATCAAAAGCTTTATATTAAATTTTAAGAGATAATGATTTTGATAAATAAAATACTAAAAGAAATAATATGAAACTCTTATGAATATAGGATTTAATTAAGTATATTAGTGCACAACCCGACAAGGTATTGGATCGAAATACTAAAAAAAATTGGCCTTCCCATCCAATACCACTCTGTGATCGCTTTATTATGGGAATTTCATTATTTTTTCCAATTATGTCCATTTTTTATAAGGGAAAGTTGATTGTTTTGATGGGTGCTTTCATACCTTGAGGCTACGTTCACACTGCGACTATTCAATTCGATATTTTCTTGCACGGTTTCTATAGTAATTCGGCTGCCACTACGATGCGGGAAAACCGTATACGAGACAATATCGATTCGAATAGTCGCAGTGTGGTAGCCTGACGGATCGTACACTAATAAAATTAAACCCTATATATACTTAAAGCTTAATGTTGATAGGTAATGTACGTAACTAAAAAAGCTTACCATATGTTACCACAGCCGACTCACTAGGAACACTTTGAACAACGTCAACTGTAAAAAAAAATTAATTCATTTTCATAATTATATACATTAATCTTTTCAAAATATACGTTACTGATTAAACACGAAACACAACATTTACTAATAAAAAACGAATTCAAAATCGGAAAAAATCACACATTATATTTATAGTAATAAAATAAATTGATACTGAACCCTTTTGATTTTCAAGTGTTGTACACTTTTCTTCTTCAATATTTGTGACTAAAGCCACGGTGGTTGGCGTTGTGCTTTTTAATAAAAGGAAATCTCGATTAACTTTCCTTTTGAAAGTTCCACTACGTTTTAGTTTTCTCCACGAATTTTTTGCTTCCATTTTTCGTACTAAATTTTTTCAAGCGTTTGTTAAATATGGCGGCCTAGACGTTTTAAAGTCAAACCCTGACTTAAATGCGACTACAAGTTGGATTAAAGTCAGAGCATGATATTAAACGGACACTATGTAATATATTGGTTATACTTGAGTCGTTAATAAACAACCAAGTCATTTAATAGTCTCTAATTGACCGCTGTAAAACAAGACAGTGATCGTCTTATAAACGTCACTGTGAAAACGTCTATACAACTGCTACATTATTTAAATGTAATATAAAGGTTTTTAAAACACCTAATTTGGTCAGTTCAAAACATTTAATGGACTATAACGTTAGTATGACTATTGCGTTGTCGTACAAACGTTTTAGCTAAGACTGTAATATAACGTCGTATAGTTTAGTCTTACCGACGTTGCTAAGACCAGTTTATTATGACAATTTTGTCGCGCGACTAATAAGTTAAATTAAAGACATCTATAAGACCTAGGAGTCATCTCATTACCATTATAAGACTACTATCCAACTTTATGTCGTACAAATCAAGACTTATACGACGTTTTTGTTTGTTGGGTAGTATATTCCATTCAAATAACTACATTTTTATCCTCCTCTAGTGTTACTATTTTTTACGTCACCGTTGGCCGTAGGTAAAGTGGGATTTTCTGCCCGCTATGCGGAGAGAAAATCTCACTTCTTGGCCAAGGCAAGACGTAAAACTTTTGACAAACCACGGGTGGTAATTCGTAAAGCCCCAGATCGCATATTTATAACCTGCGGTCCGGGACATTTACGAATTCACCACCCTATGTATGTAATGTACTATTACTATCTTATCCCTCTTCTCCCAACGGTTCCCGGCGGCGCAGGCGCCGTGAGTTTGACAGATGATTTAGTGGACCAAACCCGAGGTCTCACCCTTAACTTATTATCCTTTTCGGCCGCGCATCGCCGCTCCCATCCTTATTTTTATACACCTGTAGCTTTTTCACATAAGTTCTCGTGTGGTTTGAGAACGTTCTTCTCAATAATTACATCATCGACGTGTGCGCACAGGAATTGGTAAGTAAAAATGAAAAAGCGCATTCGATGTTCAAGAATACGTACAGATTTACACAACTTAGAAGGCGCGTGGATTAAGCAAAAATAGCCTTTGCCTCGACGGCTTAAGTGCTTCGCCACGCGCCTTCTATGTTGTGTCATGCTGTACACAATTGTTGATTTCGTTAGCTTATTATTAAAATTGATCAGCTCGTCTGGACTTGTGATGGGAGTTTCTGGAACATTTTACAGTTTCCCTAAACTGTGAAGCCTTTCAGCTGTAATCCTGTTCCATCATCATTTTTTGATTGGTCTAATGACAAGTTAAGAACTAGTGAAATTTAGAAAATTTCATGCAAATCACAAAAACTATTCATAACTAGGTACTTGGTTGGCCCGGTGAACTTCGTATCACCCGAAGGCGATTCCCAATAAAGCTATATTTCTTTTCATACCTAGTTAATGATATCTTAGGACATTGCAGGGGGTGATCTGATCTGTATTGCACACAAATTGACCTGGCCCCAAAGCGATAGTAGGTACCTACTTACCTATTAGGTATATACTGTGCCCAAACTATGCAAATCTTATTATGGATAAAGATCCATACCAATCCATATTAATATTATAAATGCGAAAGTAACTCTGTCTGTACGTCTGTCTGTCTGTCTGTCTGTCTGTTACCTCTTCACGCTTCAACCGCTGGACGGATTTGGATGAAATTTGGCATGGAGATAGTTGGGGTCCCGGGAAAAGACATAGGCTACTTTTTATCCCGGAAAAACGCATAATTCCCGCGGGAACGCGATAACCGAATTCCACACGGGCGAAGTCGCGGGCAGAAGCTAGTATTATAATAAATGTGAAAGTGATTTGTTTGTTTGTTTGTCCTTCCTTCACGTCGCAACGAGTGGACCGATTTGCATGAAATTTGGTATGGAAATAGTTTGAGACCTGGGCAATAACATAGGATACTGTTTATCCCGATATTCCAAGCCAAGCCAATTTTTCAATACTTCTATAACTATAACTGTCCATATGTATAGTATCATCGGGTACGCAAATTCAAAGTCTACGCGGGACGAAGTCGCGGGCAAACGGCTAGTCCATATCCATACTAATATTATAAATGCGAAAGTAACTCTGTCTGTCTGTCTGTCTGTCTGTCTGTTACCTCTTCACGCTTCAATTGCTGGACCGATTTGGATGAAATTTGGCATGGAGATACTTGGGGTCCCGGGAAAGGACATAGGTTACTTTTTATCCCGGAAAAACGCATAGTTCCCGCGGGAACGCTATAGCCGAATTCCACGCGGGCGAAGTCGCGGGCAGAAGCTTGTATTTTATAAATGGACCTTCGCTTTTGCAGCTTCACCGAACAGCTGATGTCTCGCGGTCTGCATACCACATAGGCATTAAAACCTTCCCAACAAGGTATTGGCCAATATTGAGGAATTTTAAAACGACCACCTGATACCATTACGGACACCCACACCTCAACCTTGGTCCAAGCACCATCATCAATCTACTTTAACTCAATTAACATAATTATCCGCATCTGCTCCATTGCATTTTATTGCCCTACCCTTTTGTTTGCGTATCGCATATCATGAAATTCCTCGTATTTACAGTGACAGTTGGGTCCGTAATGAGTTTGTTCGAGCGTTCTTTTGTATATTCGTAAAAAGAATTGAAGTTAATAAACAAAAAGAAACATGTAAGTATGAAAATTAATAGCAGAGTCAGCAACCCGCGTTAAGTCCTGTTTTTTCCCGTTCCCGTAGGAATTTCGGGAAACCTTCTAGTAGTGCTCCCCTACAATTTCATACGAAGTTTAACGCATGGAGCCCTTCTACGGTACCTAACCACCATCGTAAATGCCATAGTCCCATCCGCGAGGTCCTCATCCGGGGCGCAAAGGGGATTTCATATGGAATCTATAGGGAACGTCAAAACGTCACAAAAAGGACTCCTCCTCCTGTCCTGTAGACTCCCTATGAAATCCTTTTTGCCGCCCGAATGAGGCCCTGTAGACCCTGTAGTCTACTACTACTACAGCCTATTTGCGTCCCACTGCTGGGCACAGGCCTCCCCTCATCATGAGAGGGTTTGGGCTATGTGTCTTGGTAAGGAGCGCAATCTTATATGGCGAAACAGTTGAAAACGTGTCCAGTGGATTTGATAAGCTACAAACCACTCTCCTCACAACCGTTTTCGCTGCGTTTTCGCCTCAGCAGCGCCATCTGAAGGTGCTACTGCAGACTATCCGCCTAGGTGGCTTGACTGGATTGTCGACCGCAGCGCCCCTAATCTACCCGATTTGGTGTCCACTTTTGGAACTATAATGATTGCGCTCCTGTGCCGATGCCTGTATTTACTTTTTTTTTACAGTAGTGGCACATCGTTGGCGGTAAGGTTGGTGGTGCTTATTTTTTTGTAGCCAGCCAGCACGTGCGAAGGACAGGTGACATCGCATCGTGGGCCGGTTCGACAGATCGGTTAGCGGACCGTTAGGCTTGAACTATAGGCAATAGGACATATGCTTGATTAATTACCCCCTTGTTAATGCGTGATAGGAATAAAGAATCAACGAGGAGAATAGTTCGTTGAATACTGCAAAGATGTTTTTTAAATAAAACTGTAATAGTACATTACTACAGAGGCCGGGAAGGAGGATGTTGCATTCCGAGTATTATACATATGTCAGATCTATTAGATACAATCGTCTCTAGTTAAGTTTAACTGGAATCAAATTAAATCACTTTCGTGCTATTTTCGCGACGGAAGAAGCAAATGACGTCGGCGATCATTAATAACGAGAATGCATAGACGTAAATAATATAGACCCGGTCTAACGTACACGTAATATGTCCCCACTTCCACGGTGTCCAATACAAAGTTCTGTCACCGAGCGTGCGTGACAATAAGCGTTTTAAAAAGAACTTTTTTCGAAACTGTTTCTCAGTATCTAAAAACTCGTCTCCTTGTTGAAAAAATGTGACCCAGCTTTAGTGTCACGATATAAGTTTAACTTTGGATTGGACACCGATGAAGTGGGGAAACATGACATGTATCTACGTTAGGCCGGGTCCATACGAAGTATTATTTATGTCTATGCGAGAATGTCAAGTTTTCGGTATAAAGTACAGTCAGTAGTATGGAGGATTGAAGTAAAGGAGCGCAATCTACAAGTTCCAAAAGTGGACACCAAGTCGGGGATGTTTGGGGCGTTGCGGTCGCCACTCCAGTCAAGCCACCTAGACGGATAGCCTGCACCTTCAGATGGCGCTGCGGAGGCAAAAACGCAGCGAACACTGTTGTGAGGAGAGTGTCTTTTGTTTTTTTGCTTATCAAATCCACTGGACACGCTTTCAACTGTTTCGTCGTCATATAAGATTGCACTCCTTACCAAGACACATTCCACACTCTATACTACGTCTACGTCGGTAGTAAAATGATCGAATAGTCAACGTGCTAAAATGACCTACACAATAGGGATGACGACAACTTTTTTTCCCTTAGTCTATCAGGAAGATTATTGAAAAGTATTGGACACGTATTTTTTCTTTTTTTACGTAATCAAACTTATACGGAGATATATTGAGTTGAAATGTCGCGTGACGTCACGGTTAGATACGATTTATACCTAACGGTGACGTAGTTAGCCCCCACTCTCCGACTTTAATGCGTTTTAACTTAGTCATTCTTTGTTAATTTGATAAAACAAAAAATACGTGTCTAATATTTTTTTATTACCTGACTGACGGACTAATTAGAATTTCGATTTCTTCACCCTGTCGTCATCCCTATTAAGACAGTTGTCGCCAGCTCCAAGCACCGACTGAAAGCCTTTTTAAAGGGGTTTCCCTATGCTTTCTTCGGAAGCCAGAATGAAAGCTACAAAGGCAAGCAAAGTGGCCAGTTGCCGTCGGTTTGCACCCGGCGAAGCACATGCCGCAACGAACTTCGGCAAATGGCGCGGTGCGCAGCACGTTGTAGCGTGGGATACTTCTGAAGATACCTTAAGATACAATGGCTTTAGTTTATATATGACTAGCTTTTCCCCGAAACTTCGTATGCGCAGAAATTTTAAAAAGTAAAATCCCTATTTTTCCCGTTCCCGTGGGAATTTTGCAAAATCCTTTCTTAGCGGATGCCTACGTCATAACATCTACCTGCATGCCAAATTTCAGCCCGATCCGTCCAGTGGTTTGGGCTGTGCGTTGATAGATCACTATGTCAGTCAGTCAGTCAGTCAGTCATCTTTGAGTTTTATATATTTAGATTTAGATTGTGGTTGTAAGTGTAAGTTCAGTGCTGAGAGAGAACTAGATGGGTTTTATTTGGACCTAGTGGAAAGACGAAGAGTTTCCATGCTTAATTGGTTAAACCACCGGCACCGCCTATACTCGTAGACATCTGTAGCAACAAAGGCATCACCAATGCGCTGCCCTTTATATTAACTTAGACAGAGATAAATTTACCTACTTAAAGAATAAGATCGGGGGAGGATCATGGAAGGATTTCATTATGAAATTAGGATAATTACTAACTACCAATGTCATACAAAATTTTGTTGATTAATTTTATTTTCAAAATATCCCAAGATTAATCCTCGAATACCCTGACCCTGTATAATCAATAATAGACACCTGTGCAGTCGATCAGGTGTTCAGAAAACACCCTTCGCCCCTACCAAGCTATCTCTATCACGCACGACGAACAGTCTGAACATCATACATTGCTGCCTTTCGGAGGACAAGCTCGTTACATAGACCGCAAAAACAGCAATGAACACAATACTATTCAAATGTCCTACAAGGGTTTTAAATTGTGTCGTTGAGCAAGCCCCATTCATGCCAACCTTAGGATTTTTTATATCAATTTCTTAGAACTAAAAATTTATTGATCATTATACAACGACATAAATAACGCGAAAGTCACGCATAAGTTATAGTACCTATTCATTCGATAATATTTTAAATTAGGCCATAACATAACATTCTGTTATCCAGGGAGCCTTGCTTGAGAGCAGTGCAACTATAGCTTTTTGGTGAAAGAAAACATCATGAGGAATTTAAGTTAATTCACATCTAGGTACCTATTGAAGCCGTGGTGGCCTAGTGGTTCGACCTCCGCCTCTCATGCAGAGGATTGGGGGTTCGATTCCGGCTCGCACCTCTAAGTTTACTTACGTGCGAAATTCAATTTGAATTTATCATGAGCTTTTCGGTGAAGGAAAACATCGTGAGGGAACCTGCACGCATCTGAGAAGTAATTCAAAGAAGTGTGTGAAGTCCCCAATCCGCACTGGGCCCGCGTGGGGACTATAGCCCAAACCCTCTCGTGGTGAGGGGAGGCCTGTGGCCAGCAGTGGGACGCAAATAGGCTGTAGTAGTAGTAGTAGTACATCTAGGTATTCAAAGACGTGTATGAAGCCTCCAGTCCGCACTGAGCCCGCATGGCAACTATAGAAATAGCCCTGAAACACTCGAGAAGCCTATGTTTATGTGGGATGTAATAAACGTTCTGGTGAGTTTTGGGCCGAGTTGCGTCAAACTTCGTCAACCAAGCTACGTTCGTTCCATTATTTTATTTATTTATTCAATGCAACCATATACATTTTTCTTAATGTAGGAACATTAGATCTTAAATAACAGTTCAGTTCAGTTCAGTTCAGTTCAATTGACAACACCAGCCAGCAGTTCTGCTGCAAGGACCCAAGGTCGCCTACTGAGGGAAGTGGAGGGCCATCTATGTGATCAAGGATGTGACTGGAAGATGCATGCTATCACTCGGTGGTTGCCTAGACAAGCAGATGCCGAACTAAGCTACTGCCCGTCTTGCGGCTAACCGCCTAAAGTATACCATGCTGCCCCCAGGCTCTGCCTATGAAAAGATCTCTGAGACTGCTCCCCATGCCCTCAGTATACGTGGCCTCTATCCGAGCTACCGGTGAGCCACGTAGATACAGACGGAAGTGTAGGTGGAGTGGGAACTTGGAGAGACAGGAAGATGTAGAGCCAGCCCGTATAAAATCAACGTAATTAACCAGCATGGGGAGGATAGATAATATATTTTGTGTGTAATATATAATAAGGAAAGTATGTACCGATCTTACCAAAAACGACACATTATATTATTATACACTCAAGAGAAGATGACGAGGTGACTAACTTTCTATATGGAAAGACAGCTCATCCATATTTACCGTAGGGCACCACAACCACAACAGCATGCTTATTACGTCCCACTGCTGGACACAGGCCTCCTCGCATCACGAGACGGTTTGATATAGTCCCGACGGATTGGGGACTTCTCTCAGTCATTCTTAACCTCCAAGGTGTAGGCCTCCTTTAGTTTATGCCATCTTTCCCGGTCTTGACCAAGTACTTCACTCATCCTTTAATTACTTTACATCACCCTTGGCCGTAAAGTGGGATTTTCTGCCCGCTACGCGGAGAGAAAATCTCACTTCTTGGCCAAGGCAAGAAGAAACCTGCGATCTGGGACATTTACGAATTCACCTCCCTAGGTCTGTAATGTACTATTGCAGATGCATGCAGGTGTCATCAAGATGTTATCCGAAAATTCGTAAATACGAATTGAATTTTGCCCATAAGTTCACTCGTATGTGAGACCGGAATCGAACTCCCGATCCACTGAATGAGAGGTTGTAGGTCAAACCACTGGGCTACCAACGGCTTAACGTTGAAGAGTAGTTCAAATGTTGTTGCAACTTGCAAGTCTTGCAACTCGGCCTTAAGGTAATAAAATTTACGTGTTCAGCCGTCCATCTGTCTAACCGCATCCTACGGTGCCAGAAGTGTGTCACGCGCACACCTGCAGTGGTATTGCGTTTGGGCATTGCCTTTCAAATTCAAATTCAATCATTTATTCAGCAAATTGGCCACATAGGGGCACTATTACACGTCAGAAAAAGAATATACCAGCGCTTCCTAGACCCATTGCCTGAGAAGAAGCGCCGCAACAAACTCAAGCAGGCCTTTTTTCAAAATTTCCATATAGTTACAAAATTTACATTTACATTACATATACAATATACATATAGATACGTACTAAAATTACATTGAACCTTGACTAGACAGCATGTTTTCTGAACGAAAATGAACTTTATGTAAGCCACTTCCCAGCAAAGTATTCAGTGCATAGACATAAATAATACTTCGTATGGACCCGGCCTAACGTAGATACATGTCATGTTTCCCCACTTCATTGGTGTCCAATACAAAGTTAAACTTATATCGTGACACTAAAGCTGGGACACATTTTTTCAACAACGAGACGAGTTTTTAGATACTGAGATACAGTTTCGAAAAAAGTTTTTTTTTAAAACACTTATTGTCACGCACGCTCGGTGACAGAACTTTGGATTGGACACCGTGGAAGTGGGGACATATTACGTGTACGTTAGACCGGGTCTATATTATTTACGTCTATGGTTCAGTGACAATCCTAACTTTGATGAGAAGTAATGCGCATAAGGTTTATTAGTAGATACCTGGGCGCCCGAGCTTGCTTGCTCGCCCTGCTGCTTTTTTCCAGATATGGGATACAGCTAGATCGATTTGTCACCCCCGAAACCCCTTTCGAATACCAAATTTCATAGAAATCGTTAGGGCCGTTTTCGAGAACGTGATTACAAATATATGTAGATACATAGGTATACTTACCTACACAAATATTGCTCTTTTAATAGTATAGGATTTTCGTAGAGAAAGACCATTGGTTGTCTTTTGGTGATCGCAAAGCAAGTGGCAATCACAATGAGCTCGCTGGCCAGGTGCGCTGCGCACGCGTCTGATTCCAATCGGCTTTGGAAATGTAGGCAGTAGGTTAAATTCGATTAGGCCTAGATACCTATGGATAAATTTTAATTACTTACCTAGTTCTTCCTTCATTGCACGGACGAATAATAGTACATTACAGACCTAGGGTGGTGAATTCGTAAGAAGTGGAGTATCTCTCCGCATAGCGGGCTGAAAATCCCACTTTACGGCAAGACGTAAAACTTTTGACAAACCACGGGCGGTAATTCGTAAAGCCCCGGATCGCATATATATGGAACCTGCGATCTGGGACATTTACGAATTCACCACCCTAGGTCTGTAATACATTACAGACCTAGGGTATACCACATTTTATACCTATTTTATACCACATTCAATTAGCCTGTAATGCTGAAAAATGGCCCCAACGGTTTGTAAAGGTGCGTCCACACCTGAAGGGTCACGACAATTAAGCAACAAAAACCGCTGACCTATACATGTCGTTATTATTGTAATACGAATCACCTAAGACTAAATGTAAAGGTGTGACGCAACTGTCATACAGGTGGACGCAGACAGGTGTGTGCACGCCCTAAGGGAACAACCTTGCTGTGACCTAAAAAGCTACTGTTCCTTATCCTTAAGGAATTAAAGAGTAGTTTCATTAATTTTCCAATTAAGCAGGTGAAGCATCAAGATGGTTGGTCGCCTTTGTCTACGTTTGAGCACCTTGAAACATTCGCACATTAAAAGCCATAACAGTTCGTTTGTAATTAATAAGCATATGTCAAACTGTACAGACAATTGTTTGCATATTTCCTAAGTTAACTGTCAATGCCTAAAGAAGAGTTATTGAGAAGAATACTGGGGTTATATTATCTCTCTGTTCCCTATAGGATCGCTGACGCGTCGCGTGAACTTTAAGCAGCTAGTTTTAAAGTTCAACTTGATGCGTGAGCGATCCTATAGGGAACAGGGAGATCCCTATTTAAGACTTCGAATATAGCACCGGAGACGAAGAGGCCACGAGGAGGTGTTGGAAGTGTCTTTCACGATATACATATTATTTTTTTACTAGTTTCTGTCTGCGACTTCTCCCGCGGGAACTATGCGTTTTTCCGGGATAAAGGTCCTTCCCTGGGACTCGAACTATGTCTATACCAAATTTTGAAATCGGTCCAATAGTTGAAGCGTGAAGATGTAAGAGACAGACAGGCAGGGACTCTATTCGGAGTTTTAAATAAGTAAAGAGACATTCACAATCCCTACGCTCACGCGTCATTTAAAACTTCGAATAGAGCCCCAAAGTTACTTTGGCATTTATAATATTAGTATGGATGGCATTGGTTATCTGTTATCTGGATGCCAAACGAGCATACCAGGCCGGCTGATAGTACCTAACTGGTCATTGTGGCCATAATTAGTCTCTATTTTTTATTTGACATGAAGACAGTTTTTTTCCTGATTATTCTGTCAAATAACGGTGAGTTCTCACCTGAACCTGAATAAATGGATTATGACAGTCCGTCCACATTTTAGATACAGGCAATTTTCTGACTAGTAAATAAATGCTAAATCTCATATGCTTCAACATGCTTATGAATCGAACAACATTATTTAAATTACCTTATTCCTCTTCAGTTATCAATATGCATTTATTTTTTACAAAATAACAACGAATGGCCATCGTTTTGCCGGGTGTCCCGAGTCCCGAGCGGCTCCATAAAGGTGGCACTAGGCAAATTGGCCAGGTGTCAAAGTTAAAGTTTACGAAAAAAGGTAAAAAGCGGCCGAGTAAAAAATCTCTGCAGGTGCGGTGTGCTCAGGCTTGGATCCGGCGAAAAGACAGCTGATGAAGAATTTAAAACCGACGAGATAGGTACATACTTATAAACCATTTTTAGTGTAATAATTGGTTCACGTAATTTTAAGTATGCAACAATAACCATAAAATAAGTAGGTTAGCTACGTTAAATGAGTACATAAACTGCACATTCCACATTTAAATAAAATATTATTCCTTACACCGTTTATAAAATATTTAGGCAAAAACAGCTGCCTTTTAAGAGTTATATATAAAATAATAATCATTGTAATGCAGCTTACATCTGCGCTCCGTGACACATTTAGCCGCCGCCTCGCATTCCTGTGCCAATTTAAGTACAAAAACAATTTTAAAAGTTATCTCCTCAAAATGGCCGACTAGATTAAGGTAAGGTGCGTTCTCGACACCGGGCTATCGTTAATTCTGAACGCATTATTCGCTCTCGCAATTTGTCACTGATGTCGTTCATTCATCAATCCTGAATGACTCGACGACGGATGAATGATAATGTTGACGTGAAAGTTTGCGATAAGTTAAGTCTTTAACTATTAATTTTAAATTTTCAAAAATACTGACGAAAAATGAAATGCGTATAATTCTTAAACAGCTGAGGCTATTTTTTATGTCGATGGTATAGGCAAACGAGCCCACCTGATGGTAGAGTGATAACTGCGGCCCATGGACACCGAAATCCTTTGATCCCCCATTAAGAAACCATAAGATCTCGAATGCGTTGCCTACCTTGAGGCCTAAGTTGGAATGCCTCTGTGCCAGAAATTTCACAGCATTTTTTTTTCAAATATGGTTGTTACACACTAATATACATATGTCTCCATTAGCTATGACCTCATCGTCATTATTTCAGATTTTTTAGATGATAGACGTCCACTGCTTGACATAGAGCCTCCCCCAAAGCTCCCCACTCAAGACCGGTTCTGTGTGACTCTCTTCAACCTGATTCCCGCGACCATTTATTAGCTAAACACATGTGTGCGTGCTGAGACAGCCATCAACTATGGGTTGAGAGTGTTGGTGGTGCTTTTTAAATAATGATAAAAAAATTGAAGCGTTTTGAAATGTGAAGGCGCGGGACTTTAGATAGTAGAAGATCTCTAATAGGCTTAGATGATCAGGTACTTATGTATTATTGGTGTGAAAATATGTTCGAACTAAGCTGCGTTAAGCAAGCTGTGCAAGTTTAAATTAATGTTCTAAAAGAAATAAAACCCACGTTGTTACACCTCTATACCTATACACGTGCGGGAAGCCGGGAACACACAGCGCGGTCCAGACGGCAGAGGCGCCGGCGAGGCGCCTCCTCCCAATGTGACTTCACTTGAGGAAACTGGCCACTGGCATGCAATACGGGACGGACTTTTGGGGACAACCCACAGTATGCATCGTGCGTGTCAGAAAGACGATGCCTCAGTGCCTCACCTGCTGATAAGAAATGCCGCAACACACCGCGACGACGTTAGGTTAAAAAAAAATGCTTTGTTGTTCAATTGTTTATCGTTAAAGAACCACCAAAAATTACAAACTAGGTAATCGAGTTATTTTCTACTGAGGTCGAGAATCAGTGACACTCCTCCAAACTCCAATCCAAGAGCGTTTTGGCACGAATCCTGGAAGTACCTATCCTGGTCAAAAAACTTCGAAGTAGGTAACAGATAATCAAGGCTCCCAAGATTCGATCTCTATGAGTTCGGAGTTTGAATGAACTACACGTCTAAATAAATGGGTTTAATTATATATTTTCACACAATTGAGCCAATGCACCGCAGCAGCAGTGGCCGGCGCGTGCTAATCGGCGACGAATCTGTGAAATTGGCTCGCGAGCGCCGAGTCAGGGAGATAGTCGGCTCGCATGTACCTCTAAGTTTACTTATATGAGATCTCGAAGTCAAAACCAACCCCACACTAAAGCTGTGTGAAGGAAAAGATATGTATATTATTGTATATGAAGTCCCCAATCCGCACTGTGCTCGCGTGGGGACTGCAAAAACCATCTAGATATGACAGGAGCCGTGCCCAGCAGCGCACCGTTAATAGGCAAGTAAGGATTCACAATCAGCCGGAGAAAAATGGCCAAGTCAAAACGGGTGCCCCAACAGCTCGGGCACCCGTTTGGCCTTCGTTATAAAGAGGCGTTATTAGCATATTGGAACGTATTTTCTAATGTCAGTTTGCTCCATATATTTTGACATATTCTGTTAGGCACTGTTCGTCCATATGTTATTACTTATTAATAGGTCAATGTTCAATAGGTTGTTGTGGAGGTGGTGGGATTTAACTGGGAAAAGCATCACATAAAATAATTAGTCAAGGTGTTAGTGTAATGTGGGTAAATAAATACAGTCTCTGGCATTTCAACTCAGCACATGCAATGTACACCACCGAAGCATTTTAAAGATCTTGCAGTGATAAAACAGAATTAGTTCACGCTACGTTATCTAATTAACTTCATTCGACCGAGTACACAAAGTTCTAAGAAACGTATCTGACATTTCGTTTTAAGCCTTATCCTTACCTATTTTCAGTTGGAATTACATGCTATGTTTGAGTGGACTTATAACATTATATCATAAAATCATAGTTTAACGTTCAGAAATAAAGGTTTAACACCGAATCCGATTTCTTAATCAGTTTAATCAACACTTGTGTAAAAATAATGTGGTTGCCATAGTAATGTTTGCCACTAATTTATACCGTTACTATTTTCCTCCCTGACTTTCGTCTCCGTGGATCGTCCTCACCGTTTTCTTCCAAAGGGATGGTTTCCGTGATTTAATACAAGATTATTGAAATGTCCTTTCCAGGGTCTCAAACTATGTCCATACTAAATTTCGTCTAAATAGGTTCAGCGGCGTACGTGTGAAAAGGTAACAGACATAAGTATTGAACTATGTAAATATTGTACTTACCTTTAGGTACAAGTACATGAAATATCAGGTCCTTCTTTACACGTAAAATATGCAATAGCCCCGCAGCTACAAGAACCTCTAGTAGGTAACGGGTAACCTTATGTATTAGCTTGATCAAAATTCGTTCCTACCCATCATATCATCCATATCAATATTAATATTATGAATGCGAAAGTAACTCTGCCTGCCTGTCTGTCTGTTACCTCTTCACGCTTCAACCGCTGGACCGTTTTGGAGGAAATTTGGTATGGAGATAGTTGGAGTCCCTGGAAAGGACATAGCCTACTTTTTATCCCGGAAAAACGCATAGTTCCCGCGAGAGCGCGATAACCGACATCCACGCGGGTGAAGTCGCGGGCAGAAGCTAGTATTACTATAATCCATCATTTTATCATTGTACTTATAAGCCGGTATGTGTGGTATGTATTTATTTAAACGCTAAGCCATTGATATTCTTATGTCACTAACAATGTAAAATGATAATTGTAAAGCAATATTTCATCGAGACCACAAAGTAAGCCGCTCCTACTAAGCGGCCATACACAAAAATAACTTACTTGGAAATTCAGATGCCTATTTAAAATACTGGCTGCCATCTGTGTCACTTGTTGACACTGTCTGCGCGGATGACAATAAAAAGTAAAACTAACGACTCGCGGCAGACTGCACATGTGTGATCCGTGCCTCAAGAAAACGAGACCACTGAAAAAAAAATCAAGCTATTTAAAAATTTCGTTTCAAACGGTCTACACATAGAGCTGAAAATAGACTGTTGAGTGATCAGACGTTTTTGCAACAAATACTAAGCTGTTAACTGTAAATTTAAACTAAATATTTCGTGTCATTAGGAAAAACTCGCTTTTGCTAATATTTAGGTAAAGTTAACACTATTATAGACCTTGTCGCTATACAAATAAAGGTAATGCATAGTAAGTTGGACTGTTTTTGGAGCTGGTCGAATACGCGGTAACATTTTGACCCCACAAACATTAGTCTCAAATTATTTGCCGAAATGTCAACATTTCAATATGGTCGGAAACCATTTTAGTTAACTAACTTTGAGTTAATTGAATTTACAACAATCGGCTGGCGTGCCGTGGCCATTGACGGTAATTAAGATTTCTTCGACTCCGAATTGTTAGGCAGTAATTCCATCATGTGCATGAAAAAGAAATGCGTGAATCTCTTTAATTGGAGTCTATAGTTACCCACAGTATTCCTCATTAGCTCCGCTAAATGCTTGTGATAGGAAGATAATCTATTTTCAGTAAGTATTATAAAAACGGGCGCAGCTGAAAATCAGCGCTGTTGCTCCGCGCCACAGCATCACGTTGAGCTGGCCAGCCCTTTCGGTTATAAACCTAAGCTAGTTCTAAGTTATATTTAGTTTGTAAGTAATTGTCAATTTTTGTTTTTTCGTGTGTTAACTTTTATGAATGTATGTTTTGTTTTTGTTTTTACTTATAGCATATTAAAGTTATTTTCTTTCTTCTTTCTTCTATCCAGATTCACTACCGTATAATTTAGGAGACGAATCATGTTGATCTCTAGCACCTAAGTACAATACAAAAATTAATTAAAATACCAAAATTGGACTTGACCAGTTACAGTCAACGTACTTACCTAGACATTCTATGAACAGGGGCTCTAATCGAAACGGTAGGTACAACGGAATAACGGGCGTCGCTATCCCTTAATTAGAGTACATTTTCTGCATACTCAGTCATAGGCAATATATTTATTTATTTAAACTTCATTGCACATACAACATGTATACAATTGGCGGACTTAATGCCTAAAGGCATTCTCTACCAGTCAACCATAAGGTCAAACAGAAAGAAAAACCGGCCAAGTGCGTGTCGGGCCACGCGCAAATTATAGGGTTCCGAAGTTGACGATGCCCACAGTACCTTTCTAAGACTTATTAGCATCTAGCTAGCCTGTGGTGTGACGTGCCCGCCCGACTCCCCTGCTGCTCGAGAAAAATCATCATTATAAGTTGGTCGACTATTACTGGTAAGTTTGTACAGCCTACTTAGCTCTGATAGTTTTCCTTTCAACTACGTTATATATGCCACAACCTTGATTTTTTTCAGCCATCCAAATACCACCATTTAGCTGGCAGGGGGGGGGACACGTGACTCTAACAAAAAATAGCACTTTAAAGCTTAATATTTCACAAACGCATCACTTAATCAAAAAATGGTTTTAACAAACCCACAATATTTTTTCGAGACCTATTCAACGATATGCCGCACCATGGGGCATGCAAGAAAAAAAAATTACATCCCCACTTTACGAGTAGGGGAGGTACCCTATAAAAAAATATATTTCAAAATTTTATTGTACCACTTTGTCAGCATAACTAATATGCATATTCATGCCAAATTACAGCTCTCTAGACCTAAGCATCTCCGAGCAATAGTGCGGACAGACGGACGGACATGGCGAAACTATAAGGGTTCCTTGTGGACTTCGTAACCCTAA
This sequence comes from Aethes cnicana, assembly GCA_963971205.1. Taxonomy (NCBI): domain Eukaryota; kingdom Metazoa; phylum Arthropoda; class Insecta; order Lepidoptera; family Tortricidae; genus Aethes; species Aethes cnicana. Next base: position 2,928,686 of record OZ020287.1, on the reverse strand, counting down.
AAATGAGTAGGTGCATCAATATCAGAAAGAAACTACAGAAATACTAGGAAGATAACAAATAATTTCAAAAGAGGATAAATTTACATAAACGTATATCAGTAATATACTTACAGTCTCGCTAAATAAGGAGATCACAGTGCCGGATTAAAATTTAAAAAAAAAGCACCAAAACAAAGCAGCGTTTTCAATGCAAGCTCCCGTCGGCTTGATTTTCTCCGCCATCCGCTACTCTCATGATTTTTCATCCAATTTACAGAAAACCATTACAAATTAGATATGTAGTACCTAGTAGTAGTAGTTTCGAATAAGCCAGCACGCTCATCGTCAAATAAAAAAACAACAATGTTAATATATACCAACGTCTTCCCCTGATGTCTACTACCACAGACACGTGCCTACAAACCACAGGTGACTTTGAAATTACTAAAAACCGATGTCCATCTTACCCTCCCTTTCCTACACGAGCTAATACAGCTTAGACTGAAAGGGATGGGGTTAGTCAAGGCTTAGAACCACAGGTGGCGTTTTTGTGCAAAACGCGCACCTTGCTTGCGCCCGCGCAGCAGGTGAGCGCCGAAAGCTTCCTCGTATCATACAATTATGTCATCAGTGCATACTACGAGAATAAAAAATTTGGTGCGTTTCCCGTGATGTGATCCTGTAGCTTGTTTTAGTAATTGGTTCCCGAGTGATTTTCGCGAGGTACTTATCTTTTAGTATGTGTAAGTTTTTTGGAAATTCCGAACGGCAGCAGTTGGGGTTGGAACAAGTTTATGTGATCTTCCGTGCTAATGGATTATGTAATTACATATGTGAGTTCGGAACATTTTTGGCTACGGACGATTAAAATTGGTAATTTTTTGCTCCATAGACAATCTGACAAATTTTAGCCATCCGTATAGCTAAAGTTAAATAAATATGTAATGTAGGTAGTGTATGTGAGAATCCCATTTACCTACCTGAAAGAAGTGATATGATATGGGAATTCTGGGATATATGTATACCTACTTATACTTAGGTTCCTAATCTATGTATATGAGATTCCGAATAAAATATCATTTCTCGTGAGAAGCTTATTGATTTACAATCACTGAAGACCACGACGTCGTTCATAATTTAAAATAAATCATCGTCATGCTAGCCGATAGACGTCCACTGCTGGGCACAGGCCTCCTCTCATCACGAGAGGGTTTTGGACTATAGTCTCCACAAGGGCCCAGTACGGATTGACGACTTCACACACATCCTTAAATTACTTACTTTGCAGATGCGTGCAGCTTTCCTCACCATGTTCTTCTTCATCATTGCTAAAATCGACTTCGACTACACGAAATACGCGGTGGTGGATATCCTAAATCCTACCTTCGTTTTTAAGGAGTGGTCAGGATAGTAACTTCCTACACATGACCGAGAGCATAGAAGTCTTTTCCCAGCTGTAGGACATCACACAAGAGGCTCAGACTTTCCTTCTTTATACTATTGCTAGCTAAAAGCGAATCACGTGATTCCCGACATCTGATTGTGTCCCATTGCGGCGGGAACCGTGTTGCGACGTGCGAGCCGCCGGCGCGGCGCCGGCCGCGGTCGATAGGTAGGTACCTACTAGTGCCGGCGAAACTACCGGATGGTTCACGTTTAATTCCAACTACTTAGGTAGCATCTGTCTGCCTGAGTTTTCGTCCACGTGGAATTCGGTTACAGCGTTTTCGCGGGAACTTTGCGTTATTCCGGTATAAAAAGTAAAAGTCTACCTATGTCGTTCCCCGGGATTCGATCTACCTACCTATCTGCATGTCGAATTTCTTCCAGCGTCCAGCGGTTTTAGCGGGAAAAGGTAACAGACGGACAGACAGAGTTACTTTCGCATTTATGCATAGACATAAATAATACTTCGTATGGACCCGGCCTAACGTAGATACATGTCATGTGTCCCCACTTCCTTGGTGTCCAATCCAAAGTTAAACTTGTATCGTGACACTAAAGCTGGGTCACATTTTTCCAACAACGAGACGAGTTTTTAGATACTGAGAAGCAGTTTTGAAAAAAAGTTTTTTAAAAACGCTTATATGTAACGCACGCTCGGTGACAGAACTTTGGATTGGACACCGAGGAAGTGGGGACATATTACGTGTACGTTAGACCGGGTCTATATTATTTACGTCTATGCATTTATGATATTAGTATTTCACAAACCCAGGTCGTTTTCAAATTAATTTAGGTACCTAAATGAAAAAACTTTAAAGGAAATAATAATCTAGTCAAAATTGGCAAAACCGCAAAACGCAGAATTCTTGCTTTTCTTTTGGCGCTCAAACTTGAAAATATCATGTTTATGGTTGGCAGAGTCACCTAGTGGTGCCATAAGGAAGAATAGACTTCACCGAACTTTCCAACGTTTCTTAGAATAAGCTACTCGGCACTAGATGGCGCTTGTTCGCACAATACAAATTCTTCACGCTTGCGTAACAACACACGTGCAGACCGTGCAGTGCTGTCCACAGAGTACATTATACATACTGAGAGTGCTGTCTGCTGCCGACTGACAGACATTCGCAGATAGTTCCCAAGGACGACCCCCGGACAAGGTTATCTTTTCTAGTAAGAGTGTCACCACTCTCGTACAAATAAAGAGAAATCAGTAACTGAAAGCGGTAATACCAAATTTTAGCCACATGTTTACATGAAATCATTACGACATTTGAGAGGAAGCTATCTCATTGTTATCACTGAACTTCGGCTCAAGATCATAGATAATTTAAATGATAGTTTGTAGACATCGCGCGAGTTTAACTTTGTTCTATTATCAAGCAGTTTATTGCATACAAAATCGTTAGTATTTCATATTATTTTCAAGATGGCAATGAAGCGTGTTTTGATAGTTAACAAAACTTTTCCCGCCGTCGGACTCGAGCTTTTGAAAGGAAAGTAAGTTTTTTTTTTCGATCGACAATGTTTTTATGTTTTTTGTTATAATTAAGTATTTGGTAGTGGTAGGAGTGGCAGGGGAGTAACGCGTTACAGTTGTATATAATTAGACATAGTTGTGACATAGTTCCATCCATTAATTAAAAACTTGATTAGCAGTTCCGTTAGTCCGCTACTTAGGAACTAGTAACGCCATCTCTGTAATGATCGAAGTAACTATGGCTTAGTTGAAGGATTTTTTTGGTTCGTTAAATTAACAGTCACAGTCACCCACCTAGATGTTTTTCCTAATTATAATTTGAACTATGTATTTTTTTAATCTTGGGGAATAGGAAATTGAAGGAGTTGCTTTGAAACATATATTTATTATGGGGTTATTTGTACAGATATTTATTTTCTTAAACTTGTGGGTACAGTTGTACTATGTCGGTTTTAGAGTAGAGTATACCGTGGTACCACACGTTGATTATGATCCAGAGAGCCTGCCCACGATTAAGAAGGAGTTGAAGGGCGTCGATGCTATCATATGGAACACAAAACACCGCCTCACCGGACCTCTGCTGGATTTAGCGGGTCAGTATCATACTGTGTTTAATAATAATAATAATAAGAAATTTTATTCACAAAAAAAAACAAATAAAGAAACAAGCAGTTCAAATTACAAAAAAATGGTGGCGAAAAGGATGGTAGACTCAGCGATAGCGCTGTTTTTCAGTCTCCAACCAGTAATCTAAACGTAGACTAACTTAAACCTAAAAAATACTTATTCAAATTCAAATTCAATCATTTATTCAGCAAATTGGCCACATAGGGGCACTTTTACACGTCAGAAAAATAATTTACCAGCGCTTCCTAGACCCATTGCTTGAGAAGAAGCGCTGCAACAAACTCAAGCAGAAAGCCTTTTATCAAAATTTTCAAAATTTACATGACATTTATAAAATATACATATAGGTACGTACTAAAATTACATTGAAGTTAGGGACTATAGCCCCTAACTTAAACCTAAATCTAAGATCCTAGAGATGTATAGTCTCCAAGGGTCCAAAAAAATACATTATGGAGATGGCCTCCATTGTCAAATAAATATAAATTCCATAGATGTCGACAGTCTCAAAATGTCAATTATCTTATCCTAGAGGTTTCCCGTTGAAAATTACAATCCGGCAGTATAGGTATTATAAGTTTAGTGTTCACAACAAAACCGAGGAAGATAGTAATAGCTTAAAATCTATCTATCTGTCTATTATACTATAGTTTAGATCTACCGGTATTTGTTTTTTTTTTACTTTACTCCAAAGTGTACAAGCTTCGGTAGAGCTACAACACTTCACTCTCTCGGTCAAATCGTGTATTGAGCTACGATACTACCCGATTGTCCCTAAATTGTTTTATTGCTTTTAGGCCCGGTTCCTATATCCACGAAACGCCTCGTTTTGCCTACGGACGGTTGATTTTTGACCTTTGTTCCATAGAGAATCTGTCAAATTTTAACCGTCCGTAGGCAAAACGAGGCGTTGTTTGGATATAGGAACCGGGCGTTAGTCATTTTCAGACCAGACGATAATGTGTACCACTACCGTGTAAAGTACGTACTACGCCACTGTTGACTAAGGTCCAGAAGCATAGCTGTCAAAGGCGACTTCATAAGATCGGCGCCGAAACAAAGTTTTCAATCTTGAATCTCATTAAGTTTATTAATTATAAATAACTATCATCATATCGAGTAGCTATGCATGCCGCAATGTTGTGCAGATCCGTTTTGTTTGAATTTTTTTTTTAAAGCTCTTACATTCATCGCCAAATAATCCATATTTGCGATAATTTCACGAAGGAGATCACTTTTCAACAGGTGTATTAAAGAAATTTATAATTTATATCACGAAGTCCGCCAAAACCAGTGAAAAGTGAATGTTATTGAACCTCACGTGACACTAGCGCCTCTAGTGGCAAATTCATACGCCATAGCCCCCGTTGCTTCTTCTTCTTCCATGTTAACACTTTTTGTAATGTACCTATCTAAATTTCAGGACCAAATCTAAAGTGCGTGTCGACCATGTCGTCTGGCATAGACCAGATAGACGAAGCAGAATTCAAGAGGCGGAACCTGCCACTCGGCAATACTCCTCAAGTTCTGGATGACGCTGTAGCGGACATCGCCGTGGGACTGTTGATAGCAGCAGCCAGGAGGTTCAAGGAAAGTGTGGCGGAGCTTGAAAAGTAAGGTCACGATAGGACCTGCTAATGTATGAGGACATTTCATTGTGGTTCACTTCATTCACCTGCTCAAAAGCAGCTTCGACTGCAGCTGTGTTCCGAAATTAGAGGCCGGATTCCAGTGCCCTTCGACATTAAGAACGTTAAACAGAGATGGATATGATCTTTAAAGAATAAATTATAAACACATCTTTTCTGTTTTGACAATTTAATAAGGAGAGACAATCAACAACAGTTGCTAGGAAACGTAAAACTATCAAAAAGTAGGGCAATACAATAATGTAACCTTCTTCTTAACATCCCCATTCCTTGAGGCAACTGTAGTTGCTAATTCTTCAGATATTGACTCCGGCTAGCCTGCAAAGTTCTTGTAGGCGAGGCTTAAACAAAGGCTTGGTTAAGAAATCAGCTATTTGATCAGTTGTGCCGATTTTCTCAACTCTGACATCCTTTTCAATGACACACTGTCTAACAAAGAAATGCCTTATTCTGATATGCTTTGTTTTATGGTGAGTCTCATATGAAGGCGCCTGAGCCAATCTTATTGCGGATTCACTATCCACATAGAGTGGGGTGATCTCTTTGGCAGCGTTAGCACTCATAAAGTTAATGATCCGTGTGAGCCATATCACCTCTCTAGCGGCTTCGCTGGCTGCAACTATTTCAGCTTCTGTAGATGAGATAGCGACAGTTGACTGACGTTTACTTTGCCATGCTATAGCACCGTTGGAGTAAAGGCATATCATGCCGCTCGTTGAGCATCCAGTGGCTTCATCACCTCCGTGATCTGCATCACTGTAGCATCTTAAGCTTTGGCTTGCAGTGGAAGATTTATATGTAATACCGTACTCCAGGGTACCTTTAACATAGCGAAAGATTCGCTTTACTTTTGCTATATCTTGTAACGTTGGGCAATTGAGCTTGCGAGACACTATACCGACTGCATACGCTAGGTCCGGTCTAGTACCGACCATCAGGTAAGAGAGTGCACCAACGGCTTGTCTATAAGGAAAGTCATCCTGGGTTTCCTCGTCATTGGTAGATTGACAGCTATCCTTGACTATCGGAGTTACAGCAGGTTTGCATTCTTGCATACCAAATCTTTGTAGTAGCCGTTTTGCATAGCTCTTTTGGTCAATTTTAACTAAGCCGTCCGTCTTTCGTTGTATTTCTATACCAAGAAAATACGAGCCACATTTTGTAGTTATCTTGAAACGTTTTCTCATCTCATTCAAAAACTTTTCGTTTTCATCTGAACTTGCAGATGCAATGAGTCCGTCATCAACGTATAGAGCTAGTAATAACTTATGCTTCCCCTCTCCTCTTTTAAACAAACAAGGGTCGCTTTCACTCTGTTTGAAACCAAGTTCTAGGATATATTCTGTTATGGTGGAGTTCCAGCATCGCGGCGCTTGTTTGAGGCCATAAAGGCTACGTCTTAGCCTGCATACTTTTCCATCATCGTTTGAATAACCATCAGGAGGCTTCATATAAATCTCTTCTTTCAATGTCCCGTAGAGAAAAGCGGTTGAAACATCGAATTGAGACAGAGTGAGTTTTTCTTGAGCTGCTGTAGCGAGTAGCGCTCTTATTGTGCTTGTTTTCGCAACAGGACTAAAAGTTTGGTCATAATCCAGTCCTTTCTTTTGTGAAAAACCCCTTATTACAAGACGAGCTTTGTACTTCTCAATTGAACCATCTGGGTTTGTCTTAATCTTGAAAATCCACTTGCTGGAAATAGCTTTTCGTCCTTTCGGTAACTCGACCATTTCCCAGGTTTGATTTTCTTGTAGTGAATTGATCTCACTATCCATTGCTTTTCGCCATTGATCCGAATCATTACATTCCATTGCTTCTTTAAACGAGCTTGGTTCCATTAGAGGTTCATCGTTAGTAGAATTTATGTTGAAACAAACGTTGCAGACATAGTCTTTATATCTAGCTGGTGGCTTGAGATTTGACCGTCCTCGTAACGTCATCCTGCCTTCTGCCTCGATTTCAGATGCCGACAATGGACTCTCTGTTTCTGGTCCGTTTTCATCATTGACTTGATTATCTGCTTCTATTCTAACATTAACTTCTTGCTCTGGATCGCCAACTGTCTGTTCAGCCTCTAGAAATACATCAGTCTCAGGCATTTGAGCTTCAGTAGTGGAATCTTCTTCAAAACATAATGGTTCAGAGGTGTGTTCATGTCCTAGACAAGAATTCTGGTCTTGGCTTATATCGGCTGGCATGTTGCTTACATTTCCAGGTGGAAGAAAGTCAAATAAGCAATCAGACTTTTTATCAGCAACTTTGCTCTGTGTGGCATCAGATTTATCAGTCTCTTCTAGATGATCCGGAAGAGGATTCTCATCGAAAGTAACATCTCTTGACCGAATCAATCTGAATGAGTTACTGTCCCATATACGGTAACCATCATCTGAGTCGTAGCCGATCAATATTCCCTTTTGCGCCTTTCTATCCAACTTTCTTCTTCGTTGCTTAGGAACGTGTGAATAACAGTGAGATCCTATTATTCTCATATGACTTAACCGAGGCTTCTTTTGGTGCCATGCCTCATATGGTGATTTCCCATCTATGCTAGTAGGCCCAGTTCTATTCAATATGTACACTGCTGCTTGTACCATTTCAGCCCAAAGTGCAGCGGGAATTTCGGCATGAGCATACATAAGACTTCGCGCCATCTCTACAACGGTTCTGTTATCCCTTTCGGTTGAATTCTGCTGCGGAGTGTACGGCATTGTCAATCTTTGAGTAATGCCTTCCTTTTTCAGAGTAGTTTCTACTTTAGCATTCACGAATTCTCCGCCATTGTCACTTAGTAGTTCCTTTATTATAACTCCAGCTGCTTTCATTTCAGCTAGCATTAGTAATAGCTTTGCGTGAACTTCAGCTTTCTCTCGCATAAAATATACAAATCTGTACCTCGTGTAGTCATCTTTAAAGAGGACAAAATACCTCAGCCTTGTGATAGAATGCGGAAAGGGACCGCAGACATCAGCGTATACCAATTCACCAGGTCGTGATGCCTTTTCTCTTGTTCCAAACTTTAATCTGTGAGATTTACCATAAATGCATCCTTCACAAAGTTCTTTGTTTGCTTGAACTTTCAAATCGAACTCCCTTTCTATCAGTTTCTTCACGTGACTTTTGCTTTGGTGACCAAATCTTTCATGATAGAGTTGTAACAGATTGGAAGTTGTTGACAGCTGGTTCACTTCTATGATAGGTTTCAGACATTTCAGTTTCAATTTGAACAGTCCTCCACACTTGTTGCGGGTACCAATTACTTTTATCTGTCCATCTATTTTGAGAGTACATGTCAATGGAGTAGACTCAAAAACACTGCTGTCTGATATATCGTGCGTAGCGAGTACTGAGAATAAATTTCTGCTAATGCTGGGTACATACCAAACATTCTTCAACAGTATCTGCTCTAGCTTTCCATTTACATCAGCTTGTGCAAGGATATCTCCAATTCCTAGGGCTTCAATACATTGGCCATTTGCACCAGTCACGGTATGCTGACTTTTGAAATATTTGAAGCTTTGAAACAGATCGGCTCTATTAGTCACGTGGCTGGTAGCACCATTATCCACGTACCAATTTTTTTGATCCTTCGTTTCGCCAAATCCTTCCGCCGAATGTACTGTCATTACTGTCAGATTCATGTTCACAGTCTGAGATTCTTTTGGAGGTCTTCCATCTTGAATCCATTTCTTGCAACTTCTGACTCTATGGCCCTTTTCCTTGCAATAATTACATTTAAGCTCCTTAGGATATGTTTTCTTTTTACCTTTATACGTCTTCGTAAATAAAGCTTCTGCATTAGATTCGTCTTGAACGTGCGTGTCATTCTGACGTAGATCTCTCCCGTGTGCGCATAATTGACTAGTCAGATTTTCAACAGAACGTTCCTTCTTTGACATTAACAGCCAACTGGACTTAAATCCTATATATTCGGAAGGTAGAGTGTCTAGGATTTTACACATTAAGAGGATATCAGGTAGTTTTGCCTCATTGCGTAGTTCCGTACACATTTCACTCCAAATATTTTTTAATGCTGACACATGCGTAATTATGTCATGATTCGGGTCCTTTTTGTAACTGAAGAATCTGAGGCACAGGTCATAAGTCTTGTCTACACTCGTACCTCCAAAGATTCGGTCCAGTTCATCCCACATGTCTTTCGCATAATCAAAACGACACACTTTTTGCAGAATATCATCAGACATATTTGTCGTAAACAGTATTAAAATTGCGCTGTTCAAAGTTTGAAAGCATTGAAGATCTTTCTCATACATTGCTTTTTCATTAGCATTTGCCGTCGGCGCCAAGGATGGTTCGGTTTTCTTCCCTTCGAGGATATCCGTACTTCCCGGCATTGCCTTTAAGACAGTTAGTATTTTATATCTCCATGTTTTATAATTTTTGGACTCCAAGTTCCCTATTTGAACTTTGCTTGCGTTTAATATTACTAGTTCCATGTTCTCTGCTACCACTTTAAAGAATAAATTATAAACACATCTTTTCTGTTTTGACAATTTAATAAGGAGAGACAATCAACAACAGTTGCTAGGAAACGTAAAACTATCAAAAAGTAAGGCAATACAATAATGTAACCTTCTTCTTAACAATCTTCCATTGCTCCCATTACCAGCACAACAGCATTCAATTTCAACATCAAAATAGCTCAACCGTTGCCCAATCGGTCCTAACATTCTCCGCTAAAGAATAGCAAGTAAGTATACTTTTCTATTTCCAGTGGTGAGTGGAAATATGGCGTGCAGTGGAGGATCGGCCAGGACATAGCTGGCAGCACCGTGGGCATCGTCGGGCTGGGCGGTATAGGGCAGGCCGTCGTAAGGCGCCTGCGCGGCTTCGACGTCAAGACGTTTCTGTATTCCGGGAGAAGCGACAAGCCTGAAGGTAACTACTTCCAAGCCCCTCACCCCGGCACACCTGGCCTAAAACTTGGTCACAGAGCAGGCTCCAGTTATTATTGGTACTATATGTTATCTCCATGACGTTTACTGATTAAAAAGCCTGTCTCTTCGCAGCGAAGTTACTGGGCGCTGAACGTGTTCCAGTGGAGCAACTACTAAAAGAAAGTGACTACGTTGTTCTGTGCTGTCCTCTGACTGAGGAGACTCGACATTTCATCAACGAGCAAACACTCGGCATTATGAAGAAGAACGCTGTTCTGGTTAACATCGCTAGAGGAGGTATTCAAAATTCAATGATTTAGTCGGAAAATAGGACACATGAGGCAGAAAATGAAATTAAACTACCGGCTAATGATGAACTTTACCATGACCACATCAGCCTAATTTTGACATCGCACCACAACTTCTTAACGCTTTTCTCCTACGCTCCGACGTCAAGCTCAAACTTTCAATAATTAGAGAGTATTTTTTGACTCTCTACTACTACTACTACTACTACTAACTACTTCAGCCTATTTGTGTCCCACTGCTGGGCACAGGCAGCGCTTCTCTCATCACGAAAGGGTTTTTTAACTCAAATGATATTTTATTGGTATTTCGGTTTTTCAGGAATTGTGGATCAAACAGCATTGTACAAAGCTTTGAAAGAGAACCGTATTTTCGCTGCTGGCCTCGACGTGGTGACTCCTGAACCCCTTCCAAAAGACGATCCCCTCGTCTCATTGCCTAATTGCTGTCAGTATCTGACAAACAACTGTATTAATGTCAAAAATTCAATTAATCCCGATAGTTCAGTCAGTTTTCTTTATTTTTCTTTTTAGATATTTTACCTCACATGGGAAGTGCTACGATCGATACGAGAAACGCTATGTCGAGAATATCGGCTAAAAATATTTTGCAAGCGTTGGAAGGCAAACCCATGGTGTCTCCTGCAATCTAATGAAATATCCTTCACCGCAGTCGTTCCCTCACAGCTAGGGATTGTGACTTCTGCATTTATTTATAATGTTCCTCCTAATTCAACGACATGGAGAATAGTGAAGTTTACCGAAAATATAAAAGCTAGTTATTATATATTTTTTAAAGAATGAAAAAATATATTTAATGTACATGAAAGTTAACATTTGTATTTTCATTAAACCGTTTTCTCTTTGTTTCCACCACAAACCACTAGGTGGCCGTAATAAAATAACATAGCAGTGCCAACCAGGGCTTGAAACCGGTTTTTGTCCCCATACAAATAAACCGGTTTGCTTATCGTTCTTTCGTTTACTATTTCATGTTTAATAAGGATATAAAATAATACGAAGTAATAACTTAAATATTCTATGGAGTTCCACATAAAGAATATAAAATAATTCTTAATATTTGGCTATTTCGGGGTTTATTAATTAGGAATGTTTTGCATTCCAACAAAACATGTATTATGTACTAAACAAACACATAACGTCTCTATATTGAAGATTACGTTTGTATTAAGCCTTATATAAGTGTAAACCATACCTTTCTGTCCATGGTTACCGTGTTCCTCTATGGTCCAGCAAGTGAGCGCGCGTCGTTGTTCTGTGGACGTGCGGCCGTCAATTTTGACGTTTGACATAGTGTCTTCAACAGCAAGGCCCTTGCCGAGACGTTATGTGTTTGTTTAGTACATAATACATGTTTTGTTGGAATGCAAAACATTCCTATTATGTACCCTTCCAAACACATAACGTCTCTATATTGAAGACGTGTCTGCTATCTGCTGGTTGAATGAAAGAAACACACAAACGCTATGTGAAAATATAGTTCACTATAATGGAATGACTATTTGTAGGTACATAATACACCTTTGAAATAAAATAAGGAATACCTCTGGGGTAATGTTTTAATGAGATCAATCATATATCAGCAATTATTAGAAAAAACAAAAGATATAACATAAATTTTCATCCTTAGAAAATAAAAGAAAAACAATAGGACTCTTTACCATCCAAACAAAAATTATACATCTTATGTTCTCATTAAGATCACATTTCACCTTATAACTCTTTATAAGTAAATCAAACAGTCTTAAAATTCTTATGTAATAAGTCTGTACTATTGGTGTTTACAGACTTTTGCACAGCACAGTAGTAATGTTTTTGAAATGTTCTGAAACATCTCCAATTCCCTCTTTCCAATATTTCATCTACCGGTCTGTTATCTAGCCAACCTTTAGAGGCCACTGCAGATCTCACACTTCCTGGAGAAGCATCAATACCTGCATCTTTGAAAATGGTTCTTATCCATCCAGCTATATTCATTCTGGAGGCAGGTTTAATTACCCCCGTTACTGTAATAAATAGGTTACATAAGTTATCTGCTTGTACCCTTCTTGAAATCGAAATATCAATCAAATTCTTAATGTGTTTGACTGGACAGATTTTATCCTCTGGATGAGGGGCTAAACGCCATCCTGATTGCCTCTGCATTACTGAATCTGTTTTTGAGCCAAAACTAGGCCAAAGAATTAGATCATGCTCGGATTCAACTAAGCTCTCGTCATCAATCCTGAGCAGAGTTAGGTCGTGCACTCTTCGGCCCGAAGCCAATAGTAAAATCAATGCTGTCCGTCTGGCGACATCAAAAAGTGTGTTCTTTTCTGGAGTCGAAATTAACCACTCATAAAGAACTTTAGTATCCCACACTGGGGGTTTTTAGATACTGGTCTGGTAATGGAGATTGCTTTCAATATCTGTCTGACTAAGAAATTATTCGATATATCTGCTGAATTTGCACAATATGTTGTAATTGCAGATTTGTTCAACAAAATGGTGTTATATGCTAAGTTGCATTCTAGATGGAGATGTGCTAGGAATTTGGCTATATCTTGTCCTCTTGGAGACTTGTTGTTAATGTTATTATCTTTACACCATGAAATCCATCTTTTAATAGCGGGTGTATATGTGGCCAAGGTGGAAGATCTCCAACTGTTCTTTAAGAGCTCTTTTTCTCTAAAGTTCCAATTTTTTATTTGATCGCTCCACCCCCAATTCTCCAAGCTTGAAGTTCCAGTTGGTCCACTTGTGGAGGGTGGTAGCCTGTCGTATTGTCTATCAGTACTTCCCTCAAATTTGTTATTTGTAATGGCTTTTCCAATGCTCGTGCTTGCAGATCCGGTCTCCAATAACATTGGTGCCACACTGGAGCAATCAGTATGTATGTGCCTCTGGCTTGGTTTAAGTGGCTCAGTACCTGTGGTATAATGTTGGGAGGCGGAAAGATCCAACCCAGTTTGAAATCCCAAGGGCGACTGAAAGCGTTGCAGAAAACGGCTAAACCATCTCTCGAATCTAGAGTTACGTAACGTGGTACCACTCTTGTTTCTGCTGATGCGAACAAGTCTACTACCGGCACTCCCCACTTTGTGAACACGGCCTCCGTGGCCTCTGGGAGTAGGTGCCATTCGGGTAGAGGCTTTCCTCGAGACAATCGATCTGCTATCCCGTTGAACCTCCCCGGGAGGTAACAAGCTGACATTGACACATTCAATTGGTCGGTTAGGGATAGGAGTTTGGTTGTCAGGTCCAGCAGCTGTATGGACCTTGTGCCCCCCTCCTTTCTTATATATGCAACTAGAGTGCGGTTGTCTGTTTGAACTAGTATGTGCGCCTCGCCGAGATCGCTCATTTGGTTCTTTATTGCAGCATAAACTGCGTACATCTCTTTCAGGTTTGTGTGCCATCTCTTTTGACGTCTCGTCCATGTTCCCGACAGATGGAGCCCATTCAACTGGGCTCCCCACCCGGTGTCCGCTGCGTCGGTGGTCAGGAAATGTGTTATATTTTTCTTGAACAGAGGCATCGATGCATGGTGAAGAGCGTTCTTCCACCATCTGATCTCTTCTAGGGCTTGAGATGGAATAAATTTCTTTTGCCATAGTCTGCCCAGGCGGAACTGTTTCAGAAATATCTGTAGTCTGCGGCAATGAAGAGGACCTCTGCGGACCACTGTGTTGGCAAAGTTTAGGTGACCTAGAAGAGTCTGCAGTTCTAGTAATGAGCATTGTTCTCTTTCTTCTAGATGAGACAGTTTTAGTTGGATCTTGTCTACTTTTGTTCCTGGCAACTCTTTTATATTGTCTCGGGTGTTCCAACACAGACCTAGATACTCCAGTTCCTGTGTTGGTTCCAAGATAGACTTGGCATCGTTTAGGTGCCAACCCATTTCTTCCATAAGACCCACGGCTTCTGCAACCTGAGTCCTTAATATGGAACGGTCCTGATTGACTATTAGATAGTCGTCCAAATAAACCAGGACTCGGCAACCCCTGGCCCGAAGGACTTCCGCAGTCCAATTTGAGACGGCCGCAAAGGTCTTGGGTGCCGATGAAAGGCCAAAGGGAAGGGCAGACAGCTGGAGCAGTTCTCCCTTGTAAACAATTCGTAGAAACCTTCTGTGGCTCTTTGAAATTGGAACATGAAAGTAGGCCTGGGAGAGGTCTATCTTTACCATCCAGTCTTGTGTCTGCAAGAAATCTGGCACAGTTGCGTGAGACACTAGTTTGAATCTTCTGGTCCTTATGTAGGCATTCAGACCCCGCAGGTCGAAAATTGGCCGAACTCCACCATCCGATTTCTTTACTAAAAACATCTTTGAGATGAAACCTGGATTCTTTTTTAGAGGCTTCTCTAACACTTTCTCTTGTTTTAGCTTCTCTATTACTGTTGTCATTTGCGGAGAGCTCTTGGTTTTGAATTTTTTTAATAGACTCTTTGATGGGTAACTCAGTGGGGGTTTGGATTTGAAAGGAATTCGTGAGCCTGAGATGGTCTTTAAAATAAATCTGTTTGCACCCAGCTGACTCCATATCTTTTGATGCAGCTGTAAACAACCCCCCTGGAAGCTCCTTGTCCTGTAATTGTCACTTCTTATTTGAGTTGTTTGGCCGAAAGGGCTTATTTTGTCTGAATTTCTTCTTGCCCAGAGACTTCTTGTCATATTTGTCATGGGTCTTCATTTTGTCATATTTTTCTTGTGACTTGGACCCCTTGTCGTAGTTCCTGAACTGACTCTCTTGCCTTGATGTGGAAGGTACATTTCTTTTGTCTCTTGTAATGTAGGATGGGGTACTTAGCCATGCTTGTGTCCCCCCGAGGGACTGAATTAAGAGTGCCATCGTCTCCTTACTGAATAAATATTCCTCACTTGGAGGGACATTTTTGAGACACTCCTTTAAGTTTGCATTCGACATTTCAGCAAGGATTCTGTTGCGCCGAACTTCAATACATTCAGTTCTTTTGCCAGCTATTATTTGCAATGTTGCTTCTGTATTTTTGTGTGATGGTGAACCCTGTCCAAAAAGGGCAGAAACCTTTTCATATAGTGAATTGGCCGTAACTTCATTGCTATTACTCCATTCTATGAGTGTTTGCAAGCCTTCCTTCAAAATGTCTCTCTGCATAAGTACTGCATTCGTAAGGCCAGCCATGACTCTCTCTGTGGAGGCTAAATAGTCCTTTACTCTATTGAAATGAATTAATTCCTCATTAATTTTGAGTTCAGTAAAACCTGGAGTTGCCAAGACTGATTTCAAAGAATTCTTGTAACGAACACCCTGCCAAGCAGGTGAGCCAAACTGTTGTAACTTTTTTAAAGTTTCCACTTTCTCAGGTGTGGCTTTGGTTAGCAGAGCAGAGTCTGAGACTTGCGTCGAAACTTCTCCCAGCTCAATCGTTCTTTGTATATCCCTTGGTGGGGCTAAAAAATCTTGCTCGGCATTGTTAACCTCAACAGTGTTCCCCTTGTTGCTGTTCATTAACATTTGCGTAAGGTAACTCACCTGTGTAATCAGGGTGTCCACGCGTGGATCATAAGCCACTTCCTGCGAAGGACGCTCACCGTGAGCCCTCCGAGGTCGCTTGTTCGGCGGTGGAGTAAACTCTTCCTCCGAGGAAGAAGACGACGAAGCGTCGCCCGGCAACACTCGTCTATCACCACCAACTACCTGATTCACGTCACCACTCGCGTGTGACATACCAGAGGTGTCCTCCGCGGACTCCATGGTAGTCAATTTCCACTTTTACTGTTAAATTTGGTTTTTTTAAAGGCTTCGCGATGTTTTCGCGGCAAAAAACACAAACGCTATGTCAAACGTCAAAATTGACGGCCGCACGTCCACAGAACAACGACGCGCGCTCACTTGCTGGACCATAGAGGAACACGGTAACCATGGACAGAAAGGTATGGTTTACACTTATATAAGGCTTAATACAAACGTAATCTTCAATATAGAGACGTTATGTGTTTGGAAGGGTACATAATAACCGGTTACAAGCCCTGGTGCCAACTGGTAAGACCGCAAAAGACAAAGACATAACTAGTAATCTGTGGCAAACGTAAATACAAATTCCTTCAAATGTCCTTATAATAAAACGACAGTAAAAATTACTAAATGTAACTTATGCAAACAACTTTAAAGTGATTTTTTGAATGTGTTCAAAGAACAGGCGTTTTCTATCAGTTATGGTTGATAAGCTTACATACGAATAGGCCAAATATGTCAAAGTCAAAGGCCAGTCGTAATCATAACAACGGTAAGTTAGTCAAACAAACTTTTTAGTTTTATTTGTTCGGTTCGTTTACCCGCTGTAATTTAGCAGTGCCACTGTTCAGACCGGTTTCTAAGAAACTAGTTTCTTTAAATATCTTGTGCAAATTTCAATCACAGACGCTATAATAACGGCCGGCGACTTTTCAACCAAGTGGATTTATTTTAGTGATAACATTGTTATCAATACCGATAAGATACGATGATTATTTGCAGGCTGACGTTCACGATACTCGCTCTGTTCGGATTTGTTTTTCAGACGAATTGTGCAGAAGTTGCAGCCATGACGAAGAATTTGAAAGTTTTGGTTTCCTCAAATGATTATCCTGAGGCCGGATTGAAAATACTACGAGAACAGTAAGTATTATTCAAAATAATTTTACTTTGAAACTGTTGAAATGATAATTCCTTTGTAATAAAAAAATAATGAACTGAACTAGATTAGATAGAAATTAAATTACGTTCTAGTGAAAAAAAACCCTACAGGTACATATTATATCCACATTTAAACTGATATGATCCACTACTCAGATTCCTTTCTGTTTGCCTGCATGGTTGACTGGTAGAGAATGCTTTTAGGCAATAAGTCCGAAAACTGTATACTTTTTGTATGCGTCTGCATGGAATTCAGTTATAGCATTCCCACTGGAATAGAGTGTTAAACTATAATAAATTATATTCCAAAACCTTCCTCTTGAATCACTCTATCTATAAAAAAAAACGCTTCAAAATCGGTTGCGTAGTTGTAAAGATCTAAGCATACATAGGGAGAAACAGCAGGAAGCCACTTTTGTTTATACTATGTTGTGATTTACAATAATATCCTACCCATTACAGTTTCACAGTTCTTCAAAGTCGCTTCAACCATTTCGGAGAGGAGGGGATCACGCAGAACAAGGAGGAACTCTTGAAGCTTGCTCCTGGAATATCTGCCTTATTGTGGGTGTCTCACCATCCCATTACGAAGGAGCTGCTGGATGCAGCCGGTAAGACTTGACCACAGATTATTAATATGTGGTCTTGACCATGACATTTTCAACCTGTACCGCGTGTGCAGGGATTAATATGCTTACTATACCTACTACCTGATGATATGATAAGGGGCAAAGAGAAATGGAGTCAAATTGTAACCAAATGGTACCCAAGAGAAGGTTACAGAACAAGGGGCAGACCCAACCGACGATGGGATGATGACATCAGACGAACCGAAGGAGTAGTGTGGAACAGAGTGGCAATAGACAGACAAGAATGGAAGAGGCTGGAGAAGGCCTTTGCCAACTGGCAAACTGACGACCAGAAGATAAAAAGATAGCAAATCCAAGACCACAAATGACGTCAGAAATGAGGCTATTCAGATTCAGACTATAGTACCTAGATTTTTGTTACATTATGTATAAGGGAAATATTTAGTTTGACATGTCGTAACATTAATCTAATTTTTTTACAATACTTTGTATTATGTAAAAAGAAAACGATTAGCTGATCTGTAGATAATTTAGACGTCATAATGCATTGATGAAACTTACAGCTACATTTAAAACAAAGAATATTTTAAAAAGAAAATGAGCAATTTACAAACGCTGTCTGGATGAGATCGCTTTGCATTTTTAAAGTCCGTCTGTTGTTAACTCTTAACTGTATTCATTCTGACTATTCTGTGTTGATTTATGGTGTTCAGTAAAGAGTATTGTATTAATATTCAACTAAAATGCAAATTACATTTGATTGAGTTAGTTGATTAGCAATCATATTTGCTATTAAAGAGTACATTTATGTTCTCCAGCTGATTGTTTCCAAATTGAAAACGTAATTGATTTTACGTCACCCATGGCCGTAAAGTGTTATTTTCTGCCCGCTACGCGGAGAGAAAATCTCACTTTCTGGCCAAGGCAAGATGTAAAACTTTTGACAAACCACGGGCGGTCTTTCGTAAAGCCCCAGATCGCATATTTATGGCCCTCACCTTCGGTTCGGGCCACAGAAACCTGCGATCTGGGACATTTACGAATTCACCACCCTAGGTCTGTAATGTACTATTACAATGTTACCACAGATTACTAAGTTAGTCCCCATAATCTGTGATGTTACTACATTTTGACTAAATGAGTGTTTCTTAAATTTTTCAAGCACTTACTGCAATATTTGGTTTTTCTAAAACATCTTGATTTTTTTATACATGACCAATCTGAGTGGCGAGCCTTGGGCGAGACCTATGTCCAGCAGTGGACGACTTCCGTCTGACATGATGATGTTAATTTTTATAGATTACACTTTTCCTAGCCATACACTAAACTTGTTATTGCCGACTGAGCCAATCATCATATCGTAATTCATGAACTTTTTTCTCATTCCCCAGGCCCGTCCCTCAAAGTGGTGGCCACCGCTTCGGCAGGCTACAACCACTGCAACCTGGACGAACTGAAGGCTCGGGGCATCAAACTGGCCAACACTCCTAATGTCCTGAGCGCGGCCGTGGCGGAGGTCGCTATAGCATTGATGCTAGGTGCCGGCCGGCGATTCACAGAAAACCTAGAGCAAGTACACAGGTAACATTGTACTTCCCATAAGCCGAATACCCATTTGATCTAAAAGCCCTCGTCCTTTTTAGGGTTCCGAAGTCCACAAGGATCCCTTATAGGTTCGTCATATCATTTTTTTGGGTACAGTCAAGGGCATTAATATGTATACACTTTTGCACCCTGTTCCGTTATGATAAGGTCCAAAGGTGTATACATATTAATGCCCTTGACTGTACAGTCAGCAGCAGAAGTAGATAAGCTGTCCAGGTGTTCAAAATGACCTACACACGCCCTTAACGTCTTAAGAATAAGGTCGTGTGTAGGTCATTTTGAACACCTGGACAGCTTATCTACTTCTGCTGCTGACTGTACCTCCCCTACTTGTAAAGTAGGGATGTATTTTTCTGCTTGCTTGGTGTTGGGTGTCATTGAATAGGAAAACTATTTTTTGATTAAGGGATGCGTTTTTTGTTAGAGAGTAGCCCCCCCCCCCGCCAGCTAAATGGTGGTATTTACTTTTTAGATGGCTGAAAAACGGTTATGACATATATAACGTAGTTGAAAGGAAAATTATGAAAGCTAAGTAGGCTATACAAGTTTACGAGTTATATTCGACCAACTTATAAAATGCTTATGGAAAAGTAAATTAAATTCTGGATTTTTATATACGTTCGTGAGGCCTTCTGTCATCGATGTATCACGATGTAAATGTGTTGAATGATTTAAATAGAAAAAAATCCCCTTTAATTCTGAATTCCAGTGGGAAATGGGAGATAGGTTTCCAGAAGGTGCTGGGGCAGGAGATTCGCGGGAGCACGGTGGGCGTGGTCGGCCTCGGCGGGATCGGGCAGGCCGTCGTCAAGAGACTCGCGGGATTCGAGGTCGCCAAGTTCCTTTACTCCGGCCATAGGGAGAAGCCGGAAGGTAATGTAATCAATATACAGTATGCCCTTGTATTATGGGGAAAAAACAACACAAACCAATAGGGACGTGAAACGTGGTGATAGTTTATCGATGGAAAAAAATAACAATAAAAAATCCAATTTTTTCCCGAAATTCCGACAGGAACCTGAAAAGAGCGACATATGTGAAGATATTCTGATTTAAAATGGAGAAAATTATAACGTCCGTTACATTACAGGCATCGATCGGCAAGGAACTTGAGCGGTGGCCTTCGATGCGCAAAAGTCGAAAATAAGGTCTCATCGGCAGAGGGGCGCGGGACGCAGCGGGCGCTTATTGGCCCCCCTCAGTCGTAAACATACGCAGAAACCCCCTGTCGCTCACCGCTCAAGATTCGTGCTGGGGCCTATAGCAAAGTCCGTTAAAAATGTCCTCTTCCAGGCAAAGCGCTCGGAGCCGACTTCGTGTCGCAAAGTGAGTTGGTAGCTCGGAGCGACTTCTTGATCCTTGCCGTGCCGCTCACGAACGAGACCAAACACATGGTGAACGCGGAACTCCTGGGGAGGATGAAGAGCAACGCGATTCTCATCAACGTTGGCAGAGGAGGTGAGCACAGCCCTGGCTGGCAGTACCAAAGGGGTGCCATAATCTTAAAAATCCCCAAAAAAAAAAGAAGTTAAGCGTTGGAGATGAAGCCACTATCAAGGTTTTTTTTTATGTCATTGGTATAGGCAAACGAGCGCACAGCCCCCTGATGGTAAGTGGTCACTGCGGCCCATGGACACCGAAATCCGAAGTGTTGCCTAATCTGAAGCCTAAGATGGAATGCCTCTGTGCCAGAAATTTCACCAGCTGCTTTAACCCCCTACCGGAACACAACAGTGCGAGCACTGCTTGGCGGCAGGTTAGCGGGGAAAGACGTTGGTACCACCCGGACGGACCTAGCACCAGGCCCTACCACCATTCTGCCCTGGTTCGGATAAATCCTAGAATCGGGGTTGGGTGATTGGGCAACAAATCTGCCAGCAATGTATTTTGGATTCAATTTTGGCACACACTATCCAAAGTTCTGATTCTGAAATATAACTCGACTAACGATTTTTTACATCTATCTTTGTTACAAATAAATCACATTGCCACTACAATACACAGATGGCTCTGTTCACAAGGTAGAAGAAGAAGTACTAAATGTCATCGTGAAATGAGATAAGATGTTGCTTATTTGGCATTTGTGACGAATTGAAATTTGCAAAACATTGTACCTATTTGACCTTGGATTTTTCACATTGCGATTAAATGTTCTAGATCTGGTAGACCAAGACGCGTTGTACGACGCTTTGAAGAATAGGGTAATTTACGCAGCCGGCATCGACGTCACCACTCCGGAGCCGCTTCCGAGGGACCATAAACTGCTCAGCCTGCCGAACCTATGTAAGTTTTTCTATGCAATGTTACCGTTCATGTATGTACGTACAGTCAGAGGCGGCCTTTGCGCTTGCGAGGCCCCGGGCGAATACATCTTTGCGAGGCCCTAGTCTGGGTGGCCTTACGCGCGGGTGGGGTGGGGAGGGGGGTTAGTTTTTGTGTCATTGGATAGCTCCTTAAAATAATAACCTGGGTTTGCGGAAACCGCTTTTAAATTTAGGGATGCGTTTGTGAAATATGTTTAAAGTGCTTCTTTTTTATTAGATGTGCCACGTTAAAAAGGCCGCTTTTTTATAATTTGTATTTTTATTGCATTTTTTTATTTAAATAACATGAATAACGCTTTGTGTTAAATCCCGCTGATTAAAGGTCAATAAGACACTCAGGAGGGCAGATATCTTGCGTTTTTGTAATTGGAAAAATATTTCAAGAACTTTTAATTTTATTGTTTTCATCGAAAAAATATCACGTTTCGTCCCTAATTGTTTGTGCTCTTTATCTAAGCACATACTGTAAGTACATAGCGAAATTAACAGGAAAATTTTCACTGCTAAGTAGACTGTACAAGTTTACGGGTAATACCAACCAACTTAAAAAAAGTACTCGGCGAAATAAAAATGTTGTGCATTAAATACAACTAAAGGGAACTACAATGCGCGTGGCCCGACATGTACTTGGCCGATTTATTGTAATAATTCACTCTTTACTGTATAAATTATATTTTATGTTACGTTATTTACGACTTCAGAACGAATACTATAAGGGGTGAAATTATTATATAGGGTGCGTTCCGTTTTGCGCTCAAAGGGCTCACAGCGTTCACAACGCTCATACATAAGTGTCCCGAATTGATTGTCACACTCACGACAGTGTGAGCGCGTTTTTGATTCGGAATGATCATAAGCACGCTCACGGCACCAACACTAGTAACTGACAATCTTTTTTTTTTTAAATAGGGAATCATGTCCTGTCAAATGTATAGTCAAATGTCACTTTGACGTTTGCGCTCACAGCGCCCATGCCTCGCAGCGTGAGCACCGTGAGCGTCGATCGATGACGTCATCAATTTCCTGAGCGTTGTAAGCACGCTCACAAAGTGTCCCGAAATGCGCTCAAAGCGCTGTGAGCGCAATTCGGAACGCACCCATAGATTTGTACTAAGCACAGATTACTAAATATTTAATAATAAAAAAAAAAAAAACTTGGGTTATCGTAAGCCTGCGCGAGGCCCCGGGCGGTTGCCCGCTTCGGCCCCCCCTAAGGCCGCCTCTGCGTACAGCTTTAATTCAAGGGTCAACATATTCCTGCTCACCGGTTGGCGTCACTGTCGTGTGACGCCGACACAGGCTGTCAATGTCAAACAAAGATTGTCATTGTACAATACAATAGTGACAATGTTACTGTGACGTTTGACGTTTCTGAAACTTGGCAACACTGAGGCCAATTTGGCGTGTGATTGACAACACTGCGCTCCTATGAGGCGCAAGCGCCTCTAAAAGCGCCTACTATTGAAGTGGCCGGCATGACATGAGTGCTCGTTTACAAACCAACCATTGCCATAAAAACGATCTAGGTTATTTATTACCGACTGCTTACCGCTTTTCACCATTCAGCCGAAACTGCCGATAGACGAACCCTGCTGTACATATGACTACGGCTGCGTTCCGAATCACGCTCAGTGCGCTCACAGCACCTTGCATCCCTTTTCCTCTTAGGAGTCAACTTTCAAGAGGAAAAAGGATGCAAGGTAATGTGAGCGCTCTGAGCGCGATTCGGAACGCAGCCTACCGCTACCGCGTATCAGAAAAATACAATAATAGGTAATTTTCCTCAATTAAAACTAACAGTACAGATGTTCGTTTTTACTACTGGCAAGGGTTCAAAACGTCACCCTTCAATTAATAATGGACTCTATTTGTACTTGCTAAAGGACCTGAAACAAATGGGTAAGAATCAATGCTCATCAAAATGACATTGACGTATTTCTTTGTATCCCTAGTAGTCTGTGGTTAGTATTGTTGTGGTCTATATTGTTTGTTTGATGACTCAGTTACGGGGAAACACAAAACACAACTTTGCGCGATAAACAGTGAATAGTTAACGTACCCAATTGTGATAATGATTCACGGTTGCATACTACAGCTAACGTCACTCGTTACAAGCAGATAACGTAATCGCCGGTGCAGCTATCTGACTACAAGTATATGACTGTGTGCTGTTTGTTGTGAAATCGTGATAAACTAAAAAGTAGGTGACAGTAATCATTACACGTGAGTAACGCCCTACAAAATGGGAGTCCATTGTGAGATCAGCTTAAGTAAAGCTGCAGCCAGTGAGTACACACCGGGCAGTGTTGTTTCTGGTAAAATCAGATATTGTTTGGACGAAGAAACTGTGTTTAGTAAAATAACCGTGTCCCTAAAAGGTCATGGCTGGCTGGCCCTTGAGGATGACTTCCAGAAAAGCAATAACCAAAGTAGTACATACTGGAACAACGAAGATTACGTTGATATTGACACAATTGTTCACAATGATGTGAAAAAGGAACCATTACCTGTAGGAAGCTACGAAACAGACTTCAGCTACCAACTTCCACATAACATTCCAGGTTCTTTGAAGTATTTAAAAGTATCACCTCAATACACCGTCAGATGTTTTATAAAGTACTATATTCGGATTAAATTTGAAAGGCCAGGGTTGCTGAATTTCAATAAGAGTTTCAAAAAGACTATCACTGTTAAATCAGTTGCCACTCCTAGGCTACCTACCGAACCCACTGTGTACGGTGAACAGAAAAGTTTGATGCAACTGAGTTCGTTATTTTCAAGCAAAAAGAGCATCGTCAGCGTAAAAGCTACTATGGCTAATTCTGTAGTAAAACAAGGGGATAGCGTCAAAGTTGATTATGAAGTTGTAAACCACACAAATGTTACTCTTAAGGGTATCGAGATAAAATTGGTGCAGGTGGATACGTATAACGTCAAGGGACATAAAGAGCCAAAGATTGTAGAGGAGGTGAGAGGTACCGATGTTAAATATGGTGCAGTACAGAGCAATGAGTGTAAAACATTTTCGGATGAAATAAACATTCCAATTGGTCTGGCATCGTTTGGCCATTCAAAGTTGTTTTCAAGGGATTATGCTGTGTCCATCGTAGCTATAATTCCACTGCCTCACCGTAACTTAGTTCTGGAAATACCGGTGCAAGTGATTGACCGCCTGGATGGCACTTGTGAAGAACAGAGTGGTTCAATGGACCCCCCATCTTACTGGGAAGCTATGGGGGAGGTTAAAAAGGAAATGCCAGAGAAAGTGGGTGAAGACAGCTCTGATGATGAAAAATCATGAATACAGTCTTGGAAAACAGCAGATAGTGGTTGAGTAGTTGCACAATCTAAGCTACTCTACTCATAATCTGAAACTAAAATATGAATTGAAAAATCCAAAATTCTTCTCTATTAATTTACTATATGAAATAAATAAGCTTATTTATGTAAAAAGATGATGATAATATAGATAAGGTAATGATAATATAGTTATAATTTTCATTTTGTTATTCTTTTAAAAGTGTAATATACATACCTATATATTACATGTCTTTTCAATTTTATTTAGTGTAGAAGAATGAATACCACAGATTTTTTTACTAATATGCAGCTAGCTTGAAACCATGAAAAATAAACCATAATTATGAGTTACATAAGCATTCTTATTCACTTATTTCCTGTGTTACAGACACGCGAGTGATCATAGACAAAAAAAAAACATAGACATAAAAGTGGACTTTTATAATAAGTATGTTGTTGTATCTCTATTAAATACCTAAATATGTGGTTTTTTTTTCATAAGTGTTCTCTTTCTTCTTTTTGGGGTATGGAATGGGTCCTTAGTACCTATATCATTTTTAATTATTTTACAACAGTTATTGTTTCACGCATATGACATGAAAGTAAACAAAACATTTGCCAAACTGACAAAATATTACTAAGTACTCTACTCTGTTGATTCCTGGTTTTTGTGATGGGTTCAGAATATTAATAATGGACAAGAAATCTGCATAAGTTGGCCACTAGGAGCGCTGCAATCGCTTGACCCAAACCATCTGTCAATTACATAGAGAAATATTTGTTGTTATTGGTTTTCCTTAAATTATTAAAAAATGCCGCGCTGTGCAGTTCCAGGATGCAATATGAGAACCGGACGACACGTATTTCCGAAAGACTTGGTATGTATCTGGGGCGGGTATAATTGCATTGGGATGTCTTCATTTTCATCACAAATAACTGAACCAAAATTAAAATTGCGGTCAATATTTAACTATTTAAAACAAATCTACTTAAAGTTGTCAGCTAAAAAACCCGTAAATATTTGACAGCTGCAGTGTTTGGGTTTTGGTTTGGGTCAAGCGTTTGCAGCGCTATCTAAGTCGAGCTTTGCGTATTCTTGTCCATTGTTTCTGAAATCTGGTAAACAAAACAATGAGGGCCACAGCATTTTTGATCACCATGGGGCGCCACTGACGTACAGGTTTACACAACTTAAAAGGCGCGTGGATTAAGCAATAATAGACTCTGCGTTAACGGCTTAAGTGCTTCGCCGCGCGCCTTCTAAGTGGTGTCGTGCAATAAGAGATTGTTTTCGAGGTGGTGATTGGATTGGAAGGCTGTATAGCTGTCAAATCAAACCGCGCAAAATGGCTGCCTTAGCCGATACCAACGCCACTAGCGCCCCTAGGGGATTTTTCACTCGCGACCTTTTGTGGCTTTTGAATGAGTCTGCGAGTGAATTCGGCACTAGAGGCGCTCGAGTCCTATGAGGTACAGTGTTGCCATTTTAGCACATCATGCAACACGCTAAATTAGCAACGTAAATTGACATTATTGTATGAAATTACAAACTTTGACATTGACAGCCAACACCTTATAAATAGTGGCGCCAACTAGTGCGTAAGCCCTCATTCATTCAGTTTATATGACCACCTGTTTAAAGTGTTTTTATTTTTCAGTCGTGTTGCCGCATATTGGCAGCGCCACCGTGCGCACGCGCAACGACATGGCCGAACTCGCCGCCAACAACCTCGTGAACGCACTCTCCGGGAAACCCCTCATCACACCGGTGTTGCCATAACGTGTGTTACCATGAACAAAAGTGTTGCCACTGGTCAACTCTGATGTCGACTATCTCTAAGGCTGACTTGCTCATTTGATACAACCTTAACCGAGTTAAGAGGCTAACCCGTAACCCGTGGTTAACGGCTCAGTGCAAGTGGCCCTAAATCGATAAGACATATTTTTCTTAAATAGGTAAAATAATGGATCTAATTTTATAAAAATGTAGAAAATATTAAAATCAATTTTGAAATTAGTTGTTTATTTGTATTCATTATGTGAGGGATACTATTTTATTAGATAGGATGAAATAATATAAGAATTATACAAAGTAATTTATTTTTCAATAAAATTCTAGGAATATAAAATTAATGTACTTAATGAAAACATGAGTATGTAAAATAAGTGTACCTACATGCTGCTGAATTTTTGATATTCCTTATATAGGAGTAAGAATGAACTTTATGACGGTGTATTGTTTGTATATTCATTTACATACATCATCTTCTTATCTTATATATAAAAATTAATCGCCGTGTGTTAGTCTGACTAAGGCTCGAGAACTGCTGGACCGATTTGGCTGATTCTTTTTTGGTTTTATTTACCTCGATTCTGGGAAGGTTTAGGAAGAAAAAATATCGCGATAATAACTTTGTATGGTAATCCGTGGTGATACGAAGTTCACCGGGCGGGTTAGTAGTAACTAATGATTATGAATGGAGACATACCTTAATACAGTTTCATGTATTGTAATGGCTACACCTTCTCTTTAGAAAGTTTAAACCTAGTTTAGATACAGGGATTAAGCATGCTATTTACATATATCCATCATACAAACACTAGATATTTTTTGCAGAGAACTTAAATTAGCCATATATCGTGCATAAATCCATCTGACATCTGTAAATCAAAATAAATTCACATAATAATAATAATGGTCTCTCAATATATCTCCGAAAGTTACGACTTGCATTTAAGTGTTCCAATTCAAGGAATATATGAATACATATTTACATCATATTAAGAACTCAAGTTAAGCTTCTTGAGTTCATAAACTCTTACTATTAGCCAGGAGAATTTTTAGTAAAAGGCTTGTATTGTATACATTTTTAAGAAGAATGTTAACAATAATTTCCTTGAATTATACTGGAATTATCCTAAGATCACATACTTGATACATCACTGCACCCATATTAATTGATCGATTTGACATGATATTTTTTTCTTAGCCACATCACAATAAGCATCTATAGAAAAGTGTCAAATACCAACATGTTTGATCATAGGATAAATTCCACTATAAGTCCCTCCTAAGTGTTATTAGTTTAAAGTTGCTCTCAAGGTGCATCAGCCACTACAGCGAGCTCCTTCAGGCACGGCTCAATTTGGCTCTCCAGCGACAGTATATGGCCCGTATTGCAGTTGTCGCTGCCGATGAAGGTAATCACCAAGGGGAGTTTGTTCATTTGAATAACCTGAAAACGCAATAGAGATTGAGAAGCTGAATTCACACATATTCTCAAGTTTTTTTCTTCTCTTTTAAATAATGGCTTCTGTCTTTATGCAAGACATTTTCACAAGTGTTAAGTAAGTATAATTAGCATACACATACAGGCAGTACAGCAGTACAGCAGTGCAGTAACAATAAATATGGTATGAAAGATAAATCAAGTAAAAATGGGGAAACTCAATGAACATTAACAGTTTCATTTGGAGTACAACTTGACCTCCATACTAATATTATAAATGGAAAAGAAACTCTGTCTGTTTATCTGTTATCTCTTCACACTTTAACCACTGGACCAATTTGGATGAAATTTGGAATAGAGATAAGTCCCGGGAAAGGACATTTAGGCTATTTTCTATCCCGCAAAATTGCAAAGATCCTGTGAGAACGCGATAACCAAAGTACGAGGGCGACGTCGCGAACTCAAGCTAGTTTTTTAATAATGTAGCAATAAAATGTATCAATGATCCAATCTGGGGTTGCCATAGAACTCTAGGCGTAGTTTTAGGGGAAATATAACGCATTTTCTTTAAACCATACCTGGTAGCTAGAATACATCGATATGATAGTTTTGTTTCTTCCCAAGCCAAGTTTACTGGCCTGGTCTGTCGCCATTCCGAATGTTGATATGAAATTAGGTCGCAAAGCCAGCTGCGGCGCTCTCTCCGTCACGGCTCGCACGAGGGGCACCCCATCCCTATCAGTGATTATAATACTGTGGAGTCCGTTTACTCTGAAAGAAAGATTCAAATGAGAACTTTGCATATTTGTTTAGGTACTTAACAAGTCCAGTTTATCTTCAACAATATAGGTACATACTTTTCTAGCAAATGATTTAAGTATTTACGTAAATCGTCAACCATTTTAGGGCGTTAATAACTTGTTTATACCTAAAAATACAACGAAATGAAATGACTTAAGTTTCACTTCACAATATTTGACTGATTTTGACACTACTGACAGCCACTTTGACATAAAAAGTGAACAGGCTGACGTTGACAGTAATACGATGTTATTGCAGTGACTGTTATAGTCGCCGTAGCATACTTATGTAGAGAAAGTCCAAGTGCAATGATTGATATAAAATAAATAATACATATTTCAACTGGCTAGTTGAGTTTGTGCATTAATTTATTGAAAACTATATTATAAACGGAATCCAAATAATGTGTATATATAACATCGTTCTTAACCTTATATCAAACAGTAAGTCAATTCCATAGACAAATCTTGTTTTGTTTAAAACCATGACTAAAAAAAAAGGTCGATCTGTTTATTACGTCTTTCCAGACATTTTCTGTTCTGGAAAAAATATGAATGGTTTTTCACAGGTAATAATTGATTCTCTTAAGCGAGGAGAATATTAATAACAGCTATATAAAACAGTGTCCAAAATTCCTCCAGAGAAGGCATACGTAGAATAAATGTTTTTGTCTATTGCTAAAATGAAAATGGCAGAGAGGGACTGACAGTCAGGTCTGCGATTTTCGTAGTTTATTTTTGGGTACAATAATTACTGCCTTTGTGCTTTTTTGGAGAGTGAATGTGTTACTATATAAAGCATTACTTGTAATCGTCTAGTGTGCAATTAAATCTATAAAAAGTTAAACCTGACGCAGTATGTTGCAATTCTTTGTAGAAAAATAACTTTGGCACAATGATAACAAAAGATGTAAAAAATCGCCTTCATATCAGTGCGCGTTCTTTTTCGTCAGATGTGTACCGTGGGGATTAGCGAGTCATGATTAGTTAGCGGCCGTGAAAGTTTAGGGAAGCATACGTAACTGGTTCAAAAGTGGTTTCAGGAACGTGACGTCACGGACTCGAAAATACGCTATTTGGTGTGTAAATAAGTGTCGTTCGGATGCGCAGTGGTGAGCGCGCGCTATCCGGTGTCCTGGGAAGGGCACAGTTCGCGGCGTGAGGTCCGCGAGGATGGGCGGCGATGTCTGCCCCGTCCCAGAGCGCCTCCACCCCGCCAGCCTGTGCCTGCACTAACATATCGCTTATGCAACTGTTCCACGAGCTCAAACAGAAGTTCCCCAGCGTCCCCGACCATGTCGTGTCCAACACAATCGAGCTCTATTGCCACGACAAGCAAGCCTGCGAAACACAGCTCCACAGCGAAGTCAAGGCTTCCCTCACGCACGCGTACCACGCTTCCTCGTCGGCCGCCGCGCGCCAGCTCAACGAGAACAAGCTCAGCGCTCCGGCTAAATGTCGGAATCAACCGATATTCAAACATGATGCTCCTCAACTAACTGCAATCAAAGCTGTCGCTTGCCAGGAGCCACAGACTGCTGTTTTAAGCACCAGCATAACAACAGATGAGAATGAAAACAACAAGGTAAACACTGATGCTAATCAAAATGTTGTTAAATCCTTTGTCAAGGAGGAGTTCATCAACAAAGCATCTCCAGTCACAGTTATAAATATTGACAACTGTGTTGCCAAGTATAGTATTGAATCATCAAGTGACTTGGAGTTGACTAACGAGACACCTAGAGAACAAGTTGGTACACCACCATCAAATCCACCAGAACCAGAGAGCACAAATTATAGGATACTTAAGAGTAACAAAATAAGATCAAACTTGAATGAAAAGTTAGAGAAAGGCAAAGAGAAGAAAAGCATCAAAAAGGAGGAGCCGCCAAAAAAACAGGAGTCATCTAGAACTGAAACACCAACATTAAAAGAACCCATACAGGATAAGCCAAAACGGCCGAATACACTTGACTTCATAAAACCCAATCCAGATATTGCATTTAGGCCACAGAGAGTGGCTGAGACCGAACAGTGTAGTGTCTCATCTCCTGCCCCCCCTAAAACTGAAGCACAGTCAGTTAAAGAGACAACTCCTGGGGGAACATATAGACCGGAGAGAGGGTTCCCTGTGAATGTTTCAGTTAATGTTAATTGTCATATGGACTATGGATATGATCCTTGGTTAGAGGACTATAGCAATCCGAGACCTATAACATCTGTAAATCTGACTGTTTGTACTCCAACTTCGAACATGGCGAGTCCGATAAGGGAGTCGAGGGAGGATGATGGGTTTGAGGGCCATGTGCTGGTGACGGTGAGCCCGAGCACGACGCGGGGCCCGCCGCGGCGCCGCGCGCCGCCGCCACCGCAACCGCAGCCTTCGCGGCTGGAGCCCCAGAGACCAGCACGAGCGGCGCCGGAACCTCCAGACCTATCACATGGTGAGTAAACTGAGACCTTCCAGTACACGACATGTCTAAATTACCTCTAATTATTTTGGTGTGCCTAGTTTTACGTGTGAAAAAGTATTCACAACAGACACATTATCCTTTAAATTTATTGAACCAATACTTTGAACAAATAAAGGCAAGCCTAAACTACGAATATCAATAGTCAAAGTTCCATTATCTATGATTACTGATACAGAAAAACCAAGTAAAATTCATAATTCGTCATGCATCCATGAGGAATGTAATGTAACCTTGTATTCTAGTAACAGTTTATTCAAATATTAAAAAGGATTTTTTAACCTTCGATTACTTTCCCTTTGCCAATTACCAGATTACAGCAAAACTGATATTTACTTTCACAAGCTCTTCAGGCGCTGCGCAGCCCATGCATCGATTCATAAATCATAACCCATGATCAGGGAAGAGCGAGACCTTTAATTTTGTATTTTTTTATTTTTGTTAACTTTTTTTCATTCGGCTTTTTGGCGCCATTTGCTCTACTCGCTCTACCTACTCCAGTGCCGGTTAAGCACAACCTCGGACATACCATAACCGCTTGATGTCCAGATCGTTCCCTCATCGAGCGCCAGAAGGAGCGGCTCGGGCGCCTGGCACGCGCGTTGGCGCAGGAGCGCGGGCGCCTCGCGCAGCTCTCCCGCGAGACTCACGTCCTCGCCGCGCCCCTGCCCTCCCCCGCCGCCGCCCAGAAGCTGAGGGACGACGTCGAACGCCTCCGAGACCAGTGCGACACCCTTGCAAAACGCCTCGAGATGGGTGGTAACACTAACTTCGGTAAGTCGCTTTATATATATGACTGTAAAGTACAATCTTTAGCTTCACCTATTTTCTGCAGATGTACCCCTGCTTTGCATCCGTGACAGCTTTTACATATACTTTTTTTGCTCTTCATTTGAAAATGAACCTTAGCAGGTATATCCTTAACAGATTCTTGTCTTAAATCATGTCAGAATCGTCGGCCGATTCTACTGTCCAGATGTGGCCAACTTGCGAAATGATATGATTTCTGATACTGAACTCTTTCTTTAGTGCAGTTTCATTCTCACCACTCGCAATGAATATACATGAGCATGACACATTCACAAAAGCTTCCCACACCTTCCTACATACCCATTGAAATAACCACACCAATTCGTCGTGTTGTGTCCTTTTAATTTGCTAACACCAGTAAGAATTTACACTGATCTTTCTAAAGGTCGCCACGGCGTCCCAGTGGGATAGCTATTAGTGCTGGAGTGCGGGTCCCAGTTCCGATTGGCCGGTTTACTAACATCAGTAGGTAAATTACTAACCATGTTTTGTTGCTGTATATCTACCCTAGAATATTAGGGTATTTAAATGGTATTCAAAACAGACCAACCACTGACGGGAAACAACAAAGTTCACAATACCTTTTAAAAATTCAAGTATTTTTTTATTTAAAGATCCTTTTTAATCCTTACATTGAGCAGATTGCGTTTTTCGACCAAGCTTCGAATCTCGGACTTTTTTCGTAGTTGTTATGCTGACAGTGTGGCTGACTAGACTTAAACAAGATAATAATGGCAGCAGATGAAATGAGGTGTTTGGTTCGTTTTGTTTGAGTAGTCTTATGGGGTCTGGACATTTGTTTACAGTTGCACTCTAACATCTTCACAGTAAGATCGTGCGTGATCGGATATTTTTGATGACGTTCATCAACATCATGTCAGCCGAAGGCCGAAAGACGTCCACTGCTGGACATAGGCATTTATGATGACCTTATTCGCTTCCATTACATCTAATGGCGCCTGTACATAAATTAACCGTCGTGTTCCAGAGCAAGAGGACACGGACAACTTCTACAACAACATCTACACGGGGCAGCGGCCGCCGGCGTCCTGGCAGTGCCACCTCTGCACCTTCAGGAACCACCCGCTGCTCGACAAGTGCGAGCAGTGCGACATGCCCCGCGTCTTCGTAGGTACGTCCCCCGCTAGAACTTACGACTCGGGCTTCGGCTCATTCCGTGACAAATCAAAGAACAAACGACCAGACCTCAGTGACGCCATGGCGAATAGAGTGTAATTATAAAGTGTTTCCGAATTATCCGCTTTCCTAACCGAAGCTTTGTGAATGAAGTGTTACAGACAGATCTGTGATTCGTAAACTTTGCTCCCCCGAGCATGTTAAGGCATGAACCTTACCCGGATTAACATTAAAGAGAATACCAAATGGATTATTACAGACATTACGTTGGTATTTTCTTTCCAGTGTCTTTGTTGTGGAAGTGAAGTGTTTAGACAATTTTATAAACTGTTTTTGAACTTCTTGCATGTGTGCTGATCTATTTTCTACAACTTGACTGGATTAACCACTTAATTCCTATGTGTTGTAGATGTTTGAGAATTTATATATACTTAGACAGTTTAAGCATCTATAAAATTGTAGGATTGGACTGTTAGAATATTTAATTAACGATTTTGTGATACGGAATCATAATAAAGAATTGAGCTAATGAATAAAAAGGAAATATATGAATATTGTTAAGATTGCATAAGGATCGTTCTAAATTTCGGGGTTTCAAGCCAGATTTTACGGGAGGGTGCTATTTGAATGAACCAAAATGTACAATTCGGAATCATTAAAATCTAATTCTAGTAAGTAGATGGATTTCCAAATTAAATCGCCATTCTCACTTTTCAATTTATTGAAAGTATTGGTGCAAATAAAGAGGCCTTAATCGTAATTATTTAGTGAGAATAATGTCTTTGTCCTCACACTGCCTTCTAGTTTTAGTATAAATTGTATATCGTGGTTAATAAATTAAGTTTACAAATAAATTATGTATTAGATTTGTTAGAGATGAAACGAATGATATATTTATTGCTTTTACGTATTTAAATTGACTGAAACATCACGTGTTAACATGTCATGTCAATAAGTTCATTATGTGACATTCCAAGATCTCACTTTTTAGACTATTTGCGCCTTGCCAAAAATGTCTCCTAAAAATATTTATTTTTCCGTTGAAAAAATTTAGATGTTATTGCTCATCTGTATTGCTCAGTTCGCACAACAAACAATACGCTCACGACACGACTTATACCCATAATGGATAGCACCAACATAATGAATGAATTAATATATACTAGAAAATTCTACAAAGGCGATCGGTATTATAAATCAGATTTACAATCACTTGATCATGTGATCAGTGATGATGACGAGTAGCATTTAATAATTATTATAGTTGTCCTCAGAAATTTAACTGTGATAGACGCAGGGCTTTATGATAATAATAATAATTCGAGCTGCTTATCAATTTAAAAGCGTTTATGTCACGTACATACTAGTATGTGCTTTAATAATAAAATTAATAAATGACGATGAATAATAACTAACTGACAATGTTTCCACGCAGCAGAAGTGCAGAACATCGTGTTAACACGTTTTAATGATAAACAATTGTAATTTGGGAAAATTGAAAAGAAGCAAACTAACCTGAGTGCTAAAATCAAATAAAAAACACAGATTAAATAAATTGCCTTAATTATAATATTATTGATTTAGGTCTCAAGCGCGTGATTTTACATATCGTAGAAATAGACTATAATTTCCCGCACATACATATATCACCGTTTGTATAATTAATCTTATAGAATTCACAATGGATACTTAACATTTAAAAGTACTTAACATTTAAATTTGAATCATTGTAATTTATAGCTGTCTAATTTAATTTTTTTATTTACTTTATCTCTTTCTTTAATTAGTCATTGTGTTACAATGAAATTCCTACTTAAATAATTAAACATCTAATAGGAAATAAACTTAGGTAGACAAAAAAATTGGTACAATTATTGCATTTTTTCGTAATATTTTATTTCATATTAATCCAGATTATTTTAAGAGATTTCAATGGAGATTTGCTGTTTGTTATAAACACAATAATAGCGTTAAAACCATCACATAACTATTTAACATCACAAATATCACAATTCATAGTTGATATAAATGTGTACCTTCTAGATTTTCTATCGGTACAGTAGATTTTAAACATATACTTAAGCACAAATATATCTTGGTTAGCTCGTTGATTTGTTGTAGCTTTTAAGAAATTTTGTAAAGGTGATGTTATATTTAAGTTGTTATAGTTAGTTATTTAGGCAGGTGTATTTTAATTATGTGATCAATGAATTTATGTATATTGAGAATAAATGTTTACATTCGAATAGAAGTTTGCCTTTACATGCTAGGTTTATCTTTTTTATTGGATTTAACTCATCAGTCGAGGTAAGTTTTGTTTTTTCTTCTAACATCCCATAACGAGTGTTGTCAGTGGAATGCTTATTTGTTTGATAATATCTGTTTCTAGTTAATAATTATGTTGATATTTGTTATTTCCTACAGTTCGGGCGCACGACGGCATCACGGTGCGCTTGATGCCAGGCCGTCGAAGTGGGTATACTTTGATTACTATTTTATTTACAGCATTAAAACCAAGCATTAATAAAAAAAATATATTTAACATTTTAAATAATAGGGTATTACACCATTTTTAGTATTGTGGTTTAAAATGATCCTTATGTCGGATTGAATCACAAGATTTTTTATTTCGATTTTCTGAATGGGATAAATACCTTAATAAGTACTTTGAAATTTTCATTTTCAGTTTTCGCACTAAAAAGCTAGCCGCCATGTTTGCTTGGTCTGTGACGTCACTAGGATAGTAAATATAAGTACATAGTTATATTATGTAGTAACCAAACAAGTGAAGTCTTGAACTTAAAACGGTCACAGCAACTAACAATATGGCGCCTACAGTTTTGGGACAGATTAAAAAACATTCATAAATGGAATTATAAAATTATTTATGCATTTTTATGATTAAATTCGATGATCTCAAAAGCAGTATTTCCCGATTTATCCTTGAATGGTGTATAATACCCTAATTACAGTTCTTATTTATCATTTTGAATACATTGCAAGGAAAATGTCCCGTTCGATATTTATTATACCTAATAATAATAAGTCTGTTGAAGTCACGTGACCGTATGTATGTATGTCCGGGGTTAACTCGAAAACTACTGATTGGATTGCAACAAAATGTGGCATGGGTGTAGATTATACAACACAAATCAACATTATAGGCTACTTTTTATCCCGGAAACAAAATCCCGCTGGAACACTAAAACCGAATTCCACGCGGACGAAGTCGCGGGCAGAAGCTAGTTTATTATTATTTGTTACTAGTTTATAGTTATACCAGGCATGTGTTTGCGGTTAACCAAACGCGACTGTTTTTATTTGGGGAAGGGGAACTACCCTGCATTTCAGTGGTTAGTCGTCGAACCATTTCGTGAACGCTTTATTTTTTCTTTTTTAAATATATCATTTTCTGTTTCCAAATGCTAAGCAAGTAAGCATTTCAATAACATGGAATGGTTAAATTACGTGAATTGACTACCTATTTAAGTCAGATCCATTCGAAAGCCCACGTTTAATTTTCGCAGGCTTTTTCACTTTGTCAGTAATTAAAAAAAAAATGTTTCTTTCAGAATTAGTTCGATCGTGGGTGTTATGAATGCAGCGCGAGGCGTCGGCGTCGCCGCGAGTTCCCTAAGTGCAGCGGTCGACGAAACTTATCTGTGATATTCGCATTTGGTTAGGGTTTACGAAGTCTGATCTATTAGTTTATACGCTGTGGCATTGGGACGGTCCAGTGGACGTACAATTCTCTACTCGGATAAAGTTTACAGAAGCCTAGCATGAGAAAAAATATCTGCCGAGTAGATATTTCTCAGCATAAGCAAGGCTCTTCTATCCAATGTTATCATATCAAGAGTAGGTATATCTTATGATTATTTGCGTTATAGCATAGCCTAAATAACGCGAAATGTAATGATGATTGTTTAGATAATTTTAAGAATTTCAATGAAGTAAATCAAGTTGTGCAATCAATCCATCAGTAAAGTTGTTAAGTCGAACGAATCTATGTAAGTATGTACATAATACGTACTCTCAAAGTAGCTGCTTTAAATCTAATTTTAATTCAAAATTTAGTGATAGACTTTCCTAATGCCACTAGTGTCGCGGCTACATATATCGAGTTCACATTCCAAATTGTTATAATAACGTGTTTATTTTCCTATTCACAAAGTGCTGTACCAAATGCGAATAACTGACCGTTATTTTCGTGAATACTGCTGCACTTGAGGTGAATAGGGAACGTAGGTTAAGGTTTGTTTGAGCTGGTAATACTGCCAGACGATTGAGGATTTTACGCTTGTATTATGGACACTAAGGATCGCTAGATCCTATTGTCGTATTTTATCGATTATTTGCGCTATTGAATTGACTTAAACGGACTACAGACTTTACAAATCTATCATTTTATTTTTATTGATCAAATTGAAATAATGAAATGTCCTTTATTACTATATGAATTTTCTGTTGTAAAAAAGTCTCTATTTGTACAACTAACTTGTGTTGCATTTAGTCAATTTATTGATAGTCAAACCACACACACACCTGATTGATTATGCAGGTACCTACAGGACCTCGATTAAACTGAATCAGAATAACAGAATATTATGATGTTCATCAGTAGAAAGCACATTTGGTAATTTGCATCTTTTATTGTTTATGCATCTCTTCTCTTATATCTTACATTTACACTTTGTGATAGGATAGACTATTAGTTCATGGTAACATGTAAGTGCGAGCCGTTTAACTGTTGATCCAGTGCCAACTTGATCATGATCACTTTATGTTTGTTACAGAAACAGTGATAAGCACATTAACTCCGATTTTGGAACATTCACAATTTTCTCTTTAAAGATGGTTACGTAGGTAACGTAAAGGGAATTTATTATGAATTTAAAATAATGATAGTAAATGTGTTTTGTATCATCCGCAGCTTTGTATGCGTACATTTGTTAAAAAAACTACCCTACTCGATGAAGGAACTAAATTTTCAACACAACATTGCATAGGTGAAACATGTAACGAAAGAAATTCAAGAAAATGTTTTGTATCAGGCTTTCATTGACAGTTTGGGAACGCTCATAGATATTTTATTATTGAAGCATAGAATAGTGGTTCGTTGAAGTGTCGCTTTAACTTCTGTATCGTTAATTTTGCCTTTATGACTTCGTGTTTTCCTTACAGGCTCACTTCGTTCACATTCACAATTCGTCCACATTCTCATCTCATCTACATTCTCAACTCGTCCAATAGAGGTCCCAAATTCTCCACTTCCTATCGCCTCCACATTCCCAATTCGTGCGTATTCCCAACCCGTCCACATTCCCTTGCTGCTTGCTGCCATTGCCAGTTCATATAGGAACCCAAATTTTCAAAAATAGGTAGAATAGACAGGTAATAGCGGCGCGCAGAGGGGCGCAGCGAAAAGTATGTTAGTTGTTTAATTGTAGGTATGTATTATACAACGCACGAATCGAGCGAGCACACCGCGGCAGCGGTCGGCGAGGGCCAGCCAGAGCCGAATAATAAGCATTTTAAACGTGTGTGTGTATCGTGTTAATAATGCATTCTGGCAGAATGTAAAATGGGAATGTGGCCGAGATGAGAATGTAGACGATATAGGAATGTGGACGACATGGGAATGTGGACAATATTACAATGTGGACGAAGTGAACCTGAAGGGCGTCTTCGTTTTTTTTTAATTTATTACTTTTCTTTAAAAAAAAATATGAAATTTTATATTAAACAGCATAGGGCTCCAGGATTTTTCGATACTCAGTGTTTAACCGTCGCTTTTAAATTTCGTTTTATGCTATCCTTATTTCACGAGGATAAGGCAAGTGTATCTCGATTTGGCTTATGATTTTGGTTCCGAATGTCGTAAATTGGGTGCCTAAGAGCAATGCATTTTGTATCAATATTTTTTTCATGTTGGACCTGTGTAGGTACATTCATATTTTTAGTTATGGGTGATTCCACAAGAGCGTTTCAACCGCCGACAGTCCGTTGTTTTGTGCAATTTCCATCAGACAGTTGGCATTTTATGGTAGTACCCTCTTTAAAAAAATACACAAAAATCCCATGTAAATCTGCTGGAAATTGCACAAATATTTGCATTGTATCAAGGAAACAGGATGAGCGGGTTCTCATAATGAAGTTTAAAAGCAGTAGAGGGTCGAAAGTTCGAAACTCTTTCGCGCAAAGCTGAAAAACGCTATGTATCTAATTCATCGAATTCTTCCTTAAACGATAACCGTCAGAGGAGACGAATATAGCTAATTACATATATTACAGTTGTAACATCTAATTGTATGAGCAAAAATGATGATCAACTAAAATGGTGGATTTGATTCATTTACTTGATGCAATATTATGACTTCTCTACACAATAATGGACACCTTTGGACTATAAGCACTAAATATAAAAATGTAAAAAAAAAAAATATGTTCACTAAAACCTACTGTGATTTCTAGTCGATGCTCCGAATTTCTTTTTAATCGTGGATATGTTTGTAATACACTATTTCATATATGTATTTTAAGATTTATGTAAAGCATTTTCTCATTTAAAACTTTACCTGACGAAAATTAGTAGGCAGTTGAATATGTTCTTGGTCTTTTCATGATTACTCACTACTGAACTTTGCGATACCAAAGATTGTACAAAGGGCATGTGTAGGTACAAACTTCTTGTTACAATACTACTAAAGTGAAATGAACAGTCGAAAGCGTTACTATAATCACTTGAATCTTATTTGGTTGTGTGTGTGTTGAGGTCAACTTTTTACTGTTCTTACACAATCAGAGGCTATCTCCCTGTTACCTATAGGATCGCTCACGCGTCGCGTGAGCTTTAAGCAGCTAGATTTAAAGTTCAACTTGACGCGTGAGCGATCCTACAGGGAACAGGGAGATCCCCTTCGAATATAGCCCCAGACTATTATAAAGTAGCAACAATCTGATGATCATGACATCGAACATGGGGTCGACGCGGAATTATGCTACATAAACTTAATGTCCACAGTTCACGCGATAAGAGCGAAAAAGACTTCGAAATATTTGGCTCAATGAGGGTCATCAGTAGAAAACATCCATTTCAAGAAGCCATATTTAGCCATTCTACTCTATGTAGCAGACGACTCCTACAACTATGGCTAATGCACTATTAGAATAACTATAATATGCAGACTATTTTTTTGGGGCAAGGGGTGAACTAGATCCAGAGCGGTGGGGGGGCAGCACCCTCCTCCCTCGGTGCCAATGTTTGGTCCTGTGTAAAAATGTCATTCTATTTATAGGAACTTATTTGTATGAGGCACTTTTAATTGGTTTCCGGTTTCTAGCACATTCATAACATTGTTTACTGCAAGTTTTACTGCAAATTTAATCGTAAGGTTATGGATTTGCCACGGAAGCAAATGGAATAATCTCTTTTTATGTCAAGTTGTCAACATTATTTTTTTTGTAGGAATTTGATAATAAACCATATTAAACTGCTGCAACTTGTCCTAATATTTGTAAGAATTTCATGTAATTGTACCCTGAAATTAATTAATTTACAGCCACAGAATCAACATTAACAGAGATATGATTTCTGATAAATTTTAACTTATTTCGACACAAAATGACATTAGGAAGATGTTGGTTACTACAAAGTAGCAAAAAAACTGTCAATATAATATGAAAAAGAAATTTAATTTTATATACCATTATTACGCATAGAGTTATTTGTTTAATACAACTTGTGGCAACTGTGGACAGTAATCCACTTAACTCAGTGCAATGCCTCATACATATATTTGATGTCAGGCAGGTCTCATTTATTTTGAGGAACCATGTATTTACTTTATACAGATCCTTGGAAATAAGAGCTTTTAGTTTTTTTTGATAATGTAATCTTGTATGTATTTAATATGTACTTATTAGCACATTTATCACAATAAACTTGTTACTGAATTTTGTTTACTTCATTTGTTTTCATTTAATTATCATTCAGTGTTTAAATTTTGTTCATGCTTTGAATAAGATTTA
Organism: Aethes cnicana; assembly: GCA_963971205.1. Classification (NCBI taxonomy): domain Eukaryota; kingdom Metazoa; phylum Arthropoda; class Insecta; order Lepidoptera; family Tortricidae; genus Aethes; species Aethes cnicana. The sequence continues at coordinate 2,887,348 of OZ020287.1, read as the reverse complement.
CTCTATTAAGAACCTTAGGAATATTGCGTGATTTATTCAATTAAATTTTTATGGCATTATTACTGTGGTAATGAATAATAATATGTTTCTCTACAAGTATTTTAAACATTAAAATCGAGATTATGAACACATACAATTTATTCAAATATGTACATACATTAAAAGTAAAAATTCTAAAATATTTACATCTAGCTACTAACTTACAGTCCAATTTAAATGGCAGTGCCTCTCTCCAGATTTTGTTTGATCTCAGCCGTGTGCTCCCCATAGAACCGCTCCAACTTCTTGTTAAACTTGGCATTCCTCTCATTAATGTAATCAATATCCGCATCGTCATTATGGATGCGTCTGCGTGAGTACTTCGCCCGTTTGGCAATCTGGCCCTCGAGGTCATCCACCATTTTATCAACAGCTTCCTTTCTGTCTTCGTGCATACCGTGTATGATGACATTCGGTCCACCATAGAAGGAATCGCCATACTTTTGTCTCTGCTTCTCATATTGTTCCATGTCTGCTGCTGGCATGTTTTTGACCAACCTATTGTATTGCCGTACTGTGGCTTGTTCGTATGACGAGAAACCTTGGTCCGGATTTCGTTTTTTCTTTTTCCGTTCCAATCGCTCAGCTTCAACAGCGGAAATGGTGAGAAGTTTTACTCGGTCGTAATCTTTGCCGCTCTTTTCTGCGTCTTCACGCTTTTTCTGGTCGTCGACGAGCCATTCCGCCTGTCGTCGCTTAGCTTCGTAATTCGCAGGAAGCTTGTTTCTAGCCTCTTCAGCCACTACCTCCTGGTGATTATGCGTCCTGGCCTCATTCCTAGCAGAGTGGAGAGAACGCAGTCTTTTCATTCGTTCCGCTTGTTTTTCGGCAAAGGTCATTTCATTTGCAGATGAAGATGGCTCAGCTTGTTCTGTTGTGCTCATTTTGATGGTATACGATCCTTAAATTAATAAATGAATACGTCGAACAAATACAACGCAAATTTTTAGTTTGCGTGACGCACTTCGCACTTCAGTGTCATTTGTCAGTCATATCAGTCAACTGTCAAACAGCCACAGAGAAGGACAAATCCATTCCAGTGTGTGTTGCCATCAATAAATATACAGAATACGCTTTTGCCGAAAATCATCAACAAATCAAAATATAACAGTTTATCCCGTAAACTGATGTTATTAATAACTATCATTTGCTTTCGATCATGAAACAATAATTCAAATTGAAAACATTTTTATCAAACATTGCTGTGAAGTGAGCCTCTTGTGTAACGACAGACAAAATTTGATCGACCGAACGAAGTGAAGTGAGTCAGTCAATCGGTGTTTTGATACGGTGGCGGTTGTGTGAAAAAGTGTATAAAGCGTACATTTTTTTTTAAAGCCAAGTGTTTCTCGAGTTCACGATGTCGGATGAAATCGCAGAAAATGGAACAGCGAACGGCGACGTGCCGGAAATCGAGCTGATTATAAAGGTAGCGTAGTTTTTTGCACGTGTTGTGCTACGCGGTGCGCGAGATTAGCCGCTGCACGCGCACTGCCTTCGCGGTTTGAAGAGTTGGCAGGGACGTGAGAGGCATAAAACATCTTGAGGATTCGTTTAGCTTCCAATCTGCGCCCTCCTCGGCGGTTTATTTGCGCAGGGGCACTTATATTTGCACTGAAATGCACACTCGAGTTCATGGAAGTATAATATTACTGCACTTAAAATGCGGGTAATGTAGGTCAGGCGCGACTTTGTTTTGTTCCCCTGCCATCTGGCGAGTTCTATTGCATTTGTTGTGTGACTTCAAAGTTATCTTCTTACATTATTTATGTTCTTATTTAAATCATCAATCAATAACATTATTTAAATTACTTCTTTTCCGTTGGTATTTCTTTCTGGTTAACAGACATAGCCAATTGTTATAAACTATGTCCAAATGCCCCGCCGTGGGACAGTTAAAGTTCTACCACATGTTTTGCTGTTTTTCCAATTTTTCCATCTTGCCTTAAAAACAATTTAATGATATATTAACTTTTTTCCCTTCTATTATTCCTTGTGGTTAATTATTACGTAGGTAATTTATAATTTTACAATATGATGTAATCACAAATATTAGTCATAATAAATTAATCATGTCTAGAGACACTTAAAATACTATGAGCATTAAACATTCAAAGTTGCATAGTCAAGAATAATGTCTTAAATTGTTTATTAAACACCATATATATATATAAATTAAAAATACTGTATTGGACCTATAATTTCATGGCAAACCACAGGACTTCTTCCTTAATAGCGATGTCATCCTTGTACAGTCGTCAACAATGAGATGTTTACGCTTTCACACCCTATCCCGTTGTATTAAGGTCCAAAAGTGTAAACATCTCTATTTCTATGATGTTGACTGCAGCAAGCACTGCACCTATGTCTGTTTTGTTGTTAATTAATTTGGTGTATCCGGCTTCCCACAACCTTCATATTCTGTAGTTTTTTTATCAAATACTATCTGCTTTTGTATTATTTCCTGTGCACACATTATTAAACAATTGTGCATATTATGTGTATTGGTAACTTACACATTCTGCAATGTTTTTAACTTCTGATCAGGTCTGAAATAGAACATATTGAAAAGCAACATCTTGTGAAGCTAGCACTGTACCCAAATCCTCTAGCTACCCAACTACTGGACAACTGCGCACTGTGAAACGACTGAAGAGGAAATATGTCTTATGAATGGGTAGAAGTGGCACTGGCCGCTTCACTCTAAAATGTCACTGCTCATCTTCAATTCCACTTATGATCTTGCGACCAATCACAGACGTAAAGAGAAGAGAAAAAAAACTTCTGAATCGCAGTACCTTAAATAATAAACAGTTTCCCCTTGCATGTATTCGGGTGGTGACCCTTCACAAGTTATTTTATGGACCAGAAGCTGTTGTTATTGTTCATCCATCTTTCAATCATCACAATATATTCCAACCACTCAATATATTTTATCCTCTTTATTTATTAATCCTAAAAAAATGCTACTGTTGACAAATACTTAAAATCAAATTTTCTGAAAGTTTGTAGGTAGTTTAGAATATTTTATTTTGTCATTCAATTCATTCCGAGTGACCTCTATAAATTCATGATCCTGCTTTACTTCCTGTAGATTCTTAATTTCTTATTTATTTAATTTTATGGCTAAATCTAAATACGAAACAGAGATTATAAATGTATTTCCAAGTCGAATTTCTTATACAAAATGTTAATGCTGCAAGTACAGCACAACACAAATTAGAAGGCGCGCGGTGAAGCACTTAAGCCGTTGCCGCAGAGTCTATTATTGCTTAATCCACGCGCCTTCTAATTTGTGTAAACCTATAAGTACATAGCAACATTTAATTTAATCAACAGATTAAATCAATTTGATAGTATGATTATGATATTGATTGATAATTGATAAAGCTTAGCCTATTTCCACACTTTCATCATTTTCATTCAAACTAATTATCAACATCATAATTCCATTTAACAAATAATTTAAACATGTTATCAATCAATATCCGTTATAGCAAGTCTGAAATCTTATCATAACTTAAATTCCCTACGAAATCGATATACCTACTATATGTGCACGAATGTAAATTAAAGAATAATGTAAGACTGAAATATTACTTGTTATCACCTTCTTTTTCATGCAGATACGTTAGTTTTTCGGCGAGCCTATACCTCGTTTATTACTTTGTCCTCAGTGTCACTCGGCGTTTCCAAATTAATAGAACTCGTGATCAGTCCACCCACAGGTACCTTAGGGCAAAATTGATGGATAGTTTACTTACACTCTTTCCCTATAAAAAAAATATAAAAGCTAAATGCCATCTCTCATACATGATTTGCATAAGCAGAATGTGTGGCGTCGACTATTTATCTCCTTTACCGGACAATTTGTCAGCTCCCGCCAAAAGACAGGGCTGCCAATTAACCCGCAGTAATTAACCCTTCCTCTCGAGCTCCACCGGCTGCCGAGCACCTGCGGCACCTGAGTATGCTATGACTTTGTTTGTTCACAATTTTTTTATGACCCTAGCATGGCAAAGATGGACTCAAATGGTTGTGTGAAATCCACGCTTAATCCAGGCACTTCACATTTGCCTATTTATGTTAACTTTACTTTCAAAACACAAGAAACAGAATGTTAACCAACCTTCTCTCATCCCGAACTTGGATAACTAACTATATTTGAGAAAAAAATCAGCATATGGTGCCGTTTACCGCACATGTTTGGTTGGGCCCACCCAACCCATCATCATTTCAGCCGAAAGACGTCCACTGCGTCTGTGGCGAGCCTTGGGGGAGGCCTATGTCCAGCACCCAACCCAACCCACCATGAATTCAGGAAGAACACATTGATAATGTCTTAATAGCTTCAAGAACTTTTCTAATTTGTGCTGGCCAGTCCACTAACGGGTTTCACAGTTTCACTCTCATACGGCCACACTTTCCTGCTTCGCCCTTTTTGCACGGAGCAACTGCCATCTAAGAGCCGCCAGGCACACATAACATCGTCGGCCACTTACCGATGAGCCAATAAGTAAATAGCATAAATATTTCGTGTCTGTTGGTCGTAAAGCGGCTTGTTTTGATCGTCCATCATAAGCGGACAGCGTTGAATTATATAATTTTAATTGGTATTGTGCGAATCGCGACGTTGGATGTTTTCATGGTAGTAAGCGCTTGATCAATGACTATGTATATGAAAGCCAGTGGCAGATGGGCAGTGCCGATTCCGTTAAAGCCTCATTTATGGTGCGAATACTAACGGAAAAACTTCTAAACAGATATCAGTTGAACGTTTTGCGAGTGGCTTCAATCGGTGCAGCGAATGCAACGTGAAGCGTGATTTTATCAGTCGTATTAAACACTTTATTTTGAACATTTTCCTCCTCTGGTTGGATCCAGTCTAATCCACTTTCATCTAAGTCTAAGCTAACATTATTAGTCAACTTCAAATACAGTCATCTGAAAATGGTCAATGAGATGAGTGCGTGTTGATAGGTATGTGGTTGATATCACTCGAATTCCTCCGTTCTCTGAACCTTACTGCGGTCGCCAAACTACCCACGTTTACCCACTTCGAGAGACATAGAGTACATTATGTAGACTTTATTGTTGAACCTAACTAAATAACTTCATGATTATGAAAAATAACTTGAAATTAAATCATGTCATAGCGCCTGAACAGGGACCTCCTCGAAAGGGTAGCATACCTATAAGCTACGCAACGCAAACTTCATTGGAATACAAAATATTAAAGCATATGAATAAACATAACAGCTAGGATACAGTCCTGACTAGAATGTTCCTGATGCAGCAACCCCGGTGGGGCGAGAATGCACGAGAGAGCGCACGCGCGTTTGAAACAGAAACCGGGCGGGGAAAGTGACGTCGCACGCGACAGCTCGTGCCCAGGGCTTGGGGACACTCGCGTCCATTAGCATGTCCAATATGTCCATAATCATACCGAGATCTAATATGCTCAGTCACGAGGAACGGGTTTCTAGATGGCTATCGATTGATTGGCACAAAACGAATTTTCCTTTCGTTATAACGCAACACTTTGTCAAGTTACCAAAGGTCAAGGTACTTTAATCAGTTAGACATCTAATTTAAAAAATGGTACAAATGTTCCAATTACAGATATAACTAACGCCGCGCATTGTTTCTGAAATGGATCCTTGTCCGCAAGGCATCCGCCAAACATTCCCAGATTTTTAGGTGCGTACTAAATCCTTATTAGAATTTGGACTATCCTAGAATCGAGATCATTTTGATAAGAGAATAGACCTTATTTATCCCACCCACCTGGCATTACAAGGGGACAGGCAAACACTGCACGGTATTCAATTAAACACACATTTCGTCTATCAGCTTTTGCTGTTATGACTTATGAGTTTTGATTTGATTACTCTATTCATTCATCATCGGCATCTTGAGGCAATTATCTGAGTGAATTCTTCACTTCAGCAAGCCATACTCGTCCGCGTGCCACGGTGAAATCCGTCTGTCTCGTCTGACGAACACAACATGTAATTAAACGCTTGAATATATTCAATTTCAATCACATGTTGTTCTCTGCATCCATTGGACACGCTAACCGCTCGTTAGCAGCTTCTATTTTTACTTTTTACCGTAAACCGATGCCGTATTTGTGGATACATAGATGTCTCGGGATGATCTAACTGCAAATCTCATTCACAAACTCGATGTCTACGTTAGGTATGTTTCCGGGAAACCTGTTTTTGCATAGGGTTTTTGCGAATATTTTTGTTAATCCGTCAGCCCAAAAAGCTATGGATGGATCAGTTCTAAAGATCAAACTAGTTCTACCGCTGCAAAAAGTGGCGCGAATACAGCCTTTGTCACGACCCGGTCCGCCCACGAACACTTCAGCTTTTTGCATGGACCTCAAACGTCACGCCGAACTAGCCGTTAAAGCTGTTGCGTAAAGGATTTATTTCTTGAGTTACGTGGTTGACTTCGAACATTTCGACCCAAACTAAGCTGTTTGATAAAATCGATAGAAATTGAGAAATTCTCATGGTCGTAAAATTGCACCCGCAGTAGGTAAACGTCTGCTTTCTTCTGTTTATTGCTGGCGTTATAATGTGTTCGATATAATTTGACGAATGTAATGAACGGCTGCATAAAAAACGAAAACTGTTTCTTTTCTTTCAACGAAATTTAAAAATTTCTAGTCCCGGGAATTTTAACGACACTTCTGAACTTAAAATGCTCAATGAAATTATCGTGAGAACCTTTAGGAGAGTCAGGTTGCACTGTAAATAGATTCAGTAAGCAGTGCTACTTGTACTGAAGGACACTCGACCACGCCTTCATGAGACATGGTTTACGCAATGCACGTTGTACGTGTCGCAAGCTGCGTGTCCGCCGAGCTTAGATATGTTTATGACTTTGAGAATGGGTGCTTTAGAAAAACGTTTTTTAACATTTTATACATATTAATATTACCTTGTTTATATCTCAGAAATGAAAAGCAATATCATATTCTGAATTGGATTGAATTGAGTACTTACGAGAGCGATTCTCTTTTTTTACACTGAAGATCACTTTTAATTATAATGCATTAAAATTACAATCTTAGGTTTGGAAGGCATACTCCAAATATCCACCAATTTGCTTGCTAGTTAGTAGTAGTCAGCTCGATTTCAGCCATTTGTAATAATTGTAACGTCATACAAATTGTAGCTACGTCCTTACTTTATGTGATTTATAATAATCTCAAAAGGGGTGACTTAATTTAACGTGGTTAGCGAGTAATTTAGTAACTACTTGAACACAATAAATCAGCTCTGGAAACTATTATTTCTAGAGCAGATGGCCCTAACAAGGCAATTATTATTGCTTGTTCATGCGCTCAAAGCTGTAATTCAAAATCGCTTGCAACTTTTATATTTTTTTTTTTCGTTGCATTGAAATTTATGGCTTCCTTCGACGCAAGTATTGCATTTTAAACCAATTTATCTTGATGATGTCATCACCTCACCTGGGCTACTATTAGATGCTTCAGACTCATATTGTGTACCTCAGCATTATCTCATTAGATTTCCAATTTACATCCCTCGCTATACATTGCAGCACTGCTTAGTCGCTGGTGGCGTTAAGTCAGAACACATGCTTCGATGGAGATGTTTCTCACCTGCCGGTCGCTAATAGTCCAAGGTGAACGTAAGAGTTTTTCTCAGCGGCGTAGACTTGTAAGCCAATTACCGCGTGTATTTTGTAAATGGTCTTGTACTAATTGAGATCACTTATACGCGATTTGGGTGGTGTATCGTGACGAGGGCCAATTAGAAAAATGAGGAATTTCAAATCGCATTTTTATATCTTCTCAAGACCAGATATAAGATTTTCAAATGATTTGCTTCATTTTCCTTTCATATAATCATGTTTTGTCCTTGCATTGTCTTTTCGCAAACGGCAGCGTTTTTTCTTATGTTCTTAATACATTTTGCCACTCATTACTGAACCGGCTCCGTTTGGTTTCAACGAAGTCAACCATTTAATTAATATATATTTAAGTAAACTGGGACTTTCTGGTCTCATAAAATATGACATTTACTTAAACACACATCTCTCTTTGGTGTCCATAAAATATTCTAAAAAACATGTTATTAAGAATTGTAGATACGTGTATCTCTGTAGTATCTATTGTTGTTATTGAGGAATCTGCTCCGGCCCGACTCAAGGTTTAACCGTTTAAAATGCGTCCTCTGCGACTGCATGCACTATTGTTTCACAACTAAATGCAGATTAAAGTGATTTAAAGTTATCTTACGCGCGTTGGTGATTGTTCACAAAGGTTATGATTATATACACAGCCTGGCTACTTGCTCAGAATTATGGCTGTCAATATAATCTGCTTCATCCATCCTTAGATGGTGGATGGATATAGTTTTGCTTTTTCCAGTGCTGTTATTCACTCTCTATAATTCTCTGCAATACTCCATTCAAATGCGTTTTCAATTTTCCTTACCTCGTAATTTTATTTCTTCCCTATTATTAGAAAATTTACAGCAATCTAGGTGTTCCTATTATGCGTCAACACAATTGTAAAGGTGATGGACTCGTGAATTAATTAGTCGCAATGAATAGAGAGAGTCGCCAGTGAGTCGAAACTTCAATATCTCAATACAAACGTTGTTTTATTCCTAAACGATTTAAATGATTTCAACCAAACTTGAAATAGTACTAACCCAAAAACTTTTTTTGAAGTTTAAACTACTACATTTTGGTAATAAAATTACATAAGAAATGACGAATTTTTTCATACAATTCTGAATTAGGACAGCCATTTAGGACTATACATGCATTTGGATTATCATTTATGTCGACTTAGGTATTATTTATATGGATGATATCATTACCTACGTCTGCAAACCTTACACAATACTTATTAAAATGTATTCTCTAGAATACTTCTATGTATTTGATGTCTTTGTAAGTTTTTATATGTAATACGCAAGAATATTCATTACAATTGATTGAATGCAGTTCTATATGTACCTCACATAAAGTCATGTGTTCCCGGTTGATTTCGGATACCTACAAATAACACATATTTATTTTTAGCAATCGCGTACACAACCGTATTACGTCAAACTTGGAACTGTTGGAGCGTTCGTAATGTTCTATATGCGATAAATACAATTAATATCGTTGTGGAAGAAAGCTAGCAATTGTTGATAATGTTGTGTTTATATCGTCTATAGCGATTTTAATAATTAAAAGTTCAATTAGAAAGTTATTGAAATATGTTTTCTGGAGAGCTATAATTTCAGGGCGTTTATACGAGTTACATTACAAAGTAGGTAAATGACTATTGGTTTCATAAATTTTATTTGGACTCCGAAATTGGTTTCACAAAACGCATAACAATAACAATCAATATCTCTTTTTTTCAAGTAGTACCGAGAAGGTGTTGTGTACACATTACGTTGTTTTGTTTACTTTCTCTTATGCCAAAATTAGGTACTGAATTTTTTATTATTTTCATGATTTTTTGTAAGTGCTCACTTATTGTGATTGATGAACTTTCCCTCTGCTTATACTTGTATTACTATTTGCTATCATTGCGTACCTACTACCTAGTATAAATATTAGGTTTCATGTCTGGACTTGCAGCTAATATATCTTAGACATCACTTTTATCCTTCTTGTTCTATTTAGGATTCGAGCTCTTGTTGGTGGAGTTTGGATGGAGTAACCGCCATGTCTCTCTGTCCTGTGCCCGTCTTTTCAGGTCGTAGTAAAAACGGGGAATTTGCTCTTCCTTAGCTGGTCAAGATGGACAAAGCGGGGTCTACATCTTCCTCTTCTTCCTTTCATTTTATATTCTATTATAACTCTCGGAAAACTGTGATGCCGACTAAAATGTCAAACTCTTTCCTCTTCTCGTTTGTATTGTCACTGTTGTCTTTCCAACACGATCGACTTTTATTAGGAAGGAGTCTTTAAAATTTCTATCTCCGTTGACATTTCATATTCGTGCTACCTATTGTATGCGTGTCACTTATACACATCATGCTGGGCTGATATCAATACAATGATCACGTTTTTCACTCTGTCCTCATTAGTCGATTAATTTAATGTCTAATTAACGTAAATAACAGGGTTCCTCTGGTTATGTTCAATCAAACAAACGTTTTGAGTTTGTAGTTCATTATGATTTACTATATTTATACATAAATGTGTTTTTGACTACTTTTTGCTATTTAATTTGAGAATTATCAACTTACACTAATAGCTCGTAGAATATTTCCTTTTATCGTAAAAACTTTATTATGTTAGAGTTTAACTTACCACACAATTACATAAATTTTAACCCATCGGCATTACTTATAGGAACGCCGAAGGTTCTATAAGGCATCCTTCATTATATTCTTATCCTGCAATTTCATTCTTCACTATAAATTGGTTTCTTTATAACGTCAGCTTTGCTTAAAGATGTTTTTGCCGTTGGCTTTTCAAAGACAGGTGTCGTGTCCCGGGGGACGGCGGGGGGAGGGACCGAAGCACGCGTCTGCTTTTTATACAATTTCTTAATAGTCCGCCATAGCCTCATTAGTTTTTGCTGTGCATATTTTTGAATTCTCATTTTGAATCATCTTGGTATTATCGCTATCGTTTTTGTCAAATTATTACTCGAATCGTTTCTTCATTTTGTGTGAAGCTTATCAAGGGTCTGAGCTATAAAAACGTAATTCGTTTATACAATGTGAGAGCCAGCTGACGCAGCGCGGCAGGTTTATAGGATTTCCAAGTTCAACGCAAGGCTACAACGCTTGCTACATTTTATTGCATTAAGCATCCACTGAAGACACATTTTTACACTCATCTTGTACGACATGGCCATTACATTGAAATTTTATGTTCGCAACGTTAATGAGTAAATTACTGACATTTTGATAGATACTAACTGGTCTTTGGTCTGGGGTCCACATATGGCGCGCCCGCTGACGCTTGAGCAGCTGCCAACCGTTACGCTGGCTAATTCCATATTCAAATTCGACATGAAATGAAACTTTTGTTACACCTTTGTCTGTGGTATACGCCGCTTTAGACGATCTCGTTGCCAACAGCTAAACCTTACTTAATTAAACCATGTAAAATTTCTGAAACAATAAGCTTATCTGAAGATTGCCTTTAATAATATTTTCTCATGGTTTCGATGTAGGTGATATTTTCTTCAGATATCATATTTAAAAAATCACATCGATTATTCAAGTCTCTTTTGGAACACCTTTTCCATGTAGAGATATATTCTCTTGGCGTGTTATACCTACATCTTTATATAACAATTGCGTGTTGCTTCCCCGCCCACGAGTATCCATGCTATGGTGTTCATTGATTCAGTTAACAATTTTGAGATCTCTGCCACAGATATCGACATGAATTGAGCCATAATTATACACTACGGGTTTGTAAGCCAATAGAGTCATGAACAGCAATTTACACATTTTTTTCGTTACCTCGGTTATTTCAAATGTCATTTTATTTGTACGTCACCTAAGAAAGTACTTATCCAAATTGGTAAACAAACATAGGTAAAATCTTCAAACGGGAACTCCTAAATAAAAATTTTACACCTACTGTCCGTAGCTTCCTATTCCTATTATAAGCGTTTCGCCATCTCGACCTTTGTTTCGGTTGCTATGTATATGTACAACGTGTTTGTTAAACTAACCCATGTATTTGCTGCTAGCGACCGGATTAGATCATCGCCATTCATCACTCCAGTAAATATTGTTTTAGTTGGCGTCAGATGACTCAATTTGTCATGAAAATTCGTTCATAAGGCAAAAGTCGTATATTATTATGCTCAAGTACGAAACCAGGATACGAGGACGGCTTTATGAAAATGAACAAGTAAATACAATTGAAGACGAAAACATAACACTAATGAATAGGCTGCCTTCTGTCCTGACGATTGCGGGTTCGAATCTTAAGGGCAAACTTTGTGTGATGACCACGAATGTGTTGTACTGATATTTGTTTATTTAAGAGATGACGTCAATCAGTAAAATTTATTACAAAGATTTGCATCAATATGCGAAGTGCGAAATATTTCCCATGAGCCATGATCAACACATAAATAGTTGCATTATGCATTGAAATAAAAAAATGTGTTTGCTACTTTCAAGAAGATCTGTGTAAGTTTGATTCGTTATTTTATCATGTGATGTGAGTATGTGTTATTTGTAACGCCTGTTCTGATGCATTGAAGTTGTCTCGAACAATTTCGTTCCATCTAACGTTTGAAACTGCTATGGCAAACAAAGAACCGCCTCAGTAATGTCGGGAACTTGGAATCAAATAGTACGCTTAGCTTCGGCAGGGTGCTGAAGTAGAGGTCGGTGTGAGGTCGCGCGTGACTCATCCCAGAACCGGATCCGCAAGCCACGCCAAATGTTGGCGTGCACTACAAAATGTTGGCGTGAATGTTTACCGGGCGGGACAGCCTCGGTGCCTATTCTAAACTATAAATTGCATGAATTGGTCATGCCGTGCGTGACGTACGTCACAATTTACAATTTTTTTCATTAAATAATTTGGTTTTGTTCCACAAATTCCTTACTCTCAAACATCGTTTGGGTTTTCTTTGACTTTCTGGTTACCACTCGGGATTACGAAAAATCCATACTTCGCTAGTAAGATTTGCGTTTTAATCGTTCAACAACAACATCAATCCAAAGACCATGATTTGGCTTCCTTCCCGTTTCACATCGTTTTTTGCATTAGCTCGCGATTCGCTTAAAATAAGTACTTACATTTTATTTTTCGTAATACCTTTGATAACACTTGCGTAATTGCCATGATTTCTGAGCGGTCAATAAGCCTTCTTCAATCGATTCACAAAATTTGCCGGTCTGATTCCTGTAAAGGTTGCATCATTATGTTTCCATACGTCCTGAACCAGTGTTTCGGCGATAAGGAAGATAACTTGTACGATAAGATAAATTCTGTTTACATACTCTACGCTACGACGCGCAAATGCTAGGTTAAACTTGGAGAAATTTACTATGTTCGGAAGTTATGTTTTATGATGCTATTAAAAATATGGGTGCGCTTGGAATATTTTCCGGATATTGAAAGTATCGAAACAATGATATGCTTCAGACGATAAGCAGCATTATCTTCACTATCGCATTATAATATACACACGATAGAGGAACGTAATATTCCTTTTCTCAAACATGCTCGGAAATGTTCGTGTTATTTTCAAAAAAAGAAGACGCGAGGCTGTCCATTGCCGGCCTTGGCCAGCAAAAACATTATTGTCGTGTGTTTTTTTTTAATTCGCTTGCTATTTGAGACACCTCTATAGAGAAACTGACAATTCCATGGAGGTAATAAGTACAACTTCCATGGCCAAATCATCCACGATCATGGAAGTAGTAAATACTGATGTGGGGTAAGTGCGCCTAAATTTATTTCGCCCCTATGCCTTGTAAACAGCTAACTACTAGTTAAGTAATATTTATAGGTTTCCATATATTTATGTTAGGCGCACTTACCCCATCCTGGCGCACTTGCCCCGAAACTGACAAATCCATGGAGGTAATAAGTACATACTTCCATGGCCAAATCATCCACGATCATGGAAGTAGTAAATACTGATGTGGGGTAAGTGCGCCTAAATTTATTTCGCCCCTATGCCTTGTAAACAGCCAACTACTTACTAGTTGAGTAATATTTATAGGTCTCGATATATTTATGTTAGGCGCACTTACCCCATCCTGGCGCACTCGCCCGACTGACCTTACGTATTTCCTCGCTGTTTGAGAAAAGCATTATATATACCTCGGCCGCAATTGCGATTGCTGGACTCGTACTAATAGAAGGCTTCGCTTCGCTCAGCCTTCTAACTGACTCGTCCGGCAATGCGCTACTTGGCGGCCTCTGCAATAATGTACTATTAAATAACTTTTACGAGTTCAAAGTATTTTGTACAAATAAAATTAATCACGTATGCAACAATATCTTCTAGATCAGCGAATGCATGTGAATCGGCACTTCCAAGTCGATTATGTCGCCACCGCCCTACTTCCACAGAGCTTTGATTGTTTCGTCTCGCACGCCGCGGAGTCGTTCACAGGGTCAACGACATGTCTCCATGTTTTTGTCTTGCGTTTACAACACAGCTTGTGTAATGGTATCACTTACTGTCCCAGTAGCAGTTAGAGTGGGTGGGTTCCACGAGATGGCTACCGGAGCAGAGCTGCTATAATGCATCGGTACCCTAAGGTTTTTGCATCCAGAATTGTCTTCCCTTACTAATAGGTACAAGAAGTCGAAAGTTCTCGTCGATTTCGGACTCAGAGTAATCAGTTAGACCTTCGACATTTTCCATTGCGTTTTTCTTATGCTTGATTATCATCACTGATTGTCAAAATAAACGACACAGAGTAACCACAAATTGCATTTGCGGTCCATCGCGACTCTGGATTAGCCACAGATTTCTCTTCGCACGTTTCGTGCTATCGAGTATTTTTGTTTCTGGTTCCTCTCAATTACATCTGGCCAGTACCCGCGTAATTGAGTTTATTCGTTCGCCTTAAGTGGTCGAAGCTTCGTGGCCAAAGTTTGTTTTTACAAGGAAACCGGTCGTTATGTTTTGATCGTGGCATGCCATTCGTAATTTTGGAATGAATATAATTTTGGAAGATCATTATTATTATGATATTCTTTAACAGTGTTTACTAATTAAATTGGTGACCACCTATTTCACTAACCCATTGGCGGCCTAGTAGTGTTTGCCCTGTAGTAGTCGTTGGAATGGAATGTTTATAAGCATTCTATAAGCCTCTGATTAAGTAATAAGTATACTAGCCACCTCTAGTAAGGCATGTATCTGCAGTCATCAAGGCTGACTCAATTAGCACTACAACGAGAGGCCAAGTGTTAAACTTATGGTCATGACGTTACGTGACTGACTGGCGCTGGCGTAACGTTGTGAATGCTTGAAATTGGAAAGATGGCGTCGCGCGAAATTCATTTCCGAAGTTCATATGTATGTTATCGAGCGAATTTTTCAGCAAGGTTTTGACACATTGATAAGAACAGTAGGTATTCGTAAATCGTAATAAATAGGTATTTATTGCAAAATATTGGTGCTTATATTTTCTTTAAACGATTGTGCCCGTCGCTTTTAACAAGTTTTAATGTTTTATTGTAAGTATATTTTTACGCCATTCTAAACGCGATTTTTTTTTACTGTTTCGGTTTTACTTGGATGTCTGCCAACGGTGCTTATGATTATGATTATGAGCTTGATCCATAAATGGTTTTACATTTTATGACTACGCATTCTATTTCGAACCCATGGCCAACCATTCTAATATTAAAGTTTCTGCTTATCTGTTGTCGTTTTGCGAAATGTCGGATGGTGAGTTGGTGTCGTCACCACGTCTCTGTCGGTCGAGGACGAGCAAGATAAGCGCGTATTTAACGCCTTGTGAATAAGCAGTAGGTCTAGTGTATTTTTTACACCAAAAATGCAAAACGATGTCACGAAGTTATTCGAGTAAACTATTCACGATCAGTTTAGTTTTAACACGCGAGTGTAAGCTTCAACTTCGGGCTCGGTTTGTTTTTACCTCTTCTCACATGAGTGTAAATCTTTATTTGCGCTAAACGCATCGAACGCGTTTTAGTTTATTCATCATTTTTGTATGAGAACACAAACAGCACCCCTAGCGGCAAAACATGGAGTCAATTCAGCGAGTGACATTTACTTTACGAAAACGGATGTGAATTCGTTTACACGTTTTCTGACTAACTGCGAGTGTAAGCTCGTATTTGACAGTTTGAAAAGTAAATTAAACGAAACGCAAGAAGTAAAGTTACTCACCCGACTTTATCACGTGAGAAGGTGAGAACTTAGGTTTTCGAACCTCTCGAATCCAAATTTACTTCAAAATTTTAGATTTTTTAAGTGAAATAAATGATATATGTATGTCGTCTATGTCTTAATATGCTTGTATTGTGTTCTTGAGATAATTTTTACTAAGTATGTTATTTATTTAAGCTTCTTCGCATACGTATAAGTGTGTGTTTCTTTTTTAATGTTGAGATACTCCACGTTTGTGACGAATATACCTATAACTATGTACTTCGATTTGGTTTAACAAAAAACTAAATTACATAAATTACTCCGGGTTGCCTAGAAATTTTAGAAAATGTAGGTAACTTGGCAACACTTATGGCCATTTTGACAATTTTGACAGAAAAAACCTGAAGAAACGCAAACGCGATCGAGACGTTTTAACTCACTGCCTTCCGTCACATATTTGACATTGTCATGATTGACGTTTACCAAGCCTCCTCAAATTTGATATTAATGATAATTTAAATGTTTATTATTGAATAATTGCCGGCCTGAGGCCAATATTTTGATAATGGCGAAGTGTCCAAGACAGAAACCCTCAATTTTATAGTGTATAGCGGATGTCGCAAAGTGATGGTGACAATACATGAACGTGTGCGAGAACGGTGTTGACAAATGCACTCAAAGGTTAAAGATGAACCTTTTACGAATAGTTTACTCGAAGTGTGTTGAGTTGAGTTGAAAGATGGACGTTTGTTGAGCCTCACCAAGTTTACTTGATTTATCTTTTATATCGTACATTAATTGTTTCCTCCATACAATGCTCGGCCCGTAGGCCATACTTGAAAGTGGCAAAATTGTCTTGCATATACTTAGAAAGAAGCCATTATATAAGAGAACAGAAGAGAAGAATTATATTTTAAGATCCATACTTTGAATTGAGCCAAATTTCTTGTAATGTAGAAAGAATTGGCGCAGCTCGTGTTACTTTTATCAAATACAAAGGAGAATGCGTGCATAGAAGCAAGAAACAGTAAGTATTAGACATAATAATAGTATTTATTTTTATTTGACATATGCAATATCCACTGCAGAGGGTTTGGGCCCTACACAGGCGCAGTTTGGATTGGGGACTCACACATGTACCTACATTCTTGAATTACTTCGCAAATGCGTGCATGTTTCTTTACGATTCACTATGTTTTCGTTCACCGAAAAGCCAAGTAGTAGGTAATTTTGCACAAAAGTAACTCACAGATGCGAGCCGGATTCGAACGCCCGCCGATCCTCCGCATGAAGAGTTCTATAGGTGATGGTATGGGTGAAATGGTTCCGAATGGAGGACCGATCACCCGACTGATCCAGGCAGTCGTCCCCTTTCATAAATAGGTGATGGTGGCCTAGTAGTGGGCCACCATCACGGCTTCAATTAAATATGTAATATACACTTACATTTTCTTTCAGTGTTCCTTCTGGCTCTGCCCCAGCAAGTCAAGTGGAACTGTGGCAACTTTAAGACCAGACCCCGTGGCTGAGCCAACTGCTGATTCCTACCAGAATTTCATCAAGTTTTAAGTAGTTTAAACACTAATAAATCATGCTATATATTCCATTGAGTTTATTATTGGTGTTATTTATTGTAAGTATGTATATTTCTTTAGCAAATGTCAGCAACTAGCAACTGATCGATCAAAGCACAACCGAAGCTACTAACCGCAGAAAGCTGAAATTTGGCATATAGGTTCCTTGGGGAATTGGGGGGTGTTACTAAGCATAATTCCCGCGGGAACGCTCCGAATTCCACGTGAATGAAGTCACCGTCGGAATAAGCTAGATTGATATAATGCTTTTAGGTATTCGCATCAGTCAAGAATGTTGGCCGCTCTATTTAGCTATAAGTACCTACTAAGCCACAATTTTGCATTTATAGTATTTCCCTTTACATGATTTATTTAACGTTAATCTACCACATATGTAGCGGGAGTGGTGATGATGAGAACAAACTACTTTCTTGGTTAGTTTCAAGTTGATTTATTTCATAATAATTTAGAACGCTTAAATGAGTGAGGCTCACAAGAATGTGCCGTCACACACTGGAAATTCTTGTGAGCATCACCCAATATGTACTTATGTCTACCGAAACGATAATCCATGACACGGCCTATCTCTCTTCCGTGCCGTGCCTTGTGGACGATGCCGATGGTGCTGGCACAATCCTCCACGCCTGGAAAGACTATTCCTATATCGACTACGTCGCGATGTACGCCTCTTCATCGTTCAGCAAAAAGGCTGGTTTCAAGCGACCGATTGATTCGCACGTCGCTTTGCCTTCTCTATTAATCAGGTTCCCATGCTTTGCTCCTCCTCTCAACCACTATAAATGGGCCATCATAAGGCGGCGTTAGAGTAGGGCGGAGTATGACGCTTCTTGTGAACATTTCTGTAATTGGCCTTTCCCTTCTTGGACCGAGACAACATTAGCAATACTTAAGTATCTTCCCTTAAACATCTCTGTAAAACTATCGTAGGAACAGTTCCTCATTAAAAAATATTCCTGCGGTAGCCTAATCGGTATTCCATATACTTTCCTCGCAGCGTTATATCCGGTTTCTTCCTGTAAACTATGCTTGTAAACAACTCCTAAGTCCCAACTATAATATGGTAGGAAACTCTTCAACCGAGTTCTCTCTTTCGCTTCTTGCCCAAATACTAGCTATACAGCCACCATGCCATAGCCATGTAGGCAATACCAGCAATTTTGTAAGGCACTGAAAAGTCCTGCATGCCGCGTGTCTTCTAAATTTTATCTCCATGTTTAGTATCTTCAAAAATGTTCAAACTATTAGCCTGACAGTGACCTTGACAGATCGAATTGCGTATACTACTGCGTTTCTGTCATACTAAAAGTCACTCGAAAACGTGAACGTTTTCGTTTACTCACTTACTCGCTCGTCACTCATTCGTATTAATCAAAATACACTCGCTAAACCTTGTTACAAAACGTACCGTTAGGGGCGCTGTTCAAGTTTTCATACAATCTTGATGTAAACACAAACGCGGTCGAGAAGTATTTTCCAGGTCCGAAAAATACACTTGAGGTACAGCTGGCCGTTTTGATGCTGTTTACTTACACGTTTTGTTTCGTAATTTATTTATTACTATGTATAATACTTTCGTGTGTTTCAGTTTCAATATTGTTCACATTTCATGCGTTCGATTGCATACACGTCAATGCCGCGAGCAAGTGTTATCGCAGAGTAAATTTTATATGCCTCATAATATTGAACTAAAACAAGCCAATCATCTAACATTAATTTAAAATTACATATCTGCTGCAATAAACCTTCGACAGCATCACTTTCATAGGTATTTTTATTGCGGACTTTCAACCGGGTTAAGATATTTTTAGTAACCATTAATTTTCAATTAAGTGTAACGGTTACACTAAATCGTTTTTAACCAATAAGCGTTAAATCGTTTAATTTAACTGAATCTAGGGAAAGTGAGGCCGTCAAATTGGGCATTGCTTCTTTAAACCAGAGGAAAGTGGGGCAAAATTAGACTAGCCGCAAATGACGGACTAGCAAGGGAAGGATGGGACGAAAAACCTGTGAACGATCGAAAATTGGTGTTAACTTTCTGGTTAATTGGAGTTACTTTGTTGCAGGTAAGGGGCCGAAGCGAAGCACCGGACGTCTTTGTCCATTTTGAGAAGTGACTAAAGGTACTTTTCGCATCTGGCGACTTGATTGGCAACCATATAGGAAGATGTGATATATTTGATAGTGAAGATATCAACCATATATTTGATAGTGAAGATTTTGGTATGAAATACATTCATAATTATCAAGCTGCTACATTTCTAGTTTTGTACTCCTAGAAAAGAAATGTGAAACAAAAATAAACCTCGGTTGCCGTATGAATTTACAGCCCTTACAATTATGTACAATTTGGAAAAAAATGCTTAAGTATACTCATACTCATACTCATTTATTCATAAAACCGATTTATATGTCATAGTAAAAAGTAGTAGTAGTAGTAGTGGTAGTATATGTAGTGAATGTTGTCTGAAGACGTAAATATAGTGTGTGTGTGTGCGTGTGTGTAGTCAATCGATGTATGTTCCTATACATACACTCAGCAGTGAAATTGTAGCTACCGAGGCATTAAACTAAGCCCTTAGATAATGTTACTAAATGTCAGCCGAGTCCTTAGGCGTTAAAAAGTCACTTCGGCCAAAGGCCTTTACAAAACGCATAATTGTTCTACCGATGTGACTTTATGGCGTGGAGCGACGTTCCTTTGCATATAAATTATGTATGATGGTAAACCTTGAAATGACTATGCATGATTCTATTAAATAAAACTTCTTTAAAAGTTATACCGCATAACCAATACGATGGCATACTAAACTAAAAAAATATTGAAATAATGCAGTGGTCAATTAGGTTAATACTCCTTATGCGATTATGTTATGAATATGATCGAGCAACTACTCTTTTAAAGGCTTTGCGTAAACGCATTAGATTTTAAGTTATGAGGATCTACTAATAAATGATATAGAATTCTCAGTTCCATTACTTTGTATAATAATGATTGAATATTATTGTTTTGGCATATTCGTGCACATGCCTATTTCTTCAGTGACAATGTCATGTAATGACGATATTTTTAACTTACACCTTGCAAATTGTCCCCGAGCCCTCATTTATACTTGTCATCCAAATCGTGATATTGTGACACCTGATCGTGATCATCCACATTAACTCATCCATCATATGTTATTGCCTAATCATTTAAATGACTATGGATGCGTCCTTCACGATTTGTACTAAGAAGAGATCGATCACAATATCCGTAAGTAAGCACCGTGGCATGGCACACGGATATAAATAATTATAGCAATTATACCGCGATGAGACAGCGGCGACAAATTGCTCCTTTATTCGCGGAATACCATGGCATTTTCAAGGTTTCTCTTATTAGAGAGTTGCATTTGCTTTCTGTTTGAAACTAGATCCTGGACATCAAGTAATATACCCGTTTTGTTATCTTCTTCATTTAAAGCGGCATCTTATATGAGATGCCTCTTACTTATAAATATGATTCATGCGAAACATGATGTGATTCAAGAACGCAAACACGAATGATTCAACTCAATTTGGCGAGGACATGAACCTCCAAGTAAGGAGTGATGGTATCACGACGATAAATAACATAAATTGACGCTGCAACTGGGAACGGCCGTTTCTACGGCGATGAATACGACAGATTTACATAAACCTGTTGGGTTCGTTTAGAAATCGAGTCCCTAATAACAGTGATCGGTTTAAATCCCGATAACTCTGCCATCGCCATTAGAGGCCACAAAGTACTCACTCAATATGTGCTATTACTTACACATTATTCTCAGAAATATGTGCATCACTTGCAGACTTGCTCATGTTTATAGATATGAATTTCTGAAAGCAACGAGCGACTGACGTTAATTGTCAATAATTATGTAGTACCTGCTCCATCTAAGGCGAGTCATCTTCATGCACTATGCGAGTCTAACTGCATATCGGTCCATACATCGAAAATATGGAACGTGCCGACATACCGGTTATTACTGCAGTGTTAAAGGTAACGCGACGTCGCCAGCTGCACATAAAAATGACTATTTTACTTCAATTATCCTGTTGGTTCGTATAAACATGGTAAATGGCGTACCTATTTGACTTGTGGACACACATTAGCATTGTAAATATATATCCTCACTAGGCGTCATAATTTCATAAATGATCCCTACGAGAAGCTTCGAATTGGAATTGGACTTCGAATGGCAATTTATTTTGAGATTTCTTACTTTGATATAATATCTGACAAAAAAAAATATTTGCAGATATCAGGAAACAGCTATGTGATGTCATGATGGCATTTACTAACTTGGCTTGGCTGTCGTCGCCCCAGCAGACCTATTGAAAATGAACAGCTAACCTAAGCAATCTGACCAGCAGTCAGTATACTAAACAAAAACATAGCACTTGCTCAATGAGCTTTCATATAATCATACTTGTATTGTAACTAGTCCATTCTCTCGAGATCAGCTGCTTGCTGCGTGAGGTCAATCCTTTTGCCATTTCTAATACAAATCGTCTACTATGAAATTTCTATTGCTGTCTCGCTTGACTAATCTTGACTTGTATTCTGTTCTACCCATAGAAGTTGAGGTTTTATATTAGGTGGTTACAGATTTCCTTATTATGAATTCTGTAAAACACTCGTCAAACTCACAGCCTCGGTTGAAGGTAAAAACTAAGAGCGTAAGACGTGACCATGATGTCATTGTCATCAATAATGGATGACTCTATTCTATCCATACAGACGCTGAGATCATCACAATTTAATGTAAGCGGCTATCATACAGCAAACATATTCCCCACAGGTGCAGGAAGTTTGAAAGTGAAGAATACTAGTTATCTATAATTGGCCACATGCTATTATCAAATTAAATGGGACTGGAGATAAAATGATAATTACTTTCCAATCGTCTTTATAGTTAGTTTATTAATTTATTGCGTAATTGATGAGCTAGACCGCCAGAAACAAAAAAGAAACATACATTTTCTTTGAATTGTCGTGGCTACTCGTCGATCGAGCTACGTTCTCGAATGTAACAGTATAGACATTGCATCTAGGAACTCTTTAACTGCTTCTCCTATAAGGAGTTGACAGTACTAAAACATCTATACGACCTTATTTCTCGGCGCAGTGTTCCTGGATAGAGCTATTAAAAATTCCATTGCAGACTCATTGAGTGCTTTGCAGAGATTCCGCAGTGTTAATAGAACATACCACGTCTGTTCGAATTCAGAACAAACTAATGAGATCTTTAAGAATTCAGGATCAAGAAATACATTTTGACGTGATATTAATCATTTTCAAATGGCATCTCGTCCATCGTTATTTTTTAATGAACTATTCTCTCTATTTTCATTGGTCAATTCCGAATTTCCTTTCCATACCTTCGTTATAAGAGATCTTGTTGAAAAACCGTTACCGGCTTCGTCTGACCAGAATTTAAATAGTCGGTTTTGTGCCATACTTTACTGTGCCATGTTTTTAACTTTACTGCTAACAGCCTGTCCAGTTCTGTGTTCTTTTCCAAAAAGTTTCAAGTGTACATTTAAGTTTTTATCATCTTTAATGGCATATATCTTATCAAGAACATTGATTGTGTTGTCAGGAGTCCGTTAATTATCTTGTAGTGAATGATAAACTGGAGTATTCGTCTTAAATGACGCAGTTGATTACTTATAGTTAACGGAAATGACAAATTGAATAAGGGACCTTTTTGCATCTGCTGTTAGAATATAGTAATAAATGTTTGAAAGTGGTTTATACATATATGGCATAAATCATAATTTATTGTGTATAATATGGAACTTGTACAAGTGATGATTGTTTATGGTTTATGTTAAGTATTTGTATTTATTTTGTGCAATTACATTCTCTTATATGGCCGGACTGTACTTGTATGGAATGCGCCGGATGGCGGCAGATTGTGCCAGCCGCGCCTCCTAGTTTCCGTTAAATTTATGTCCTCGTTACCATGGCGTTTTGGCTGCGATTTTAATCTAATCCATGTTTCCTGGCAACTTAGCAACTTGGATTTTAAATAAACTGTTTCGACAGTTCATCTTTTACATTATATCCATGCGTCTCATGACGTGATCATCTTCCAGAACTATCAAGGACGTCGAAAGATTAACACTAATCTTCCGAGGTATAAAAATAGAAACAAAAGACGAAACAGTAACATTTATTTTGAGCTGAATGAACACAGTAACTGCGATGGTGCTGTATAATGATCAGAATGCATTCTTGCTCCGATTGGATTGTCCAATGATCTCATTAACGGCAGCTTTGCTCGTTTATTTTCAGACAACACATTACAGCGCAGCGCACTCTTGTCATCACTGTGTGCGGAAATTGTACAGTACAGAGTTATTTTTAAAACCAATCTTTGTGTTAATGTGGTGTATATTCGTAGTCTCACAGGTGTTGCAATTTGAAATAAAAACCGCAAAAGCATGCTGCATGCTGCGAGGAAAACTTTCTTTCATTTAGCTTGCTGTCTGTCCGTTTCCGGATTGCTCAATTCCGTTATAAAAATATCTCAGAACTCGTTAAACGTTTCCTCTCCTGCAATTCGCTTTTCATTAAGATTTTCAAAGACGCTCGAACGCCTTGTAAGGCGAGCTGAGTGTCATTAGAGAGGACTTTCACGGCCGCCGGGAGGCCGGTCCGGCGCGGTTGCATTTCACCGTCGCGGGTCACTGCACCACGTATGTACGGCCGTTGTCTCTGGACGATCGAATTGCAATCCGTTGTAGGCGTGCTTAATCTTATTAAATTTAACAATTGCTAACTGTCCATCGCTTTATTTTTATTTCAATGTTGTCCGTGTCGTTCGACGGAGCGAGGCTTTGACAAATTGCACCGAGGTCTTGCAGCGTGACGGATTATCGATTCGCTCGCCCGCCATCTTGGCAAAAATCGCGAAACGCAGGAGATGAACGTACTTTCGTTTTCGCGAAACTGAAAGCGGCTGTATGTTCGGGTGGTGTCGTTGACTCCGATGTTTGTTTGCCACGGCTGGTTGGCGCTATAATGCGCTGGATGACTTATCCTATCGTGCTAAACTAGAATGCCGAACTTGGCATTGCAATTTATATTGTTTTCAACCTGTCTTCATTACGACGAAACGCTTCGTTGCCCGCGTTACTATTTACTACTCATTCGTTGTTACATTTTTTTTCTTGGTTTGATTTAAACGTTTGTACGATTAATTAACTAAGTATTTTTTTAATAACTTTTGAGCGATCTATGGAACATAACTTACAATCATTTATTTTCATTTTAACCTATAGGGGCTATGGACTATATACTATGGACTTCCTCTCCAAAGAGATCTTACATTCGGATTCCAAGTTGAAGTTCATCTTTTATTCCATATTCGTGATCATCATGTACCGTTTGCCAGATGCTTAGGAGACATCCATCCATACTAATAGACATCCGAGACATCTTCAGAATGACAAGTATTAGGTACATAATACGGCACTTATCATAATGAAAGGGTTGGGTAAACACTGCGGAGAGCTCATGATGTCCATATGCGTTACGAGACCAATAACTATAATCCAAATTTCCTGTTTTCTAATAGGTAGTGCTCACTCGGTTCGGCTACTTACTTGGCTGTCGTTCCTTAATGGCACACACGGCTCCGCTTATTGCAATCACTTCAAAAGGTGCTCTACAACCTACGCCAATAGCCTACATTAAGAATTCGTTTGAAGTTGATTATGTCACATTCATTTTAGTTTGCCAATTCAAAATGCTTTATCGAAATCGCAAATATCATATCTACGTTTCCGGCCCTCTACAAATGATTCTTCGCCTGTATCAAAACTACACGCTGCCTTGCACAAAAAATAAGTAGGGCTATTTATGCAAACGATTAGATTATTCATTAAGATTTACAGTAACTGTGCAACGTTTATTAATTATTTTTCAACTGCAAGCTGATGTTTTATTTACTTTTATATTCAATTAACCTGACGTACTTAGATAACTACGACTGGACGATATGGGTGTCTTTCGAAACAGGTTTTTGATCGACGAAAATGTAAACAAATTTGCAGAATAAAATTAACAGACCTCAACAGGTTGTCAACCGGTGCGGTAAAGGTCAGCGTTACGTAACAGAAGATAAGGGCACTTAAGAATTAAAGCATCAGATGTGAATGATAATAAAGATAAACAAAGTAAAAAAATCTGGTTAAATAGTAGTAATAAATTGGGTAGTGGTTCGGTCCACATGACCCACTTATTGTTTGCGACACGCACCATCGAACGCCAGGTTTCTACTGCAGCATACGAGTACACGTTGGAGACACCATGCACTTTTAAAATGACGGATTGTCATCTTTTAAATTATTTTTTATAGTTGGAAATATGTTGTAAATTCTACCTTTTAGTGTGAACGGGCTGTAGTAATAGGGCTGTAAGTTTGTAATACATCCAGGCGATTGGTTTACCGTGTTGAGATAAGTTTGGTAAAAAGTAAGGACTACAGGAATCATGTAGATGAACCAATAACTATATCGTGAATTCGTGATAGTAAAAGACTGGGAAATCCTAAAGAAACCACGTCTCCGTTCGTAAATGAATGACATACCTAAGTTGACGCAAGTGATGTTGGACAGACGCCTCTAAAATGGTGTTAGCATGCTTATGAATTCAAATCTCATACGATTATCTCATGAGATGATATACATATTCGTAACAACAGTGCACAGTTCCAAAAGTTTATAGCTTTCAATTAGATTCAATCAAGCTGTTTTAAAAGTAGTAAAAATATTTTTAAAAGTAAGTCGCATGCATTCTCAGTTTAAAAGTAAGAAACCTCAATCTTCAACTTTGTACTATACCTATATTGACACGTTTTTATCGGAAACAAATTGGCTCGGAGACTAGCGAGCAACAGCTTAACGTCTATAGATTTGCTCTCGCTGCTACACAAGGAAGCCTCAGAAAGATGTGGTCACCCTGGTCCAGTTCGCATGCAAATAACTTCTTCAAGTTACATGCGTATATCATTACGCCGTTCTATATTTATATCTCACGCCCGGACATGTCATTCGTCTTGGTACTGGTGCACGGAAAGGTATTGTTTATGGTCCGTGTTCCGTACCCGCTTGCCCGTGACGCAGCAATAGAGAACCGTTGGATTGGAAAACCATTTGTCAATTGGAAACTTTTGTGACCACCGTCACATATCGACCATGTTGACGTCAGTCCCCATGCTGTGTAATTTCATTTAAGGATTCTCTTGCTCATAAAGATTTTATTACAACTAATCTAACTATAATGAATATTCATTGAAGCAAAGATCATAATTTTTAATTATCAGCCTGTCTTTCATCACAATAAACGTTGAGCACGAGTACTGTAGAAAGTTCAGTAATTGATAGACGTGGAAAGCTCTCTGACCTCAAATGTTGACTAGCAATGACTCATGACCGTTTAACAAAGAGCTTTCGAACATGCGAACGCTGCCTTGCAACATTCGGGCTGCAGCGAACAATAGCCAAAGATTGGGAGTGTTAATATTCGACGTTTTACTTCAGTTACTGCGAGAGACATTTAAGATTGCGAGTGCACCGAACAATAGAGATCCTGGTGACGATTCGAGTTAAGTAATACCGCAACGCCTTCATAATGTTTTTATCGCTGAATTCTTCCACTGGCATTGGCTAATGCCTGAAAAGAGGATACAGATATACCTACACACGATGCAATGCACCATCGTTATAACTCAAGTGTTAGTTAAACCAATATCTGTAAAAAAATATGCAATGAATAGAGAAGATATTAAACTAAGGCTAGGCAGTCTGTAGTCTAAAGAAAAATAAACGGAAAGGACGCAAGTGCCTGTTATGATGTACAAAATAACTGAAAGGAACTGTATTAGTTTATGAAACAACTTTTCCATTTACTACTAAGTAGGTAGAGTCTTGCAATTGTTTTGCCTTATGACAAGATGAGAGTATAATGGGCATAATGGCACGTCCTTGCTCAACAAAAGTTGTACAAACACACGATCCGTCACAGACTGTCTATACGCAACAATAGCGCTAATGAATATTCAGGCGTAAAGGTTTTCACCTTGTCAGTGTGCGAGTGACATGTCCGTTGCCAATGTTGCCATCCATTACAAACTCCATTCACGTATGGATATAGTCTTCGAGATTGCGGTTCATGACAACTTGAGTTTTCTAAATAGGAATTAGCTACCAATGGGAAACGAAAATCCTCTTCTCTTTCCTTTAAAAATTACTGGTTTCTTCTACACAATAATTGTTTAGTTCTACTGAAAAATAGCAAAAGACTTTATAGAGTTTAGCAGCCACAATCATCCAAACATAATTTACGATGCATCTGCGAACCTATTTGTATTTTCTCTTTCAATAACGTTTCATGTTTTTGTCATTTTCATTTTATTAAACTCTTATGCCCTAGAAAAGAAAGTACTATTCTTGCCAGTTTATATAAAAGTAGTTCACATTTAATTACCCAAATAAAGTGCTGGTTATGCGCCGCCGTCCAACTCGTAAATTCCGTTCTCTTGATGTGTGACAGAACGTTTACTCGAAGGCTGCGGAAATACTCTCATGTATAATTTTGCTAGTTTTAATTAACATTGCTAATGAGTATTACAGCAAAATATTGTAATACACTACACAGAATTTATTTCGTGCTTGACCTCCTTTGGGTGGTTTGGTTAGTCAATTTGTAGATGGCAAAACTGGTTTTGATTGAGATTCCATCGTACTTAACTCTTAAATTTTGATTGAAAATTAACGGTTTTGATAGAGTCTAATTACATTTAAATTATTTCAAAATCTGGTCTTATACCTAGCAATTACGAAGAAATGTCTCGATCGAGAAGATTGGAAGATATGAGAGGCTTAGGTTATTTCAGCAGTGGACTCCTGCTCCTACTCTTAACTGACTGACGTCCACTCGTTATTTCAAGCGAGAACAATTTAGTTCCGAGTTGTGTACATGGACGATGTTGTTGTTTGCAGGCGTCCACAATCGACGGCCGGCGGAAGGGCGCGTGTCTGTTCTGCCAGGAATACTTCATGGACCTGTACCTTCTGGCAGAGCTGAAAACCATCAGCTTAAAGGTAACGTGTCATTTTGTAAAACAACATCTGCAATTTGAAGATTTTTGCTGATGAGCAATTGTCGAAGCTTAGTCACAACGATTTTACCTATACTGGATGCCTGCTGCCTGCATAACCGCATGCCAGTCAACTGTACCTACACTAAAATATTATTAGAGACAAAAGCGTGCGCGTGCATTGCACGTTCCGAACTTCCGACCGTTTTTGCCATAATCTAGTAAAAAAAGACGCGCACGTTCCCCGCGGGCGGTGAGGTAACGTGTGTTGGTGCGGGGAGGTACGTGTCGCTACTGGTACGACAGTATAGGTACTGTACTGTGGTGTAAGTTACCGGGGCGGTGTTCGCAGGTGACGACGGTCGACATGCAGAAGCCGCCGCCGGATTTCCGCACCAACTTCGAGGCGACGCACCCGCCAATCCTCATCGACAACGGCCTCGCCATACTCGAGAACGAGAAGATCGAACGGCACATCATGAAGACTGTGCCCGGCGGACACAATTTATTCGTACAGGTAACTTACGGCCATTATTTTAGACAACATAGCTGGTACTCACTCTCTCTCTCTCTCTCTATCAGTTCTCTAAAGTGAAAAATAGATGTTTTTGTCAATCTAAAATAGGTTTGTTTCTTGCCATTTTGCCATAAAGACCACAAATGTGTCCATAGACAATGAACGACTGTTGTCCGTGAAAAACAAATTGCCTTCCTTTTAACAGATTTTCTACAGCTATCATTCCAAATTGCATTGGCGAATGAATTCTATTATAAAGTGACTGTGTACTAACTGGTGGTGCCCGCGTTTCCAGGACAAGGAGGTGGCGTCCCTGATCGAGAACCTGTACTCGAAGCTGAAGCTGGTGCTGGTGCGCAAGGACGAGCAGAAGTCGGCCTCG
Source organism: Aethes cnicana (assembly GCA_963971205.1). NCBI lineage: Eukaryota > Metazoa > Arthropoda > Insecta > Lepidoptera > Tortricidae > Aethes > Aethes cnicana. The sequence goes on along the minus strand of OZ020287.1, from coordinate 2,857,842 downwards.
CTGCGCGCGCACCTCGCCCGCATCGACGCGCTGCTGGAGCGCCGCGGCACCAGGTCAGTACCTTCCCAACAGCTGCTTCCCTCTCACACGAACTTCAGAAGTACCTCCAGAGTAAGGGAGGAGAGGACTAACCGAGTACAAAGAGTCGAAACGAGCACATGAAATACCGTAGAACGGATTTTGTACTGACTCCGCCTAACTCGCAACACTAATAATGTTCACACTTCCACCGCGTTTAAGAACGCGGAGAATCGACTTCCGTAATTATAAATTTTCATTATAAATTGTTTAGTAATTTATAAACTGTCTAGGGTCTATCCACTCTCATGATTGATTTTGTTCGTCTCACCATGTTTTCACACCGAGCGGTCTCGACGAAAAACTAGCGTTGGCTTTACAGCTAACACATGCAGAGTCGGGACCGTTTCGTGTCACTTTTTATTACCCGACTGCGCCAGAAGGAGGGTTATGTTTTTCGAGTGTATGTATGTATGTATGTATGTATATTTCTTTGGCACGCTGTGTAGCCTAAATGGCTGGATGGATTTTAGCTTGCGATGTGTCATTAGATTCGTCTTAATCGTGAGAGTGACACTGGGTATATCAAAAATAAAAACCGCCTTCAAACTCCGACAGACTGCGAAGTCAATGTCAAGTTCACTATATGATTATCATTTCTTTGGGTCGGTTCACTTGACACCGACTTCGCAGTCTGTCGGAGTTTGAAGGCGGTTTTTATTTTTTTATTTAAAAATTTTTTTTCGGCTACAGTTTCCAAACATTACTATAGAAGTACATAAGTAACTCTGAAGTCCTCGAAATTGACACCAAAATCATCTACGTGCTAGCAAATTTCGAGGAGTTCCCTCATTTTCTCATGGATCCCATCATCAGAACTGAACCAAATTAATATGGGACCAACTTGGAAGTACCACCTTTCGAACAAAAAAAGAATCATCGAAATCGGTTCATGTTTACTATTTATTTTTGGTGAACATACATAAAAAAAAATAAAAAAAAATAAAAAAAAAGATTCCGACGAATTGAGAACCTCCTCCTTTTTTTGAAGTCGGTTAAAAATTGCAAAAAACGAAATGGCTGACTTTTGGAGGCATTTCAAACGTTTTCAAAAAATTTTTTTGTCATAGCCTATCGAGTGGGGTGTCAAAATGAAGGACTGAGTGAATGGATCACAAATATATATGTGAAATCTAAAGTTCGTTTGCAGTCGGGTTTCGGGTTATATTTTTGTAAAAATCGAGTTATATTAGTCTTTATTTCTCTCGTTTTTGTGCGAATAAATGACGTATTATATGTTGGGGTGATGTTGGCAGAGGCGTATTTAAAAAAATTGCGCCCTGGGCCACTGGGATTAGCCGCCCCTTACAAGGCGGCAAACTTTTTTTTTTCAAAAATAAAAGTGAAAAACAATAGGTACAAATAATTTATTTAGAAAATGTACTTACATAAAAGGATTTTTTTAAAGAACGCATTCATCTTGCAGATCATCTACAAGATCTGTTGGGTAAATGCTTTGCAAGTTTATGGCTTTTTGTTTCAGCCATTGTCGCTAATTTGCCTAAAAACGCAAAATTCGCGGTCACTACGTCTAAAGCTCGGTCCACACTTGTATAATTTCAGCGTATCGTATATTCGTCGCGTAGCACCGACGCGTATCATGATCGTTAGTGAGTGTGTGGACGCAAAAAGATCGCGATCATGCTACGCGCCGTATCTGATCGCTTGCTGGATTGCATGTTGAATACGCGTTTATTAAAGTCCCCACACACTCGCGATCGGATACGCATATCAAGATCGGTAAGTATGGACTTGTTTTCATGATACGCAGTTACGATTTGAGGCTGTTTTCACACCTCCGCCGCGAATTGGAAATAGTTCCAATTCGCGGCGGAGGTGTGAAAACAGCGGTAACGCTGAAAATCCGCGATCGTTTGTCCGTTGTACGACGAACGAATAATTCGCGGAAATGCCTGTTCATGGCCTGCACTAACGCGTTGAGTCGACTATAGTTCTATCTCTCTCGCACGGAATACCGCCGCGGTGCCGCCGCTCTTTCTAGGCGCCGTGCACATCTCCGCGTAGGATCCGCCAGTCCGCCACTGTACCGCAGTACCGCGGCGGACGATCTGTGGCTGTCGACAGCTTTTTCTTAACGGAATAGTTAATTTTAGTAAAAAATGGGCATTGAATTTACAGAAAACTTATTTAAAGAGGTCAGGAACAGGCCGATTATATATTTAGTTAGTCATCCAGACCACAATAATACAAACAAAATAAGAAACAAAAACCCGACTACGTAATGTATCGAGCGAAGTTTCGTTAAACGTGTAACGAGAGCTGTCAATGTAAGGATAATATAATGAAATATAACATATGTTTTTTTTCATATTTTTAACTTTTAGCATTTCTTAGAAAAGTATGATCTTACATGAGCAATTTGACGATTCTGGGTCAGGGAAGGGCCTTAATTTGTTTTCGCCTAGGTTTTTCATCTTTTAACTTATATCGTGCACCCAGATTCGAGGGGTTTTCTTTAATGCTAAAGAGCACAATATTTTTTGCCCTCCTCGGACTCCGAAAGAGACGACATTTTGCTTCGATTGCAACAACTGGCCGCTACAAGCACGCACCGCTTCCGCTACTCGATCCATGTGTGGAAGCAGTCCGCCGCGGCATTAGTGTAGCGGTTCAGCGCTGCTGCTTCCGCGGCGGAGGTGTGAAAACGCCGCGTTCCACCTCGAGTCTGTTTTTCCCTGATCATCAAAGGGTATACGGACACGCTCTTGACAAGTGTACGTGGACCCGGGTCATTCTCAGAGGGCACGTTTTTTGGGCGTCGGGTAGAATAACTTTGTATTCTTGCATATATATGGCATACAAAAAATGTTGGAGGGTAGTTTTAGTTTTTAACCGACTTCAAAAAAAGGAGGAGGTTCTCAATTCGTCGGAATCTTTTTTTTTTTTTTATTTTTTTTTTTATTTTTTTTTATGTATGTTCACCAAAAATAAATAGTAAACATGAACCGATTTCGATGATTCTTTTTTTGTTCGAAAGGTGGTACTTCCAAGTTGGTCCCATATTAATTTGGTTCAGTTCTGATGATGGGATCCATGAGAAAATGAGGGAACTCCTCCAAATTTGCTAGCACGTAGATGATTTTGGTGTCAATTTCGAGGACTTCAGAGTTACTTATGTACTTCTATAGTAATGTTTGGAAACTGAAGCCGAAAAAAAATTTTTAAATAAAAAAATAAAAACCGCCTTCAAACTCCGACAGACTGCGAAGTCGGTGTCAAGTGAACCGACCCAAAGAAATGATAATCATATAGTGAACTTGACATTGACATCGCAGTCTGTCGGAGTTTGAAGGCGGTTTTTATTTTTTTATTTAAAAATTTTATTCTACCTGTAGCAGTTGTAATTTTGAAGATACTCTGTTGAGAACCAGTAATAAAAAAAATTAAAAGCCTACTTTTATCATGCTCCATCAAGCGTACAGACTCCAAAATTTGGGACAAACCCCTTTGTAACTCGGTAACCACTACTACTACCTAACACCGGGCACTTTTTTATTATAGTCAGTTAAACAAATTAACATTTTGTTATGTTGATTGTTATTAGAAATGCTTGTATAAAAAATATGATTTTTTCCCCGTGCGTACAAATTTATGACTAAACTCCGTCATTGGAAGCAAAACAAAATTGGACATCACTATTTGCAAGTTTACGCAGATCACTATTACATCGAGCGAGCCAGTTCAGTCTTGTCTGTGACACGGTGAGCGACGGAGGTGCGTTTCGCGACGCTGGGCGATTTTACAAACGAAAGTATCTAATCTCCGTATTTTGTCACTTGCATTTTCTAAACTCCGTTTAGTCATTTATTTTTCTATTGGTGTGATTGATTGTTCTACTATTTAAGTAATATGAATCAAACTATATTACCTGTTAAATGCGTGTAATATCGTTTTACTAAATAAGTAAATAAGGTAATTTATGAAATAAAAAAATTAAATAGCTTTCTCCCTAGGCTCCGTCAAATAAACTCCGTCAAATATTTAGACGGAGTTGAGAAAAAAACGTGTATTTAGTATCTAAGTGAGCAGTCACATGCAAAAAAACATGTTTTACATCACATTTGCTGCTAATACATTTGCTAATAATACTGTCATCACATTTTACCAGGAGGAGGCATCACAGTACTTCTCAATAATCTGCAGAACCATCTCAGGAACAGAACGAAGGACGACTACTGTGTTATTTTAGTTGGTGAAATAGACTTCCATGAAAATGAAGACTACAAAGCTTTAGTAAATCATATAAGTCGATCCTTGGAATCCATCAAAAACACAAATATCATCGTGACTCTTCCAACTTACATCTGTGGTAGTCCAATCTACAATTTTCGAATCGAAACTTTTAATACACTCCTACGGAGTGACAAAAGCATCCCAGAATCACTACTCTTTTGATTCTAAACTGGACTTAACTCTCGACATGTTTTCAACAAATACGGGGCGGCTTAATATTCACGGAATGAAGAATATTCTAAATAACATAAGTGAATTCATATATTCCAGAATAGAGTTAAAAACTGTTGCGAGACAGAGGAACCATATTACTGAAATCAGAAGAAATAGTCAAGACTATTCTAGACTACTTCTCTATTGGCGACAGAAGAAACAGCGGCAGCGGCTCTACTTATAGCTTGAAAAATACCAATAGTGGTTTTTTTCGTTGACACGGAAACAACTCATATTGCTCCTAAAGATAATATTTTAGTAATATTTCATCAAAATATTACCGGCGCATTAGGTAAATCAGAAGAGTTGTGTTGTGTCTTAAATGAACGACGAGAAAATGGGATGCCAATAAGTGTAATATGTCTAAGTGAGACATTTATGCAAAAGGGTACAGAAACCAACTTAAGGATGCCCAATTTTAATCTAGCCACAACATACTCAAGAGTCGACAAAAAAAGAGGTGGAGTGGCTATTTTGACGAGAAATAATCTAGAATTTAAAACCCTACCAGATATGGCTAAAAATGCTTCTGACTGTGTATTTGAATGTTGTGGAATTGAACTAATAAGACATGGAATTTGTATACTTTGTATATATAGGACCCCATCCTCAAATATAGAGATCTTTTTGCAAAAATTGGAGGACACTTTACAAGTGTTAAGTAAAAAACGTAATAAAAAGATAATTCTGTGTGGTGACTTGAATATAGATTTGCTGAAAGAAACCAAAAGTTCAATTGCACTAAAACAAATTCTAGAAAGCTATAAGTTGAAGGCACACATCGAGAAGCCAACTCGGATCAGCTCGCACTCAAGTACATGTATTGATCAAATTGCCTCCAATATAGAAAACGGCCATCCAACTATTCTTGACCTGGGACTTTCCGATCACACTGCCCAGACTTATCACTTTCCCGTCAAGAATCAGATTTATAAAGCAACTAGGTGGTGGTATCAATTCAGGAGAGATTTTTCGGAGGAAAATCGTGTGAAATTCATAGAAAGTTTATCATCCCTCTCTTATAGTGAAGTTTATGAACAAAACAACTGTGATTCAGCTTTTTCAACTTTTTATGACCTGTACCGTTTGCTCTATGAATTATGTTTTCCTGTGATTAGAGTAAGAGTTAAAAATGTTAATCGGAATGGTAAATGGCTAACAAGAGGACTACGTAAATGTTGTTTTAACAAGAGAAAATTGTATTTGAACTGTAGGTCCAATAAGTGTCCTCAGATGAAATCTGTATATTCTAAATACTCATCAGTACTTAAAAACTGTCTAAATTATTCTCGAAAAATTGACCATTTGTCATATATCAGAAAATCTAGAAATAAGTGTAAAGCATCATGGAACGTAATAAAAACCTTTACTACTAATAATCCTCAAGATTCAAGCATTGAACAAATCGTGACTAACAAAAATACCGTTTGTAATGACCCTCAATCGATTTCAAATACGTTTAACGACTTTTTCATCAATATTGTTAAAGATAATTGTAATGCAAATTTGGATTTAACGGGAATTAATGAATCTATACCCCAATTAGAACATAGTTTATTCTTTTCTCCTGTAAGTGTTGGTGAGCTAAAAAGATTCGTTAATTCGCTTAATAACTCTAAAGCTGTCGGTTATGATGATATCACCACGGATGCCATCAAGATGAGTATTGATGTGATATCTGCACCCTTATGTCACGCAATAAATCTTTCTTTACTTCAGGGTTCCTTTCCTGATGTCCTAAAGAAATCGATAGTGAAGCCTCTGTATAAAAAAGGCAATAGACAATCAATGAACAACTATAGACCAGTTACATTGATTCCAATTTTTTCAAAAATATACGAAAAAGTAGTGTTTCACAGACTAATTAAATTTATTAATACCAATAACTTATTTAGAGAAGAACAAAATGGCTTCCGAAAGAATAGATGTACATCACTAACTATATTTCAATTGATTAAAACTATAACTGACTGTTTAAATGAAAAAGTGCCAGTATCTGCTCTATTTTTAGACATGAGCAGGGCCTTCGACTTCGTAAGTCATAACCGGCTTATGGCAAAGATTTATCGATACGGCATTCGAGGCCCTGCCTATGACTGGATCTCTTCCTACCTATCAAATAGGACCCAATGCGTTGAAATCTCACGATATAATCATGACACTAAATGTATTGTTAAATATAGGTCAAATTACATAGCAAATAATTTCGGTGTACCACAGGGTAGTATTTTGGGACCTCTTCTATTTCTTCTGTACATTAACGATTTGCCTAACTCGATCTCACATCAATGTTTTCTTTTCGCGGACGACACAACTGTAGTTGTCAAAGGTAGCAATATGCTAACATATGAATCAGAAATCAATCACGCATTAGAGAGTATCATCAAATGGCTAGAATTGAATAATCTTAAAGTTAACCTAGACAAAACAAAATTAATACAATTTCATACAAATAGGGGCAGAGCACAAACCATAAGCCTAAGTCACAAGGGAGAGAGAATAAATGAGGTCAAAAGCATTAAATTTCTAGGTGTAATTCTGGATAGATTTTGCAATTGGACTGATCATGTAACCGACATTTGCTCAAGGATTAATCGTTTTGTTTACGCTTTAAGGAAAATAAGTTTGACCCTTTCGAAAGAAGCCGCCATTACTGCATATTATGGCTATGTAAACTCTATTTTAAGGTATGGAATTACATTGTGGGGTAGGTCAACAAAAATAGACAGCGTATTTTTAATGCAGAAAAAATGTATACGAGCAATATTTGGACTAAAACGTACAGATTCGTGTAGACCTTACTTTAAGAAATTTAATATTTTAACGCTTCCTAGTATTTATGTATTTGATGCCTGTATATTTGTTTACAAACACCAAGAACTTTTTGAGGAAACGAAAAATATGTTTATAAATCCCGTGCGCTCGCAGTACCGAAAAAAATTGTATATACCTCTCTCAAAATTGTCAGTAGTTGCAAAAAATAGCCATATTATGTGTATTAAGATCTTTAATAAACTCCCAGCCTCAATAAAAGAGCAAACTTTTGGAAAATTTCGTCGTTATGTAAAAAACATGCTGATAGAGCGATGTTTCTATAGTGTTCAAGAATTTCTAGATTATACCTAAGTAGATACTAATTTCAATTTTACTTTATTTTAAGTTAATTTTACATGCCTGCAATGGTAAATTTTAGTGAACATTTACACCTAAATTATTAAGATCTTCATGTACCTAAAATTAAGTAAAATAAATAAATGAATGAATGAATGCTAAAAGATAAAAAGCTTAAAAGATCTAAAAGAAATAAAATTAAGTGTAACATGTTATTCACTAAGTTAAGTGATTGTTTTTTTTTTTGTTGATTTTGTTATGTTTTCTACCATGCCTTTTAAAATTAGTATACAAATTAAAAGTAATACTGTTATTTTTCTTTTCAAACTGTTTTCATATTTTATATTAAAATATATAAAATATCATTCAGGTTTTAAAGCACTGTATCCATCAACTCCATATCATATTTCTAAACTCCGTATAAAATATATCAACTCCGTCCCAACATTCTCAACTCCGTCTTGGTGAAAAAAACAATGGCTTATAAAATGTTAACTAATAGATATATATGAGGGACAAAAGTATATAAATGATGTAAATAGCTCAATGATTCGTATTTTATACATAATATAGCAGTAAATATACTGTACAAAATCAAGACGGAGTTGAGGCTGAGAACGCCTAATTCTGAGAATGACCCACCCGATCTGAGCACCGATCCGATCAGTGTGGTGTGGTGTGAACATTGGCGTACAAAGTTGTTACAGCAACAAGTGTTTATTTGTGTGTATGTTTGAAATCATGAATGACGGGCGTAGGGTACTATTTAGGTACTATTTTTTTAACTATAAATCATTCCTGAGAACCAAAGCCGTTTCAGAGATCCACGCAGTGTACGCCAGCTTGATGCTCGGTAGCGTACATCGTGAACAAGCCTTATATTTCGGGAATTTCAAGGGTACTATTTTTTAACCTAGATGATCTTGATATAGATTCTTCTTCGTCACCAGATCGCGAGTGTGAGAGGATTTTAATAAACGCGTATCAACATGGATCGCAAGCGATCAGATACGGCGCGGAGCATGATCGCGATCTTTTTGCGTCCACTCCACACTAACGATCATGATACGCGTCGGTGCTACGCGACGGAGATACGATACGCTGATATGATACAAGTGTAGAACGAGCTTAACAAATTTTAATGTTAAAAAGTTCAGTAGAAAATACTCGTAGTTTTGTTTGATTTTTAAAAATCATAAAAAAAAAAATTAAAAAAAATGTACAAAATTCGACCGAGGCCGGGTTTGAGGGGCGGCTAGCGCCGCCCCTCAGAGCCTGACGCCCCGGGCCATGGCCCCCTTGGCCCTAGGGTAAATACGCCTCTGGATGTTGGCAGGTTCCTGACGGGCGACACGATGTGCTGCTTCGACTGCGAGCTGATGCCGCGGCTGCAGCACATCCGGGTCGCCGGCAAGTACTTCGTCGACTTCGAGATACCGGTCAGTGCAGTACAGAAACCATGTATTGAATCGCGTGCCATAAAAACTCGTGAATTTTGTTTTAAGCACAAACTCCGCTCAGTCGCACTCGGATCTCTCAAGATGACAGAAATTTCGTCACTCAAACTCAAATAGAAGATAAAACGCCCCTTTAAATCGGTCCAGCGCGGCGGTATTATTTCACATCACAATTGACAACATTTAACATTTTTAGCAAGGCGTAATTCGAATACCACTTCAATATATAAAGGATTCCATTAATAGGTACTGACGTCATCATAAGGCGTGTAAAGGAACATAGATTAGATTAGGAACACCTGATTTGGGACTGTAATATTTTTTATTTAAACTTTATAGTTCTCCACATTGAAATTTGTGAGAATATGAAACAAACGAATGTTTTCCTGAATGTGTGTACTTGTAATTGCAGACGAGCCTGGTGTCCCTGTGGCGCTACATGCACCACATGTACCAGCTGGACGCCTTCACGCAGAGCTGCCCCGCCGACCAGGACATCATCAACCACTACAAGCTGCAACAGGTAACAGACAAACACACACACACACGGTCGCGACACTAGACCATAGACATCTAACCCCGAAGACTTCGCTTAGCCGAGCGACCCCCTCTGCCACTGCTTTTAGGGTTCTTCCATATAAGGAGTGTCGACCGCATCGCTCTGACCACGTGGTCCGATTGCTCTATTCTACCATAGAGGAATAAAATGGAAAGAGTAGCAGAGCCTTATAATACAGTGCGTTCGCCGGAACGCGGGTTAACACCAGATTGACATCTAGTGGCTGAACCCCATAGACATAAATAATACTTCGTATGGACCCGGCCTAACGTAGATACATGTCATGTTTACCCACTTCATTGGTGTCCAATCCAAAGTTAAACTTATATCGTGACACTAAAGCTGGGTCACATTTTTCCAACAACGAGACGAGTTTTTAGATACTGAGAAACAGTTTCGAAAACAGTTTTTTTAAAAACGCTTATTGTCACGCACGCTCGGTGACAGAACTTTGGATTGGACACCGTGGAAGTGGGGACATATTACGTGTACGTAAGACCGGGTCTATATTATTTACGTCTATGCTGAACCCTGATTACCCGACCGTTTAGCTGCTACTTTCAATTAGCGGCAAATTCACTGACCGTTGTAATAATAAAGATTTTCTGATTCTGATTCTGACACGGATTCTTCAGGATTAGATGTCTATGCACTAGACGCGTCAATGCGTTGCCGGTCTCCATTGAGCTTACTACACTAGACTGACAACCTTCATACAAATCAGCGTACGCCCGAAATAAGTGTTAAATGCGACAATAGATGTCGCTGCCTAGCTGCTGTATGAAAATTTGAGGCGTCCTCTGAATATTGGTCAAATACAAAGCTTTTCCTACACGCCGCAATGCAAATTTCTCCCCATATCTATTGGCGCGGAATCGGCTATATGCCCACGCAATAAGAGCTAAAAATTCACGATTCGGCTCGGCTCGGCCGACGCGTCGACGTCTTTTTCGCTCTTATTGCGTAAACATACAGCTTTATTCTATCGGCTATGGAAGACTCCGCGTCGATAGGTGTTGTGAGACCCTAAGGAGATAGTCGGTCTATACTCAACAATGCAACGAGTAGTGTATGGTTCCTTAAAATTGGGCAACATACTCGTATTAGGTCTTTACTCGTACTTCCCAATGGAATATTGTGCAAGGCTGCAATTTCCAATACAATACTTCCCTATCTATAATTATGGGTTTAACAACAATTTGGAATTCGAAATCAAGAGAGCATTTTGGACTAGATGACCGATTTTTACGGATGATTTCGATTTCGAGTTTCAAATTACAGGTGTATAAAATATAAAATACACAAACGGGTTGTGTGCATTTTCTCGTAGTTGTATAATTATTGGATACCTTACCCTAGCTAGTCCTCTTTATTAGTAGCTCTACTTCCTTCTAAATGATCTCTCCATAATGCTGGTTTATTGGCTTATGCAACTGTATCGAGATATCAGCGAAGCTATATTGCCTTTCAAATTTATCCATGGACCATGTTACACTATCAATTTTCCAAGATATTTTTCCATCTAGATATTCATCATCAGGGGCACTTTACCCCGCTTTTTATTTTTATTTTACCAGCGCTTCCTAGACCCATTGCTTTAGAAGAAGCGCCGCAACAAACTCAGAAGAAGGCGTTTTTTTAAATCACATACAAGTTCACATTACATTTGCATTAGGTATATGTATAAAATACATATACATGGTGGGTCAGAAAATATGGCAAATAATTAACCCACCGTATCGGCTATCGATTCTAAGTATATTGTATAGGTCTTTAATTTTTTTCGTGTTGGTAAAAAAAAAAATTGTATATGGGATTGGTTGTGTCAGCGACGCCGGAATCCTATACAAAATATTTTTTTTACCAACTCGAAAAAAATTAAAGACCTATACAATATACTTAGAATCGATAGCCGATACTGTGGGTTAATTATTTGCCATATTTTCTGACCCACCGTGTATAGGTACGTACTAACATTACATGTAAGGGATGTATAGTCCCTAACTTAAATTTAAATCTAAAATCTTATTGATGTATAGTCTCCAAGGGTCCAAAAAAAACAATAATAATCATGGAGATGGCCTCCATTGTAAAATAAATATAAATTTCATAGATGTCGACAGTCTCAAAATGTCAATGAATAATGAAATACATCATGTATAAAGAGGCCATTAATACATGTCAATAAGAACATGATGAGGTCTCTCGCTTAAAATGTTTGACTTAGTAATATATTTAAAGCTAATGATTAGCTAGCATTGCACGATAAGATGAGACAGCTGGAAAAATTTCTTGATTATATTGAATGTAACGTGCGCCTATGGCCTATTATGCACTTGGCGGGTTAGAATCGTATTGGGTATGCTATATCGGCCCTTCCGCTTACGGAATTGGTGTTATGTTCGCGCAGCAGTCCACGAAAGGGATGCTGTCGCCGCGGCCCGCGCGACCGCGGGACGACCGGATGGTGAGGATTGTGTGTTCATCATCATCATCACCATCACATCATGATCATCATCACCATCACATCATGATCATCCATTTTCATTACGGCTCATTAATCCCAAACCATACAAAATATCGCAGAGTATTCCGTTCGCGTCCGAACTCAGATGTATGTCTATACGGGGTCAAACAAAACGTTGTGACGATATTTTATCCACAGAATCAGCTATAGATTCTGAGCATGTTTTTTAGGTTTTCAATTTTTTTAGAATTGGTAAAAAATAATGTTGTATGCTCCCGTATGGGATTGATGGTGCACAGTGTCTTGCCAATTTAGTGTGCGTGTAATATGGCACAACGTACTATTTAGGAGGGTTTATTCCGAAAGTTGGCAACGTCGCATATAGCTGTCAAATGTTTCGCTGTTTTTATTAATTTCTCAATATTACTGAATTAAACAATAAGTAATCATTCTATGGTTGAATGACGCGTCTCGTTTTATATTTGTTGGATAGGCATTCAAATGATAAGATTACATTAAAATGCATGAAAAATGCGATGGAAAGTTTTCAAAGGATATTACTTCCATAATACAAAAAATTTCGTGTTGCTATGATAATTGCTGCAATCCATACTTAATGTTTTATTCAACCATAGAGCGATTGTTCATGTTTTCATTCAGTAATAATCAGAAATTAATGAAAACAGCGAAATATTTGACAGCTATTTGCGACTTTGCCTTTCGGAATAAACCCTCTTAAATTGACAACATTGCACCTCGTAGCACTGCAAGCGCCTTTAGCGGCGAATTCGCTCGCGGTGACCCCTCATTGACCTAATCTTTAATTAACATGGTAAAGTGGGGATAAAAGGTTCACAATGATGTATATTTATCTTCCTTGAGTGCACTCATCTTATATTCATATCATTGTACTAAGTAGTTTTGTGGTTTTGTTTGTCTGTTGCTTTAACATTTAAATATTTTTTTTTAATGTATTTTCATTTTAGTTTCTTATAAATATGCTTAGTACTCGTAAGGGAGGCTTGGAATATACTCTTACTTGGGTACTGTTATATCTCCTTATTTTACTTGGTAAAGGTTGCAAATGTTACAAACGCGATAAATTTATCTTTCCTAAGATAAGATATTCTGATGATAATCAATTTGCTATAATACCTAATGCATATTCCATGGTCAATGAATAGACTAAGCTTATATATCTCTTTGTTCTGTAACCAAGGTGTTTAGATAACATCTCTACCTACGTGAAATCATCACACTTAGTGACGATGCAATGGCATTGTTCCTTTATCTTTGATTAGACTGGCGATACAATTTACAAAAGCTTGACAAGACCAGATTATTCCATTCTCACCCCCGCGCACCGCACAAATTTTAGCACAGTGGTAGTTCCAGTCGTTAGTTACTACTTCCATTCTGTACTCGTCTGTGTGCTAAGCGTTTCTTTTATCCACAGGCGTTGAAAATGAAGAAACACGAAGAGCTCGAGACGCCGACGTTTACGACGTCCATCCCCGTCGACATCAGCCAGTAGACGCCGCGGCGCGCAACGGGGCACCCGACGCTGATCCAAATCCACCGTTATTAGTAAGAGTCGCGTAAGGACGGTGCTGGCGGGCCTCACGCCTCCGTTAACAGATCCACCCGCCCTCCAAGACATTTGAATCGCCAAATTCGAACACAAATTCCAAACTGACAAATAAAAAAGAAATAGAACTTGTCTATGGATCGGGACCTGAAGATAAATTGCCAGCATCAAAATAATTTATTAATTACTCTCCTTTTTGTAAGTCTTTGTACCAAGGACTGTTTCCAATACGCCGGTTCCCATTCGCCCGCCTACGCTAACAGGAAGAAAGTTTATATATTTTTATACAAATTTGGACATTAGAGCATTTTAATTTTTTACATGTTGCTATGTTGGTAATAATTGAAACGTAAGGTTGATTGAAGTTATGATGGTGCAATCGTAAAGATGTGTTGCTGATTCGTTGGGTGTTTGTTACTGCCAGCATTGGCGGGAAGCTGCGTTGTCGCTTCTCTAGTTGATCCGTTAAAGTTATTGTGGCCATTAGTACTTGGTTTAATATAGCGTTGATAATGCCCAGTTTATTTGTGTAGCAATCAGAACTGGTAAAATCGACCTCAGCAGAGGTACTTCGTTTAAATTTACGGCAACAAATGTAATGGGGAGATGACTAGCTGGCATAGACAATTAGACACTCCCTTTTTTATTACTCACTTGTTTATAGTTTGTAGAATCCATAGTGTTCAAAATCAAAAACAACGAAAGCGTTCTGACATTATTTTTGTTTATTCATAATTTATGTAAGATTGGTTTACAGTATTTTTTGTTCTTTTTGAACTGCCCTAGTGTAATATCTCTTAGGTTAGAAGATTCCTAAACAACCATACATAATCCTCTGCCTGGAAAGGTGCCCTGCTGAAATCTTTTTATAAAGGTTCTTTTACATGTAAAAATGTGCTCTTGCCTGCAAACAATGTTACCTTATAATATAGATGTTTAAATACGATTGTAATTTTTGACTGTTTTTAATGCAGAGGTAAGGTAACATTTATTTTATGAACAGTTTTAAAACGTCGTGTTTTAGAAGTAATAGACAACCTCAGACAACATATGCATGTATAATGATCACATTATTTGAGTTTTTTTTCTGGGTGTAAAAATAATATGTTGCAATTGGATACATATTATTTAGTGCAACCAACCCATGGGCGAGAGACGATCAATATGTCGATTGGACAATGTATAAATATTAATGCTAGATTATAATTTAAGTGTTAAGGAATAAATCTGGATAAATATTATTTTATTCATTTGAGTTTCATTTTATTTTATCTTTTTTCATTTCCTTTTCTGTTCTTTCATTGCTTTTTTTAACTAACGTTTTTAGTAACATTACATTGGTTTGTTTGTATTTATAATATACTTAATTATTAATTAGAGCTAATGTAGGTGCCTTGCTAAATTTTAATTAAGAAATAATATTTTGCTAAGAATGGGATATAGTTAATTTTTTCACACTATTGGCAGAAATGAAATGATTGCCTTTTCCTGATTTTGTTAATGATCTTGGGATTGCATAGCTTTTAGCTAATAGTCCTGAAAAATTAATTAACTGCATAATGATGCAGTCAGGAATAAAATTAACTCAATACATAAACTAACACCTGTTTCCCTTTGGGTTAGACAGAGACCATAGAGCACCACCTGCTTCTTACTCCAATCTAAGCATCTCCCTCACTTCCTCCACATTTATGTGTCTCTTCATGGAAGCTCATCAGTTTCAAGTGCTTTTGATTCAGAAAATAATTTGGTAAATTGACGTAAATAAAATATGGCTAAAATGATTGGTAAAAACAAAATTTATCATGAGCAGAAATATTGCATAACTGAATCCATCATTTTGAATGAATGCTATCCTGCTGAATAATAAGTCTTTAAGACTGATTATTATAACTATTACTAATGCAATGTGATATGTAGTAGCTTTTGTACTTGAATAAAAAAATAAATAAAAAATATATTACATTTCTTTCATTAACTTGGTCATTGAGTAATACCTAATTAACAGTTCACATTCACTTGAATTTAAAATCTAGTCTTGTATGATTATTTTCCGTTTCATCCATTCGTTTTTATATACGTCCCTGGAGAGTAGGGAGCTGAGGAATGCATGCGTCAGAAATGCGGTGAGGCCCCAGATCTTGTAGTCTCCCACGATGAAGACGGGCATGATGAAGCCGTTGCTGAACTGTGTGTAGTGCTGGTTGGCGCGGTCGCAGAGCGCCGCGAGCGGGACCGTGAACACCTCGGCCACCTCGGCCGGGTTCACGCGCAGGTCGTGCTGGCGCAGCGACGCCACCGCGCCCACAACCGGTGTAATCAGTAGCCTGTTGTCGCGCCCCGGCACGGCTAGCCCCGCGCCCCACACGTCCACCCGCGTCCCCGACAATCCTATCTCCTCCTCAGTCTCCCGCAGCGCCGTCTGCACCGGACTCTCCTCCTTATCCGTCTTCCCCCCCGGAAAGGAGATCTGCCCGCTGTGGCTCCGCAAACTCCCTGCCCGCACCGTGTACAGCAGCGACGCCGTGTTGTCCACGTCGCAGAACGGAATCAACACCGCCGCCGTCGCCGGCGGCGCCTTACTCCGTCTGTGCGGCAGCGGAATCTTTTTCAGATTCGTCAAACATCTATCGCGAGATGCTAACGAAAATAGGTTCTCTATGGCGAATGCCGACTTACAAGCCATGGATTACGTTTGTTTCTGCTTATTACATAAGTAATTTAGAGTCCAATGTTCATTACACGTAATTTTTGTTTACCGAAATTTTGATTTGGATTGGAAACTAGTGCAAGTGACAATCAATTGACAATGACATTGACAAGACAATACATCAAAGACAGCTGATTACACTGTCATTTATTTCGGTCAGCAATTATAGAAAGTGTTAGTGGAGGCGTCAATTTACACGACTCGAACAGTCTTCCCAGCTAACTGTCATTTTTGACACTTCCTGAATCAAAACCAAACAAACAAATCTTATCTTCGATATACCAACTTGTTGCTATATACAGTAAAAAAACAGACTTTGAACCTCGCTAAGATGACGGTATTTTTGTGAAATTAAAATTAGCGTCTCTGGTAAGTAAACATGTCTCTGTCGCCTCAAATATTGCTATCGAACGCCGCCCGACAATGTTTCATATCGAAAATAAAGGAACTGCCAGATGTGTTCTTCGTGGATGTAAAAGCTAAGCAAAACGCATCAGTGTTGGTGCCCTTATGTGTCCACGATGGGGAAGTGTGTCTTCTCTACACGCTCAGGTCTTCTAAGTTGAAAAGCCATAGCGGTCAAGTCTCTTTTCCGGGAGGAATGATGGAGCCAAACGAAGACTACGTCGATACAGCGCTGCGAGAGACCGAGGAAGAGATCGGGGTTCCCCGTGAGTCTGTAGATGTTTGGAGCACTATGCCTCAAGTTCAAGGTAGAAATGAAATGGCTATCACACCTGTAGTAGGAGAAATAACTGATTTTGATATAAATAAGCTACAAAAAAGCCCTGACGAAGTGGAAGAAATATTCCTTGTGCCTATGCAGGCATTTTGTAACACAAATAACCATGGTCACTGGGACTATGAGGGGAATCCCATGCCAGTGTTCATTTATGGTCGCCACAAGATTTGGGGAATCAGTGGCGCCATCACACACATGTTCTTAAATAGTTTCTTACCTGAGAGTGAATTTAAAGAGGACTATAATAGAAAAAAGTTTCACTATGATGAATTAATGCCAGCCAAACTTTGACATTATTTTATAACTTGGAACTTTACTGTAGCACATTGAAACTAGTCTGTGATATTTCTGGTGCTGGTTATGTAGCAGGATAGATTGATTGACCGTGGGTCCTATTCAAGTTTGTAAATAGCAATATGGGAGAAATCCAGCTAGACAGTAGCGAGCCATTTCATTATGTCGGGATATGGGGCTCTATTCGAAGTCTTAAATAGGGAAAGAGACATTCACAATCCCTGCACTCACACGTCGCTGCGCACTTTAAGCAGCTAGATTTAAAGTTCAATGTAGCATGTTGTGAAATTGAGAAATCTCGTAAAATTTAGACAGGAGATCTATTTCCCCGAATGGCTTATTAAATTACTTAATTAATATTGAAAATCCAATCCCATATTCCTATTTATAAGCTTGAATAATGATGCATGTCAACATGGTTTAACGCATTCACTGCCACTTCTTTTTACGAACTTTCGCCAGGTGCCACATCTGTCATTAAGGGAACATTGCAACGCACATGTGCGTTCGAGGCACTGCGGGAAAGTCAGGAAAACGCATATATGCGTTGGTGACAGTGAATGCCATATGGTAATTTACATGTGAACTAAATATGACTTCTAATTGACTTTGTTAATTCAAAATTTGAGTAAATCTGAGCTTACAAGTATAATATTTAGCAACAAAATCTGTTACTGTAATCTTTACAATTCATGTTAGTATTTTTCATGGTAACAGAAACAACCGCAATGTCTTGTGTTCATCAGTGTAACTTTTTAAATGAAAATTCTCAAAATTAGACTATGGTAACAAAGTTTTGATGAAATTGAGGTTCTTTATTAGTGTCCATGTTATGACAGTATTTAATGCATTATACGTTAAATGAGTAGAGTACTTTGATATACATGTTTAATAGGGATAAGGCATGCATGTAATGAATGCATAATAAATTATTTGAAGCGGCGAGTGCTTTTAATTTTATTTATGCAGTCCATTTATCTATTTAACCTTTTTAATTAATGGCACAGCCGATAGTCTTACAGCGTGAAAGAGTGCGCGTATCTATTTTTCAAATTGGCTCTACGTGTTTAATTACAGGGGCAGTGAAAGGGTTGTAAAGTAATCATTAACGCATTCACTGCCACCGACGCATATATGCGTTTTGCTGACTTTCCCGCAGTGCCTCGAACGCACATGTGCGTTGCAATGTTCCCTTAATGACAGATGTGGCACCTGGCGAAAGTTCGTAAAACAGAAGTGGCAGTGAATGCGTTATGGGACATAGTATGCAGCGACTTCAAACGGTGCGTTTCATATCGTTATCCTTTTTCCTCTTTGATGTGGGAAAGGGATAAAGATGAAACACGCGAGTACCACTACTAAACTGATAAGAAACGCGCGACTGTATCGCTATAAGTACAGGGGCTCTATTTGAAGTTTTAAATAGGGAAAGGGACATTTACAATCGCTGCGCTCACGCGTCACTGCGCGCTAAATTGAACTTTAATTCTAGTTACTTTAAGTGCGTTGCGAAGCGCAGGGATTGTGAATGTCTCTTTCCCTATTTAAAACTTCGAATGGACCCCCAGGCGGTGTGCTGTCACTAATGATTATTTAGGAGTCCCAGACGGGGGGTAGAAGTTTACAGTCGACGCTCTCTATCATCGGCAGGCCATTCCGCTGTATGTAATCGAGTCGGCATTTGTAGGTGCATATGTTGTAGTAGCGGCGCATGTCCGACGCGCAGACAGGATCATACTGGGATGTGCACACGCAGTCTCTCTCGGCGAAGCCGGTCCATTGCGGGAGCGAGGTCGACACAGTCAGGAGAGAGATGAAAACTGCACAAACGAGATATATATGAACAATTGACAAATAAAGAGAACACTATTCCTTACAACACCGAATCGGAATAAAGCAAGCGATTCGGAAGCTGCCGAAAAACGTCCTCAGGCGCTTCTCTCAAGGCTTGCCATTCAGGCATTCGGATCGTGCCACTAGCATCCACTGGATTCCCGTGACTTTCACCACGCGTCGCTCCATCTTGTTGGAGGCCTAGCGTCAGTTTCGTCTTCCGGTCCGCAGAGGGCCATGCGAAATATTGCGAAACACGTGGCATGGTCAAGGCAAAGTGCTCACAGAATCACAGAACTGATGGCAAATGGAGCCAGAAAGTTCTTTGCTGTAATCTATCCATCCATATTAATATTATAAATGCGAAAGTAACTCCGTCAGTCTGTCTGTTACCTCTTCACGCTTCAACCGCATGGACCGATTGAGATGAAATTTGGCATGGAGATAGTTGAGGTCCCGTGAAAGGACATAGGCTACTTTTTATCCCGGAAAAAATGCATAGTTCGCGGGAGCGCGATGACCGAATTCCACGCGGGCGAAGTCGCGAAAGCTAGTATACGAATAATAAGACTGTAGAAGAAGTCGCTTCAGAAACTTAAAAATTAAAAGAAACTCAAGTCGAGGGGACTATATAAACGATACTGAACTCAAAATAACGATTTTTAGAAGAAAAAAAATACCGTATCTATGTATGTATGTCCGGATTGAACTCGAAAACTACTGGACGGGTTGCAACAAAATTTGGTATGGGGGAGTTATCATAACACTGGTCAACATATATGCTACTTTTTATCTCGAAAAAATGCATAGTTCCCGCGGGAATGCTATTAACGAATTCCACGTGGACGAAGTCGCGGGCAGAAGAAATAAAAATTAGAAATAAATAAGTTAAGGCATTCACTGCCACCAACGCATATATGCGTTTTGCTGACTTTCCCGCAGTGCCTGGAACGCACATGTGCGTTGCAATGTTCCCTTAATGACAGATGTGGCACCTGGCGAAAGTTCGTAAAAAGAAGTGGCAGTGAATGCGTCAAAATACCTAACTTACAGGTTTACACAACTTGAAGGCGCGTGGATCAAACAATTATAGACTCTGAGTCAACGGCTTAAGTGCTTCGCCGCGCGCCTTCTAAGTTGTGTCGTGATATACCTACCTAAAGCGCGCCTACTCCTCGACCTCGTCTCCCTCGCACCGGCCCTCCCGCTGCACGGTGAGCTGAACTCCATAGACCTGCCTCAAGTGTTCAGCTCGGCAGCGGAACTCGCAGGGGTTATTATCGGTTCTTCCATCAGAAGCGCACACGGGCAAGTAGATGCGGCCGCAAGGACACATGGAAGACCAGGCCGACTCCTGGTAGGCGGACGCCGCCAGGATTAGTGAGGCCAGAACTGTGGGACAGGCAGTCTTTGAAACGGACTCGAAGAAAATATGTAGGTACTTAGAAGCAAACATGTTCAGTTATGTCGGAAAATATTGGACTGCCTTAAAGTTAAAGTTGAGTTGGATAGATTAGTGTGTAGACTAGAGTGGGTTATACGAGGTTGGTATGAGAAAATATCATTGAGATCCGGACTGAAGGACCATTTTAATTGTTGTTTTCTCTTCATTGTCCTGTAGGTAATACGGATTCCTACGTAAACCGTATTTGATTGCGTTCAAATTAAAATTGGGTTTGTTTTGAGTTACATAATATGAAATCTATTATTACCTACAAAATTCGTATAATGTAATCTATGTCATACACTTGCGTGATAATTAAATATTGGTTATGCTGATGCTTACTTAAAACGAAAAACACACTAACTTGTTCGTACATGTTTACTTATCAAAGCCGACTAAAAACAAAGAAGCGCAACATAAATAAAAATAACTTATGTCTTTGTACTCACCTAATAAGAACTTCATTGTGCGAATCGATTCCGGTAACTTTCACTCTTCAACTCTCCGTTTAAATACCGAAACACGGCACCTATCCTTATTGCGGGCGATAAAACGATATTCAATAATCTAAAGTGTGAGCAGCGTCTTCCGTTGCGAATCGAATAAATTAAGTGTTTTTGCAGCATACGCATCGCCCGTGGCTGCGCGCGCGGTGCTATGCTCCGTACCTACATGTCAATAAGTTGAATTAATTATAACCGTGATTGGAATCACAGAGTATAAAATATAAGTCCACCGTTCACAAGAGAGCTCTACTTTAAGATGGTCATGAGGTACTCGGGCATCCTTGATGGAAGGATTTACAGAAATCGAGTGGCTACCTATCCTATACCTACTCAAGAACTAGTTATTACCTAATTAGTCTATGGTTCCATTCGCATTTCATAATCGTAAAGCACCATTTACATACAGCCGAAGTGAGCATGGAAGTGGGCAGCATACTTCTCATGTCACTGCCATTGCCACTCGCGCTGCCCGGCGCTCCCCAAAAGAACGGTTTTTGTGCGGAAGTCAAAGGACCGGCAGCGCTAGCTAGCGGCAGTGCGTGTTCACATTCTGCTCCATCGTTCGTACTCACCGAGAGGAGAAAAAGTACTTATCTTGTTTGGCGGTAATAGTTACTACAACTTTGTTCAATAAGTATTCAAAATCGAAGAAAGACATCTGCGTACAAAATTTTCAAATTCACCTGAATGATTGAAACATCGAATATAATTATGTATCGCTAAAATACACAGCGCGGACGCTGCCATAATTTCCACGTCTGCCATTGCCAAAACTCAAAGCGAAGTGAGTAGTAGAGCAGTATGCTGTGGCAGTATGTAAACACACACTCCTCTCGATCCTGCTGCAGCATTATTTAGGGAATTATTTCCGGCAGCGCGAGGGGCAGCGGCAGGGGCTGAATGTGAATGTGGCATAAGATGCAATGGGATACTTTGGAACCTAACCTATACCGCGCGGGGGACGAATGACAACATTACCTTACATAATATGTAAGATGGATGAGAGTTTCCATTTTACAACGAACTTGCGATTCAACTCCGGTTGTGTTGAGTCTGTGGCAAGCAACATCCATTATACACTCGGCGTCAAAATTATCGCACCTCCTCGAAAATCAGATTCAAGATAATGTAGACCTTAGCGCAATTATATTACGTAATCAATATTAGTATCAATTGAAAGCACGTTTAATGTGTTTTTAATTAACAATGTTTAATTTAAACGAAACAATGGTTTGTGAATTAGAACGTTTCGAAAAGAAAAAAAAAATGCCCAAATACGCGCTTGAAGGGTAGCGAGTTGTGCCTGTTTCCAGGGGTATATAATGCCTGTAAAAGGTCAAATGCCAATCATTCGCTATCCGGACGTCGAAGAGAACACATCTAAGGAACTGAAGCAAGAAATCAACCCTAGAACATGGAAACTACCGCTGCTGAATCAGCTCAAGTGATTGCACTACTGCAAGCAGGATTTCGGCAGTGTGATGTCGCTCGGCAACTGAATTTAAGCCGTCATGCTGTCCGCCGAGTATTCCAGCGGTTCCAAGAGACTGGGGGCTACATCAGAAGACATGGAGCTGGTCGGCGTCGCTGCACATCTGAAAGAGACGATCGCTTCATTGTAACGTCGTCTCTACGCAATCGCTTCGCCAGTGCTGTTGAGGTGCAACAACGCCTCAGAGAAGCTCGGACAACATCAGTTAGCGTCTCTACGATTAGAAGAAGACTGCGGGAGAAGGATATCGTGGCTCACAGGGCTGCTACTGGCCCAATGTTGACCGCACAGCATCGCAGAGATCGCTTGCAATTTTCCCGTGATCACGTTCATTGGACGTTTGAGCAATGGAGGCAGGTTCTCTTTACCGATGAGACGAGAGTCTGCCTTTTTTGCAATGACAGGCGTGCCAGAGTCTACAGAAGGTCGGGCGAGCGATTCGCTCAAGTCTGTATTGAAGAGACAGTGGGATACGGAGGTGGCTCTTGCATGTTCTGGGGCGGCATGTCTATAGACGGCAAAACCGACGTTGTCTGCGTCTCCAGGACTGGAGGCACTCGCGGCCAAGGGTCCCTGACTGCTCGCCGATACATTGCCGAGATCCTGGAAGAGCTCGTCGTAAGGTGACGTCGGCTCTGGGTTCACATTAATGCACGACAACGCTCGCTCCCACACTGCATTAATTGTTCGGGATTATCTGGAGGAGGTTGGGATCCCTGTTTTGCCGTGGCCAGCCAGAAGTCCTGACTTAAACCCAATTGAGCACCTTTGGGACGAGCTGAAGCGACGAGTTCGGTCACGAGATGCCGCCCCTACCACCCTGCAACACCTTCAGGATGCTGTCATTGAAGAATGGGGCAACATTCCACAAGAAGACATCGTGAAGGCATTTTTTATGGTTATAAAGTTAAACTTGAATAAACATTTTTCAACTGTCCGCAATGTCACTTCCATAATTTTTTGACCCAATGAAAAATCTCTTTTTTTATTTTTTTCAAAAAACCATTTCATTACCTTTCCAACGGTACCTAACCATCATATCATTATTCTTGATCAAATAGGGTTTAAAGTCGGTTGAAACTATTTTTCGAGAAGGTGCGATAATTTTGACGCCGAGTGTATGTATTAGCAAACTGTTAAAAACAAATTTGTATTGTAAAAGCAAATACTTTGTTATAAAATAACAAACACTTCGAGCGAGCTGTTAGCTGGAGAACCACGGCATCTATCCTTATTGCGGGCGATAAAACGATATTAAATAATCTAAAGCGTGAGCAGCGTCTTCCGTTGCGAATCGAATAAATTACGTGTTTTTGCAGCATACGCATCGCCCGTGGCTGCGCGCGCGGTGCTATGCTCCGTGCATGTCAATAAGTTGAATTAATTATGACCGTGATTGGAATCAGAGTATAAAATATAAGTCCACCGTTCACAAGAGAGCTCTACTTTAAGATGGTCATGAGGTACTCGGGCATCCTTGATGGAAGGATTTACAGAACTCGAGTGGCTACCTATAGGTACCTACTCAAGAACTAGTTAATTATTACCTAATTAGTCTATGGTTCCATTCGCATTTCATATCCTGCGTTCCGAATCGCGCTCAGAGTGCTCACAGCACCTTGCATCCTTTTTCCTCTTGAAAGTCGACTCCCAAGAGAAAAAGGATGCAAGCTGCTGTGGGCACTCTGAGTGCGATTCGGTACGCAGCCATAATCGTAAAGCATCATTTACATACAGCCGAAGTGAGCATGGAAGTGGGCAGCATACTTCTCATGTCACTGCCATTGCCACTCGCGCTGCCCGGCGCTCCCCAAAAGAACGGTTTTTGTGCGGAAGTCAAAGGACCGGCAGCGCTAGCGGCAGTGCGTGTTCACATTCTGCTCCATCGTTCGTACTCACCGAGAGGAGAAAAAGTACTTATCTTGTTTGGCGGTAATAGTAGCAACTTTGTACAATAAGTATTCAAAATCGAAGAAAGACATCTGCGTACAAAATTTTCAAATTCACCTGAATGATTGAAACATCGAATATAATTATGTATCGCAAAAATACACAGCGCGGACGCTGCCATAATTTCCACGTCTGCCATTGCCAAAACACAAAGCGAAGTGAGTAGTAGAGCAGTATGCTGTGGCAGTATGTAAACACACACTCCTCTCGATCCTGCTGCAGCATTATTTAGGGAATTATTTCCGGCAGCGCGAGGGGCAGCGGCAGGGGCTGAATGTGAATGTGGCATAAGATGCAATGGGATACTTTGGAACCTAACCTATACCGCGCGGGGGACGAGTGACAACATTACCTTACATAATATGTAAAATGGATGAGAGTTTCCATTTTACAACGAACTTGCTATTCAACTCCGGTTGTGTTGAGTCTGTGGCAAGCAACATCCATTAGGTATATGTATTAGCAAACTGTTAAAAATAAATTTGTATTGTAAAAGCAAATACTTTGTTATAAAATAACAAACACTTCGAGCAAGCTGTTAGCTGGAGAACCAGTTCAAATATCGCAGGTAAAACCGGTACGTCATTTCATTGTTAATGAAATGGAGATAAGCCCTGTTT
This sequence comes from Aethes cnicana, assembly GCA_963971205.1. Lineage (NCBI taxonomy): Eukaryota > Metazoa > Arthropoda > Insecta > Lepidoptera > Tortricidae > Aethes > Aethes cnicana. Next base: position 2,832,524 of record OZ020287.1, on the reverse strand, counting down.
GACCTACATACAAATTGTAGGCACAAATTGCTGTAAGTTAAGTACATAGATCTCCGATCCCTATTTAATATTGTAAATAGTTGTAAAAAGTATTTAGTATTACAATTATCGTAGTCTGCATGAGTCGTGCCTAAAATGCCGTGGTGGTCTAGTGGTTCGACCTACCGCCTCTCATGCCGAGGGTCGGGGGTTCGATTCCGGCTTTCACATCTCAGTTTACTTATTTCCTAAATTAAATTTGAAGTAAATATTACTACTGAGCTGTTCGGTCAAGGAAAATATCGTCGTAACGCATCTGCGAATTAATTCAAGGATGTGAGTAAAGTCCCCAATCCGCACGGGCTCGTGTGGAGACAATTATAGCCTAAACCCTCTCGTGATGAGAGGCCTGTGTCCAGCAGTGGGATGTAAATAGGGTTGATATGGTGGCCAGTGGATATTTAAATCACTCGGGGTGGGTATTCCAAAATGCCAATCGTTGATATCGGTAAAGCGGTGTTATTGCACGACAATTAAAATAAATGGCCGACTTCCGCCGCGTGTCGTGTAAATATGACACCTAACGATTAACTGTCGGTTATCTGTTTCCCTACATGCCACATCGATATTTCAACAAATAAATACATATAAAGTTTCACTTGAATTTCATTTCACAAAAAATGAGATGGCGGGACAACCTAGACGTCTTTGATAAATACTGGCAAACACATGCACTGAACAGGGACACCTGGCGAAAAAGGGGAGGCCTTTGCCCAGCAGTGGGACACTCCAACAGGCTAAGAAAAAAAAACATTTCACTTGTACGTCTATTGAATTGTTAACTCAAAAGTATCCACTAGATTTAATTGTTAAGGCGTTAGTTGATTTTTTCAGGCAAAGGGTCTGTAATTTACATGTATTTTATGAGTTGAATTTACTTAGTAATGGATCTTTCAAGTCCTTAGTAATGGATCTTTTATATCAAGTTATTATTTATTTGTTTCCAAGGGAACTAAGGTCACCAACATAGCCCGAAGAATTGCGTACCTTGTGGCGTGGGCGGGGCACAATAATATTGGTCGTAGGACAGATGGAAGCCGTGGTGGCCTAGTGGTTCGACCTACCGCCTCTCATGCAGAGGGTCGGGGGTTCGATTCCGGCTCGTACCTCTAAGTTTACTTATGTGCGAAATTCAATTTGAATTTACCACTGAGCTTTTCGGTGAAGGAAAACATCGCGAGGAAACGTGCACGCATCTGCGAAGTAATTCAAAGATGTGCGTGAAGTCCCCAATCCGCACTGGGCCCGCGTGGGGACTATAGCCCAAACCCTCTCTTGATGAGAGGAGGCCTGTGCCCAGCACGCAAATAGGATGTAGTAGTAGGACTGATGGCCGATGGTGCTAGAAAGTTGTCGAGTGGCGTCTGAGAACCGGGAGACGAGCTATCGGTAGGCCTCCAACAAGATGGAGCGACGACCTCGTGAAGGTCGCGGAAAGCTGTGGAAACGAGTAGTACAGGACTGGTCTGAGTGACAAGCCTTGGGGGAGGTCTATGTCCAGCAGTGGACGACTTACGCTTGAAACGATGATGATGATTTTCAAGAGCCGAGTAGCTGCACGAGAAATCTACTTTGATTCTGTACACACTAATCTACTTATTTGTTTAGGGTACCTAGTGGGCAACTTCGAGAGGTTATTTATGGGTCACTTGTAATCGATTGTGTATTTTCAACGATCCGTAACAGTGATCAACTTATCTCTATTGACGTGGTATAAAATCCATATCCATTTTAATATTATGAAAGCGAAAGTAACTTTGTCTTTCTGTCTGTCTGTCACCTCTACACGCTTCAACGACTTGACCGATTTACATGAAATTTCGCATGGACATAGTTGAAGTCTCGGGAAAGGACATGCAACATACCTACATTTTATCCCGAAAAAACGCGTAGTTCCCGCGGGAGCACGATAACCGAATTCCACGTGGGCGAAGTCGCGGGCAGAAGCTAGTAATATTATAAATGCGAAAGTAACTCTGTATGTCTGTTACCTCTTCACGCTTCAACCGCTGGACCGATTTGAATGATTTTTTTATGGAGATAGTGGAGTCGCGGAAAAGGACATAGACTAACTTTTCATCGGAAAAACGCGTAGTTCCCGCGGGAGCGCGATAACCGAATTCCACGCGGGCGAAGTCGCGGGCAGAAGCTAGTAATATTATACCTAAATATGAAAGTAACTCTGTATGTCTGTTACCTCTTCACGCTTCAATCACTGGACCGATTTGGATGATTTTTTTATAGAGATAGTACAGTCCCGGGAAAGGACATAGACCGAATTCCACGCGGGCGAAGTCGCGGGCAGAAGCTAGTTTACTACTACTACTACTACTACAACAGCCTATTTACGGCCCACTGCTGGGCACAGGCCTCCTCTCATCACGAGAGGGTTTGGGCTATAGTCCCCACGCGGGCCCAGTGCGGATTGGGGACTTCACACACATCTTTGAATTACTTCGCAGGTGCGTGCAGGTTTCCTCACGATGTTTTCCTTCACCGAAAAGCTCAGTGGTAAATTCAAATTGAATTTCGCACATAAGTAAACTCAGAGGTGCGAGCCGGAATCGAACCCCCGACCCTCAGCATGAGAGGCGGTAGGTCGAACCACAAGGCCACCACGGCTTATCTTAGCTAGTTTAACTATACTATAAATAACGCTCCAACAGGGCAAACAGTTGAGCAACGAATGTTCCAAGAAGTATTGTATAAATATGACGAAGTAACGTGTTTGCGCTCTTCAGGGTTTACCGGCCGCGATTCCCGATATTGCACTATGTTTGTTTACCCTTTATTGAGTGACGTCAAAAGTTGTGAATGAAATAGTAAAGTGGGATAATATAATAATATCTTGGGATATTTCACACATATTGACCTAACTCTAATTAACTAAGCGACGCTTGTATTATGGGTGCTATACAACGATATAAATACTTATATATATTATAGATGTCTATATCCAGCAGTGGACGTCTTTCGGCTGAAATGATGATGATGATGATGATGATATAGAGAAATACATACATATACATATAAATACTAAACATCCATGATTCGAGTACAAACATTCGTGTTCATCACACAAAGTTTGCCCCGAGCGGGACTCGAACCCGCGACCCTCGGAACAGAAGGCAGGGTCACTATCAACTGGACCAATTTAGGTCGTCTGATAGACGTCCACTGATGGACATGCCCTTCCCAAGAATACTCCTCAGATCGCTCCTTAGTCATTCGCATCCATAGGATTCCCGCGACCTTCACGGGTTGTCGTCATCTGTGTTATGAGTCAAGGCTTTCATGGCCGAGACATTTAAGTGCTTCGGAAAAATTCTCACATTTTAAATTTTATTGGCACTACAAAGGTGCAATTTGAAGCTTTTGTTAACAATAAAATATGTAAAAAAGTTCAATTTCAATGTTTCAATTTACCTAAACTAAGGTTTCTTTTAACAAATTCCCACGTATTCCAATTATTGAATTTTATAGCAATACTATAGCTTCTGCCCTCGACTTCACCCGCGTGGAATTCGGTTATCGTGTTCCCACGGGAACTATGCGTTTTTCGGGGATAAAACATAGCCTTATCCTTTCCCGGGACTCCAAATATCTCTATGCCAAATTTCATGTAAATCGGTCAAGCCGGTTGAAGCGTGAAGAGGTAGAAATAGAAATAATTTATTTGCATAAACATGGTAGGTACATCAGGTGACAATGTTACACACAGACAAAGGTAACAGACAGATAGAGTTACTTTCGCACTTATAATATTAAATATGAATTTTGACTGTGTAATAATATCTCTGACATATCATCTCATACTATATTAATTTTCCTCTTCAAGAACATTTTCCTGAGGCAACGTATGCGGAAGTTAAACGCTAACAAATGTCACGTCCACGATGCGCTTATGTCTGTTATTTACGACTAGGGACTGCTAGGGACAGCCCCTGTGCGGCTATGCCTTAGTTGGGAGTCAATAGAATGATTAGTGTTTTTTTCATTACTTTTGAATTGATAAATAGTATAAATTTATAGTAAAAGCAAAGAAGTATGTAACAAGTTGTAAGTGAAGAATTAATTGTTAGTACCACGATCACAATGGAACAGGCAACAGTTAGAAGTGATAAATCACAATTAATAACGCAATTCGTGATCGCGTGCTTATTAAATACTGTCTCAGTGCTAAGTCCTTTAGACTTCCCGCAGGTTGCTGTTCCGTATTGCTTATTGACTATATTGACCTCAGTTAGGTACCCATTCTAGGTTTCGGGAAGCTTCGCAGTGTCTTTTCGTCCAAATTACAGCAGTGTCTCAAGTCGAAAGTCTTCGACCAGCATGTGTAGCCACCCAAGTAACATTTTGGCCCTATAACTTGGGTTATCATCACTAAAAGGTCGAGTAAACGTCGTATAAAGGTCTTAGCGGTGACTACCAGTTGTATAAAGGCGTTTGGGAACACATTCTTGCTCTATAAGCTAAAGAGCCAAATTATCCTATAAATTGTTGATGTAAAGGTTTATAGAACCATTTTATAGAGCTATTATAGTCAAGTGCTATAAAAATTTCAAATATAGCCACTAAAGAGCTATGTTACTGTATAAAAGTGATTGAAATCACCATTATGTATCTAATTTGCGCTATAAGGTTTCCCGGATAACCGCTATAAATCTTGCGTTTTAGCAGTGATGAACGTTCTACTATACAAGGTTTTTGCGATATTGTGGTTCCACAAATCACTCCTATAGTACATGGTCTTTAGTAGCCATAATGACGCCGTAATAGAGCGGTTTTGTTTTATAATCGATTTTTAGGACATTTTTATAGTACTTAAAAGTGTTCTAATTGTTTTTGAATCCCTATTATAGGCTCGTACGATAGTTGTGACTATGACTCTTTTATATGGCCAAAACGTTCTATAATGGAGTTTGTAGATCGGTCATAGGATAAAAAAGCACATAAAGGAAGTGAACAGTTACTTTTATACTCAAACTTTGACATGACAGGAGTCGGTGGTACTATAGTGAGCCGATAAGACCCACGGATGTACTTAATGGCTCTAAAGTAGAAATGTCTGTGAATTTAATTTTATAATATCAATATATTTTATTCAAAACTCAATTAATCGAGGGCGCATTGAAAATACTAAGCAAATCAAATACTATTCTATCAGTAAAACATTAGTCGCACGTGCTTTTTGCAGCATTGATCGAAATATGTAATGTCTAAGTAAGATAACATAAACTTACCACGATAGAATATTACTCCTTTATGTAATTGAATTATTTTTGCTGTCAGTCAATGAAGTTCACAGCAAAAACACACAATACCAAACTTGGCCGAGAAAGCGCCTCAGTAGGAATCACGGATTCTACTATAGACTAAAATAGGACTATAAGGGAATCAACGAACGCTACTACAATATAAAAAAGCACTACATTAGCGTTACTGTGGCCCGTATGTCACTAAATTGTAATACGAGTCATCATTACATCACCTTTACAGACCTAAAACGTCACAACTAAAGCTGCTACGGTTCCACTATATCACTAAATGGAGATATAACTGCGCCAGATCGGCGTTACTCAACCTTCTATGGCCTTTTATAGGGCTAAGGTGGTGTTATGAGAAATGTTCTATGGGCTACTATAGAACCAGAAATTGTTACTTGGGCAGTGATGACTTATGGTTAATTGAATTGAATATCACAGCGCGCGGTACAGCAAATTGTGGGTCAAACAGAAGCCGAGGTCCATGCCGGCGTAATGATACCTAATGAGTGTTTACTCGACGACGCTCTCTGGGGCCTTCCTCCGTGTTACGTCACTCGGCCGCGCAGGAGGTTCGTCTCGCGTCGCGAGACCACACCACAGTCTCGAACCCACAGATCAACCTAAATACGTCATGGATAAAGATCGGAGCGAAGTGAGTTTTGTTAGGCTTATTTATGGAGGGTTGAAGTAAAGGAGCGCAATCTTTATAGTTCCAAGAGTGGACACCAAATCGGGTAGGTTGGGGGCGCTGCGGTCGCCGGAAATGTCAAGCCACCTAGGCGGATAGTCTGCAGTAGCGCCTTCAGATGGCGCTGCTGAGGCGAAATCGCAGCCAAAACCGTTGTGAGGAGAGTGTGTTTTGTTTTGTTGCTTATCAAATCCGCTGGCCACGTTTTCAACTGTTTCGCCATATAAGATTGCGCTCCTTACCAAGACACATTCCACACTCCATAGGCTTATTGTCCATGTAGACCGCAGAAAGAATCAAAACTGGGTCCACGTACCGGCTGACGCGGCGTTGCCGCTCCTTGGAGTCCTTGGGCAGTTTTGATTGTTTCTACGCAAAATGGAAGCGTTCATCTTGCAATCGTCAATTGCCAAAAGCGTGCGCATAACGTGGACAATAGGCCTCAAAATGGCACGACCGTGACGCTTGTTCTCAGCAGGTTAAATACGCATCACACACTTTTTTATGAAATGCCCTAGTAGAACAAGTTTGAGACTTACGACTGGGCTCGAGGTTTCTCCACGTGATAGAATCAAAAATGAGGATATCCGCAGTAGAACTAGGGTCACCAACATAGCCCGAAGAATTGCGAGCCTTAAGTGGCAGTGCGCGGGGCACATTGCTCGCAGGACTGATTGATGGTCGATGGGGAAATGAAGTTCTTAAGTAGCATCCGCAAACCGGCATTTGTTTTAAAAACTATTCTAGTAAACGTAAAATTTACCTACACACTGTTGTATACAGGAAGAAGATTATTTGAGCCTAATATTTGCTTCTAAAGTAAACATTGATTTTATAAAATTGTCTAGTAGAGTAACTGCAAATTCATATGAATTAGTAGGTATTATTATCGTAACTCTAGCGACATTTTGGATCACAGTACCTTACTCTTATTTTGCTACATCATTGTTCAGGTTTTTTCTGTGTTTCCACAATATTGTTGTCGGTGGTCACGTAGGCCTGCGCAAAAGTATGCAAAAAACCTGGGTGCAAAAGTTCGGAAATTGTGACCGTGTACAGCATCCCGGTATACAGTAAATGATATAAAAAGTACACATATACTTACAGCTAATTGACAGCAGATACCTAGTGGATATTACCTGGTGAAATACAGTGGCATATTTTTCTATTAATTTTGTTTTATAATCGCAATAACGAAATTCGCCCCCGGCACCCGTTTAAGTCTTATATATAGGACTATCCCGCTCCCGCGTACTGTAAGGCCTCGATCTCGCGGGAAAATTCACTCAGGATAAATGTGCCTACTACCTAGTTTTAGGTTAGGCAAATTGGATTACTAGAGTATTTTTTGCAATTATTTCCTTAGTATCAGCTGGGCACAGTGCATAAATCCATACTAATATTAGATGTGAAAGTGTGTTTGTTTGTTTGTCCTTCGCAACGACGGGACCGACTTGGATGAAATTTGGTAAAGAGATATACCGCGCTGAGTGCTTGACACGTTCGCACGCTTATTTCGCTACAACATTTACTCAGTGATTAACACTCGTGCGCAGGGATGGCAAAACACACCATCGATAAATTATCGACATCGAAATGGAAAAATTCCTAGAGAGGTCCGCATCTACGGGCAGTCTGTGTGCGAAGAGGCCAGCAGAACAGGTAGAATACTCCATTCCGAAACGCACAGCTCATGTCAAAGACAACTCAAAATATGATAATAGTCGTCCATTATTGGAAAACCGTTTTTCAAGCCTTCCTGATGATGAATCAATGGCACCTAGTGAGCGCTTTCGTAAAGCTGCTACAACATCCAAAAAATCGGGACATGTCCCGCCAATAATAATAGAATTACAGAAAGACTATACTCATGGACAAATTAAGGATTTAGTGTCGAAGTACACAAACCGCTTTCATCTCCAGTACAGAGGTAACAATAAATTATCTGTAGTTTGCTATACACCAGAAGCCCATCAAGCAGTAAAAGATGGCATGCTCAAGGAAAATGCTGCTTTTCTTACGTATACGCGCAAAGATGAAATATCTCCCAAAGCCGTGATTAAAGGCCTGCCAGCCTATGTTGAAGGTGACCTTGTCAAAGAACTTGAAGGTCTTGGTTTTCCGGATACAAAAATAACAAAGCTGAAATCAGCTAAGTTGAACGATATGCCCTGTCCTCCATTCCTCGTGCAGCTTCCAGCAGGAACAGATATTGCCAAATTCCGTCAAATTAAATATCTTTTCAATTGCGTCATAAATATCCAAAAATTTAAACCACCCCGCAATGGTACGCAATGTTATAGATGCCAAAGGTTTGGCCATTCCTCAAGAAACTGTAATATGCCAGCTCGCTGTGTGAAATGCACACTACCACATGCAACCGCATCTTGTCCGAAAAAGACCAGAGAAGAACCTGCCACTTGTTGCAACTGCAATGAGGATCATCCCGCTAATTACCATAAATGCCGCTCGCGTGTTGCATATTTCCAAAGAGCGAAACAAAATCGAATCACAATCAGTAAGCCTGCGCAAATTCCACCAAAATCGCAAACCAGTGAAAAAGAGTTTCCGCCATTATCTGTTGCAAATCCACAAAATCGTAATACCTGGGCAACCATAGCATCGAGGGTAGAAACAGCCACGGCTCATCCTGCGGACGCCGTGCCACCATCTACGAATGATCCAACCATACAGGAGATGCTCAGTATACTTAATATAATTAAGAAACTCAAGCAGCAATTCATATCATGTCCAACTATGCTTGACAAAGTTATGCTGATAATTACACATTTAGGTAAATATGTCTGATTGCAACAAGATTAGAATATTATCGTGGAATTCCGATGGAATACGTAATAAAATTCAAGAGTTGCTGCATCTTGTGGTAAGTGCCTTATCTGTCGATATTATTGGACTATGTGAGACTAGATTGACATCTAAGACTCCTGTGTCTACACCTGGTTACCTTTGTTACCGTGAAGATAAGCATCATACTGGCCGTGGTCAAGGTGTAGCAATACTTATCCGGAAAGATTTACCGCACTCGTTGCTTAAAATTCCCTTGACTAAACATATTGAGGTAGTAGGTATCAAGCTTAAAATTTCCAATGTTGATCATGTTATTTTATCTGTTTACCAGTCGCCGAACTTACCATTGCTCTGTTGTGATCTTGAAATGCTCTTTAGCCTCGGCAGTCATGTTGTGATCATGGGTGACTTTAATGCAAATCACACCTTTTGGTGCAGTAATTACGTCAATACTCGGGGTAGGACACTATTTCGTCATATGTTAGCGAACGACTACCAAATTCATTATTCAAGGGTTCCCACACAAGTAAATTACCGTCATGACCTAGCGGCCACAAATCCTGATCTAATACTTACTCAAAATGTAAGAAACTTTAGCTGTCTCAAAGCTTTAACAGCCCTTTCATCAAATCACTTGCCGATATTCTTTCAAATCGGAGGTACTACAGAGCGTCTCGATCCAATCAAATCCTGGAATTTTAAAAAAGCTAATTGGAGTGGTTACCGAACTTCTTTAAATGCCGACATTGTCCTTGAGTCTCGAGTATACAAAACAGAGACGGAAATTGATGAAGCGATTGATAACTTGCGCACGTGCATGGTAAGGGCTAGAGATACATATGTTCCATCCCATTTAATACAGACCACTATGTCTAGACTGCCGAAGCATATAAGAAAATTAATTCGAGAAAAAAATCAATTGCGTAGACAGGATCAAAAACTACAAAAAGGTGAGGCTAAAAGACACATCCGATTTCGTATAAATAGTTTGCAGAAGACCATAGAGAAACTGACTCAGCAGCATCATGATAAAATGTGGAATAATAAACTGTCCAAGGTCGATAATCCCAGTAGTGATATCTGGCGCCTAGTTAAATCATTAAAACCGAAGACAACTAAAATTCCTCCCTTGCAACAACAAGACGGTTCTCTGACTTCTAATATCCTTGAACAATGTGAAGTGCTAGCTAAAGCTTTTGAAGGAAATATGTCCCTTACTATTAACTGGAAAAGCCCATCAGTGGAGGAAAGAGTTGAGCATTCAATTTCTGCAGTTAATAGCTTTAAAATATGTAAGCTCGAAAACTCCGTGCGTCCACACGAAATTTCAAAGATACTCCATAGCCTCAAGACCCGCAAGGCTCCAGGTGAGGATGACTTGCACAATATACTCCTGAAAAACCTCTCACAAAAAGCTGTTGTGTATATAACTAAAATATTTAATGGATGTCTCTCCCTAGGATATTTTCCGAAAAGTTGGAAGACCGCTAAGATAATCCCTTTAAAGAAACCAGGAAAAGATTCTACTGTACCAGTTCACTACAGGCCTATAAGTTTATTGCCAGCATTAGGTAAATTATTTGAAAAGGTAATCTCCTCTCGTCTAATAGCACTTTCGAAACATCATATACAGAATGAACAATTTGGTTTTCGATCAGATCATTCTACTACCCAACAACTGGCTCGAATCACTGAACATATAGCCCATCATTTAAACCTCAAACAATCAACTGGTATGTTTTTATTAGATATTGAAAAAGCTTTTGACTCCGTATGGCATGAGGGTCTTATTCATAAACTTGTAACCCTAAATTTACCCTTCAACATGATAAAAATTTTGCAATCTTACTTGAAAGACAGGCATTTTGCGGTCCATATTGGTGACGAAAAATCCTCACTTCACTCAATACCTGCTGGAGTACCGCAAGGGTCAATACTAGGACCATATTTATTCCTACTGTATTTAACTGATATTCCTATTCAGCCCCGAACCAATTTAGCATGTTACGCTGATGACACGGCTTCGTACTCCTCATCTAATGATATAGATCTTATCATAGGGAGGCTACAACTGTCCATAGATCTATTACATGACTACTTTAAGAAGTGGCGTCTCAAGTTGAATGAAACCAAAACTGAAGCTATATTATTCACTAGCAAGCGTCAAACACCGGATAGATTGCTGAAAATAGCCGGACATCCGATACCGTGGAGCAAATCTGTGCGGTATCTCGGAGTGACCATGGACAATAAAATCAACTGGTCCAAGCACATAGCAAATCTCCGAGTTAAAGGCGCCCAGGCCTTAGGTGCACTGCACCCAGTAATGAATAGGAAAAGTAATCTCAGTTCCGTAACCAAACTAAGGATTTATACGACCCTTATTCGGCCCTGTCTAACGTATGCATGCCCAGTGTGGAGCAGCACTAGTCAATGTCATTATAACTTATTACAGACTATTCAAAATAAATCTCTTAAAATAGCGTATAATACGCCATTCCTTACTAATTTAACAAAATTACACGTTAAGATAAATTTGCCACTTTTACGCACATTCATGATCAAGCAAACTATTAAGTTTTATACCAGGTGTAAACACAGAAATCATGATAATAAACTAGTCTCTTGCATTGGTCAGTCGAGAGTAGCTGATTTACCATACATCGACAAATATCGTACATACCGCTTACCCCATCACTACGTTCTGTTCCCACCTGACGACTGAGTGTCGGTACCTTGTCAGGCAGTGACCGCGACCAGCGAACAGAGAGCCCCGCGTGCCGCGCAGCCGCCACGCTCGTCTTGGCGAGCGCCGCGGCTGCGGGGGACGACGCGGTTCTCCCTTAAATTGTTGAGCACAATGTTTTTCTATGTACGCATCATTCTACCTACAAATTTATTTGTTAAGAAATATAATTAAAATACTCTATTCATGTTATAAATGTACTTAATACTAATAAGTTCATAGGTTAAAAAAGTAAATTGTTATTTAAACAATAATGAAAACTGTATAATATTGATTAAACTAGTACATAAACACAAAATAATAACTGTATAAACTTTAAGAGGCGATTTAGTCTGATAAAGTAACCTTGTAACTATTGTTTCGTATTTAATTGTACTCATGCAGTTTTATACTCCGTAAAATTGTATTATTATTATATAATAAAGAAATTTTAAAATGAAATGAAATGGTAAAGAGATACTTCGAGACCCTGGGAATAACAAAGGATACTTTTTATCCCGAAATTTCCACGGGAACGGGTTTTCCACGGGTCAAACCAGTCTTTCAATGCTACTATTAACTATAACCATCTACGAGTATAAGTATCATCGGGTACGCAAAATCTAAGTCTACGCGGGACGAATTCGCGAGCGTTTGCTCATCGTTTCAAGCGTAGGCTAGTAAGTATTTAAATAATTGTCTATCTACGTACCTATTTTCCACGAACAACAGATAACTGCAAACACTAAGTACTGGTTGTTTACTGCAACTGCCTGCATTGAGATTTCGAGAAAGGTTTCTGACCCGCCTCCATAGCTACAGTAAATTATGCACGCATGCGTAAAATGCATACGCAATGCGATTTGCGTGAAATACCCAAGATCAACCATTTTTATCACGCGATTGCGTCAGGAGGGTTATGTTTTACAAGTGTATGTGTATATTTCTCTGACACTCTCTGTAGCCTAAACCGCTTGACGGTTTTCAGCTTCAGATGGATCGTTCGTCAGATAATTCCTCTTATCAATTGTGGAAACATGACATGACACGGGGTAATAGTGGGTATTACCAACTTCATTCTTTCGTGTTTACCTACTCAATATATACTACTGATAATAAGTCTGTAGAAGAAAAGTCGCGTCTGAAACTTGAAAATTAAAATAAACTATAAAGTCGAGGGGACTATGTAAACCATACTGAACACAAAACAACGATTTTTAGAAAAATATCGTCTCTATGTATGTATGTATGTCCGGATTCAACTTGAAAACTACCTACTGAACAGATTGCAACAAAATTTTGGTATAGAATTAAAGAATTATTAAGAAGTATAGGGGTTTATAGTTAATAACACTCGTCAACATATAGGCTACTTTTTATTCCGGAACAACGCATAGTTAGCATTATATAAAAACTTATCCTTATATTAATATTAGTATATAGCCTAGTAATTAATGGCTAAGATAATAATGTATAATTGATTAATATTCGTGATCCCGCAGTCAAACTGTACTCCAGTTTTGTGGGACTATTTTTATTCATTCAATTGTATTTGTTCTCAATAAATAAATAAATAATAAATAATAATAGCTATTAGCTATTAACGAATTCCGATCGAAGTCGCGGGCAGAAGCTAGTATTATCTAAGTAACTAAATAAGTAAATATGCATAAAATATACTAACAACCCCATGTAATGGGTTCTTAAAATGATATACTTAATTACGTTGATGAACGAACAAGCTTACAAATAATGACTGAAAGTTCGTCACAAGATTCTGGTGTCGATCAGCCTTCAGTGACGTCACAGGGGAATCACGTCGTTGTATAACACCGTATATAAACTCCCGCGCAGCCGCCCGCCGATCAGTGATCTTTGCCGCCACAGTTTGCAACACGAGTTTCCTTTTATACTACACTTTACTTACTGTTACTGCATACCATTGTCTGTGCTAAAAAGATGATTTTCAAGTTCGGTAAGCACGTTCAATTATTCATATTTGAAATGTTTTGGTGACCTATATTATTTGAATGCGTGACTCAAGGCTTTAGTTACGGTTAGCGTGGAAATATTGTGTTTAAATTATTATCAGACAATTTTACTGTGTATTTTTTTAAAGTGCATTTAAAATTTTGAATAAGTACCTATTGACTGAAGTGGATGGTCGGCAAAAAGGATGAATTCGATTATCTTTTCTAAATTGATTTATTAGTACTAAAATTAATTTATACATATTAAACGTACAAGCGCATAATTTATTTATGTAGCAAATAGGCCACACGGCTACAGAGCGTGCCAAAGATATACACTATACACGTATTATATGTATACAAATCATACACTCGAAAAACATAACCTTCCTTCTGGCACAGTCGGGTAAAAAATGTCATTCCCATTGAGTTCACCCGGCTCTTCTTCTCAGAAACGAGTTTTAATTGTAAAAGTGCCAAGGTTTGATCAATTTGCCGAATAAATCAATAATGCATATCTAAATATATAAAACTCAAAGGTGACTGACTGACTGAGTGACTGACTGACTGACTGATATAGTGATCTATCAACGCACAGCCCAAACCACTGGACGGATCGGGCTGAAATTTGGCATGCAGGTAGATGTTATGACGTACGCATCCGCTAAGAAAGGATTTTGCAAGATGCCCACGGGAACGGGAAAAAAAGGGATTTTTACATTTTAATGTTTAGGTCGCGGGGCCTGCTGAAGTTTGGCATGCAGGTTCCTTGGGGAGCGTAGGGGAGCACTAAGAAAGGATTTCCCGATATTCCCACGGGAACGGGAAAAATTAAATTATAATCCTACATTACAAACACTTTCAAGAAACACGTTATGCAGATTACCTACCGTTAGATTACATGCCTATTGTCCAGTAAAAAGGAAATGATTGATGAGTTCACTAAAAAATTCTTTAAACCAGTCTGCTATTACCTAAATAATGAATTTTGGCACTAAACTATTTATTCATAAGAGATTAATGAATCAGAGAAAAAAAAGGAAAAATCTATACATATAATAAATAATAATTCTGTAGAAGTCGCGGCTGAAAAATGAAAATTAAAAGAAACTATCAAGTCAAAGGGACTATATGAACGATACTGAACACAAAATAACGATTTTAAGAAAAAAAATACTGTATGTAGGTATGTATGTATGTCCGGATTTAACTCGAAAACTACTGGACGGATTGAAACAAAATTGGTATGGGGGTAGTTTATAACACTGGTCAACATATAGGCTACTTTTTATCCCGAGGAAATGCATAGTTCTCACGGGAAGGCTATTAACAAATTCCACGCGGACGAAGTCGCGGGCAGAAGCTAGTTAATATTATAAAAGCGAAAGTAACCCTGTCTGTCTATCTGTCTGTTACCTCTTCACGCTTCAACCGCTGGACCGATTTGGATGAAATTTGGTATAGAGATAGTTGGAGTCCCGGGAAAGGACCTATGTTACTTTTTATCCTGGAAAAGCGCATAGTTCCCGCGGGAGCGTGATAACCGCTCCACGCGGGGCGAAGTCGCGGGCAGAAGCTATTATTTCAATAAAATTCTACTTTATCCTTCGCGCAGGTATTGCAAGAAGCACTTAAAAGAAATAATTGTCCGATGCAATTACTTCCCATTATTGTCTCCGATGAGAAGGAAAATCCGAAATCACCGCCTTATCTTAAAATAGAGTTAATGGCTCGATAATTGTCGTAATTAACCATTCTAACCCCATAAATCTTTCAGAATAAGTTTCTCGTTTTACTTCAACATGCCTTATTTAAAAAAAAAACATCTATGCTAAATCTTTTCGTTTATAGCATTCCCGCGGGATCTATGCATTTTTCCAGGTTAAAAAGTAGCCTATATGTTGACCAGTGTTATAAACTACCCCCATACCAAATTTTGTTGCAATCCGTCCAGTAGTTTTCGAGTTAAATCCGGACATACATACATACATACAGACATTTTTTCTAAAAAAATTTTTACTTTGTGTTCAGTAACGTTTATATAGTCTATTTAGTTTCAGACGCGACTTCTTCTACAGACTTTTATTAGTATAGATAATAAATATGTTATACCTATGTTTCCGGCGAAGAGGCAGACCAAAAATGAGATGGCGGGACAACCTAGACGTCTTTGATAAAGAGTGGCAAACACAGGCACTGAACAGCTAGCGGAAAAAAGGGGAGGCCTTTGCCCAGCAGTGGGACACTCCAACAAACCTGTTTCAGATAGATCTTTTTTTATATCACTGGTATAGGCAAACGAGCGCATAGCCCACCTATGGTAAGTGGTCACTGCGGCCCATTGACACCGAAATCCTATGATCCCCATTAGGAAACCATAGGATCTCGAATGCGTTGCCTACCCTGAGGCCCAAGATGGAAAAAACATTATGAAATTGTGGTCCTTAAAAGCATTATCAACAGCAAGTTCTAATGATGGATTTATTTCAGGTGTACTTCTGCTCGTCAGCTTCGTCTGTCGATCGTCAGCGCATCCTCCCTGCGTGTGCACGCGCAACTACCAGCCAGTCTGCGGCTCCGACCACCACACCTACCCCAACCAGTGCATGTTGGATTGCGCTAGAGTCTCCGACCACGCCCTCACAGTGGCTCACCAGGGACAGTGCAGCCAAGCCTCACAACCCCTCTGCATGTGCACCTTCGTATATAAACCAGTTTGTGGCTCCGACGGCCAAACGTACTCCAACCAGTGCGCTCTCCGCTGCCAATCCGCTAGAAATCCGGCTGTCCAGCTGAAACATACAGGCCCTTGCGATCAAGTGAGGGTTGAGCTAGCATTGCCGCCTAGCTGCGCTTGTACAAGGAACCTGCGGCCTGTATGCGGAACTGACGGAGTAACGTACAACAACCTATGTCTTCTCGAATGCGCCTCTCAGAATAAGCCATTGGCAAAGAAATCCGATGGACCATGTGAAGATGCCAACAGTGTGAAAATTGTAGAAGAGCCTGAAGCGGCGTCCTCTGGTTGTGCTTGCACGAGGAACCTGCAGCCTGTATGCGGAACTGACGGAGTAACGTACAACAACCTTTGTCTTCTCGAATGCGCATCTCAGAATAAGCCATTGGCAAAGAAATCCGATGGACCATGTGAAGATTCCAACAGTGTGAAGTTTGAACAGCCTGAATCTTCACCCTCTGGGTGTGCTTGTACGAGGAACTTGCAGCCTGTTTGCGGAACTGACGGAGTAACATACAACAACCTATGTCTTCTCGAATGCGCCGCTCAGAAGAAACCTCTGTCAAAGAAAGCCGAAGGGCCTTGTGGCGACTCCGATACTATCAAAGTAGTAGAACAGGCGCCGGCACCATCTGAATGTGCCTGCACGAGGAATTATCTGCCCACCTGTGGGTCGGACGGACAGACGTACCCTAACCCATGCATGTTGAGGTGCGCCCAGACAAAAAAACCTGACTTACAGCTGGTTCACATCGGCACGTGCGGTGAGGAGTCGCAGATTGATACCGTGGAATATCCCGATAACTAAGTATTATTGATATAAATATAATGGTTAATTTATACTTGTTCTAACTATCTATTTATGTACGTAAACTGACTTACATAACGAGCTGTAAATGGCTGAAGAACACTCCTATGACAGCATTGATTTCACGTTGTTATTGTATGTATAGTAAAATAAATATTTACAATTAGAGGTAGATAAAAGGCTCAAACATTTGTCAAGCGGATTGTTTGTTTGTTCGTTATCGATGTAGTCTATAATTAATTTACAGTTAAAAAATAAATTGAAAAGTGCCATTAATTAAGTAGGTTAATGTTCAGGGTCTCCTGGGAGAAAAATATTTATTTATTATTTATTGTCCCAGTGATGTTATATTAAAAATATTTTAGAGACGAAAACGATGTATTGTTGATAAAAGTGGTTTTGTTTAGATTTTTACTTTCATCAAAATGAACTTTTTTTATATAAATATCTTTTTTTATTTAAAATAATGTATGTACCTACCTACCTATGCATACTTACTAAATACAGTTATAGTAGTTCTCACTGTACTTAATGCGGCCAGAAAAAGTATGAATCGCGCCTACTTTAGGGTGATTCCGTGGCCATTCTGTAAAAAAAGCCGTCACTTACAAGAGGGTGTCTGACGTAACGCATACATATTTAACCTCCTTATTACTTTATTCATGACGCACACCTTTTACCTATGCGTCGCTGGCGTGGATAAGGTTAAATTGCTTGGTATGAACGGCACATGTAATGTAATGAAGGTGCAGCAAATGGCATCCCTTGTAAGGATACCTTGCTTCATTTCTCATTGCACTTGTTTTGTATGTGACCTCACTCTATTGAAGTGTTGAGCCCACATATTTAACATAGGGCTACGCTGAAGGACAATAGGAACATGAAGTAATAGGTAACTTAAATTCCTAATGATAGATTTTTTACCGCTACCTTATTTCGTTCAGCTCAGGTACCTACACCCTACACTAAGTATACAGAACAATTACTAAGTACGTAGACTAAGGATATTCTCACACCAATCGATTCGTTGTTCATAGCCATGGTATCATTAGATTGATCGAGGTCGTTCAATAATTTATGAACTTACGATCGATCGATTGACGTCGATCGAATATCGATTGGTGAAGTAACTTATGGGTATGAGATAGGTTAGGTATAATGACTCATTGTTTTCTTCTTCTTTAATTGGTACCTACTTAATTAGTAGGTACAAAAACCAAATAAATTCTTCGTAATTCTGCTTTCTTCTGCTTATTCTTTCAATTAAAACTCGTGCCCACTCTTATTTGTGTACACACTCGAGCCCGATCACCCTGTCACGCATAAACACATACACATAAAATAGATTCCTATGCATTCATACACTAATTCTTTCTGTCTCTCTCTCTCTCTCTCTCTTTCACACACACGACACATACATACTCACGTATTTATACTAACTTACCGTACCGTATTGTCTATGTAATAATAATTGATTCAGTAAGTAAGTTTACATTCATACATTAAATTCTTGGCGTTATAATATTGTAATTTACTAAATACCTATTCTTATATCTACGTTAGATTACTTATATCTACATTAGAGCAAATTTTCTGTTACTACCTTCTTATAATTACATAATAAATACAAGTTGCGCTGTATCATCGTAGGATAATTTTTGAATAAATTTGTTATAAATTGATACTTATACCCTTTATCATAACATAACATAGTCGATTTATATTATAGTTTAACGTTTAGTACGTGTTTCGTGTTTGTCACTCCCGCGGGTCCTCTGAAAATCAGCGTCGGAACGTCTTTGCGTTTGCCGACAAATGCTGAGAGGATTCCCTTTTTAAATATTTTTTGCATGCTTATTAATATTACATTAAGTCATTCATGTAAACTAGTCTTAAGTTGCATGTGAAAATATTTGAAATAAATATCTCTCTCTCTCTCTCTCTCTCTCTCAAAAACAACAGTTTACGAAAAACCAAAACACAGATTATGCATCGCGCGTCGTTGTGGTTACATAAAAGCTCGCGCGTATGCGGTCGGGAGCAGTGGTCATCAGCGCCCCGACGCAGCAGATAATTCAAACATGTTTTGCAAATTAGGTAAGCACTGGTTTATACATTTTATTAAGAAACAGTTTTTTTTTCTTCCGCCAACTATAAGTACTTCTCTAACCTGCTTTTATGAACAGAAATGGCACTCTTTATAGTTAAGTTACCTATATCTGTCCTTTTGCAGGTGCAAATGATAGTACAGCACGACACAACTTAGAAGGAGCGTGGCGAAGCACTTAAATCGTTGACGCAAAGTCTATTTTTGCTTAATCCACGCGCCTTCTTAGTTCTCTAAACCTGTATAGTATTAATTTATTTGAAACTAAGTAAGTACTATAACTGATTAACAGTCTACAGAGCTATATCCATATTAGTGTTCAGAAACAAATATATTCAAAAGTTTTAATTTATTTCAAGGACTAGATTCGGCGTGTTTCTATGTGGATATCATTTTTTTAACGATCCCATTGTGACCGCGCGATTAAATTTGACGTAGGTAGTATTTATACATGAAATTTACATACCTTCACTGTTGCGTTCCACTGCTGGGCACAGGCCTCCTCTCATCAAGAGAGGGTTTGGGCTATAGTCCCCACGCGGGCCCAATGCGGATTGGGGACTTCACACACATCTTTGAATTACTTCGCAGATGCGTGCAGGTTTCCTCACGATGTTTTCCTTCACCGAAAAGCTCAGTGGTAAATTCAAATTTAATTTCGCACATAAGTAAACTTAGAGGTGCGAGTCGGAATCGATCCCCCGACCCTCTGCACGAGAGGCGGTAGGTCGAACCACTAGGCCACGATGGCTTCCTAATAACGGTTAGTATGAATATTATTTAAACTGACTGCGCTCTAACTGTCCGCAGGTATTCTCCTCCTCGCGGCCTACATTTGTAGAACGTCAGCGCTCCCGCCCTGCGTCTGCACTCGCATATACAAACCGGTCTGTGGCTCCGACAACCACACCTACGCCAACCAATGCCGCTTCGATTGCGCCCAGTACTCCAACCAAGCCCTCACCGTCGCGCACGAGGGCCAGTGCGGCGGGCCAACCATGGCTATTTGCATCTGCAACTACATAAATAAACCCGTATGCGGCTCAGACGGCGTAACGTACCCCCACCGGTGCGGTCTCGAATGCGAAACGGCTAAAAACCCAGCCGTACAACTAAGCCACGAAGGCCCATGCCGCAACGAAACAGAAGAACAGGAGCACTTCTGCGTATGCACAGACGAATTGAACCGAGTCTGCGGTAGCGATGGAGTGACTTACGCGAATCCTTGCCTACTGGAGTGCAAAGCCAACCATACCACAGGATTAACTACGAAACACGCTGGCCCCTGCGATCAAGTGAAGGTTGCGGAGGTGAAAATTTCAGAAGAGGCAGTCTCACCGGTTTGCTTGTGTACCTGGAATTTGCAGCCTGTTTGTGGTACGGATGGGGTCACATACAACAACCCTTGTCTTCTCGAATGCGCGGCTCAGAACAAGCCTTTGGCGAAGAAGAGCGACGGTCTATGTGATGACTCCAACACTGTGAAAGTGGTGGAGCAGGCCGCCCCTACAGCTTGTACGTGTACGAGGGAGGAGATGCCGGTGTGTGGATCAAATGGCCAGACGTACGCCAATCGCTGCTTGCTGGAGTGCGCTGCCAAAAGTAATCCGAACCTGACGCTCTTGCACGCCGACCCATGTGAAGAAACCGCGAAAGTTGCAATATAGCAAAGCATTTTGAGTAATAAACAAAATTAAAAAAAGGCAAGGGCGTCGTGCGTATTCTTATCATTCTCTTATTATTCTGATTATATACTTATCATTTTTACGTTTAATTTCCTATGTTGTCACTATTGTCGTGAAAAATGATGAATGACCTTAGCTGAGCAGATAAACTTTTTAGGGTTCCGAAGTCCACAAGGAACCCTTATAGTTTCGCCATGTCCGTCCGTCCGTCCGTCTGTCCGCACTATTGCTCGGAGATGCTTAGTTCTAGAAAGCTGTAATTTGGCATGAATATACATATTAGTTACGCTGACAAAGTGGTACAATAAAATTTTGAAATATTAGGTCCTTACATATGAAATTGGCGTTTGGCGAACTGGCAACTTTGATTCAAAATATGTGGCGTTCGGCTAGGAATTCCAAATTCAAATTTATTTCAAATTTAAGACCATGTATTTCTGTGTTCGAATTACGAAATTTATTTGTTATCGCGTCATTTGTTTTTCTTTCACATCGTTCTGTTCACAATATGTAGAACTTAAAATATCGCTATATTTACGAATATGAGTTTCACCTCGGCACTAGTGCTGCAGAAACGGCTCGTAGGATTAACAATGCGTATGGGGAAGCTACTGCAAAAGAAAATACGGTACGTTATTGGTTCCAACGTTTCCGTTCTGGAAATTTTGACCTACAGAACAAGCCTCGTGGACGGCCGGAGACACAAGTTGATAACGAAGATTTAAAAGCAATTGTGGAAGCAGATCCATCGCAAACCACGTCAGAGTTAGCGGCAGGCTTCGGTGTGAGTGATAAAACCATTTTGATTCACTTGAAACAAATTGGAAAAGTGAAAAAACTTGAAAAATGGGTACCGCATGAATTGAGCGACGCAAACAAAGAAACACGCGTCGAGTGTTGCGTTTCACTTCTCAACCGGCACAATAATGAAGGCATTTTGAATCGTATCGTTACTTGTGATGAAAAATGGATCTTTTACGACAACCGGAAACGTTCTTCACAATGGTTGAACCCAGGTGAACCAGCCAAATTCTGCCCGAAACGAAAGTTGACTCAGAAAAAGGTACTGGTAAGTGTCTGGTGGACTAGTGCCGGTGTCATCCATTACAGTTTCTTAAGATCTGGGCAAACAATCACGGCTGATGTGTATTGTCAACAATTGCAAACGATGATGGAAAAGCTAGCCATTAAACAACCCAGACTGGTCAATCGATCTAGCCCACTGCTGCTTCAGGACAACGCTCGACCACATACGGCACGTTTGACGGCCGCAAAACTACGGGAGCTGCGACTGGAAAGTCTTCGACACCCACCATACTCCCCGGACCTTGCTCCAACTGATTACCATTTTTTTCGGAATTTGGACAACTTCATGCAAGGAAAAAAATTCAATTCTCACGAGGCTGTCCAAACGGCCTTCAAAGATTTTATTGATTCTCGCTCACACACTTTTTTTAGTAAAGGAATCAATGAACTACCTTCGAGATGGCAAAAGTGCATAGATAGCCATGGTACATACTTTGACTAAATAAAAAAATAGTTTCATAAAAAAAAATCGTTCTCATTTCTGCCATATGAAACGCCAATTTCATATGTAAGGACCTAATATATTTTTTTATAGGGTACCTCCCCTACTCGTAAAGTGGGGATGTAATTTTTTTTTCTTGCGTACCCAATGGTGCGGCATATCGTTGAATAGGTCTTTAAAAAATATTGTGGGTTTGTTAAAACCATTTTTGAATAAGTGATGCGTTTGTGAAATATTAAGCTTTAAAGTGCCATTTTTTGTTAGTCACGTGTCCCCCCCCCCCCTGCCAGCTAAATGGTGGTATTTGGATGGCTGAAAAAAATCACGGTTGTGGCATATATAACGTAGTTGAAAGGAAAACTATCACAGCTAAGTAGGCTGTACAAACTTACGAGTTATAGTCGACCAACTTATGAAATTATTAAAAAACCAATGATTTTTCTCGAGCGGCAGGGGCGTCGGGCGGGCACGTCATACCACAGGCTAGCTAGATGCTAATAAGTCTTAGAAAGGTACTGTGGGCATCGTCAACTTCGGAACCCTATACTTTGCGCGTGGCCCGACACGCACTTGGCCGGTTTTTTTATTACACGTTTCTACGTTCGGTTGTTTTAATCGTTTTGTTTTATTTTTTTCATTTATCTAACTGTAAACAAAAAAAAATACGGGGTCTAAGTATGTCACCATGACAAACCTGTGAAATTTTAAAATCTATTTATATAAATCAAGAAACTGACTGACTGACTGACTGATCGATCAACGCAGAGCCGTACTGGTCGTAGAGAGCTGAAATTGGGCATGCAACAATTAGGGAACGTAGGGGAGCACTAAGAAAAGATTTCCCGAATATCCCACGAGAACGGAAAAACGGGATTTTTCATTTTATTATTTCTGCGCATAAGAATTAAGTTTCGGGGAAAAACTAGTAAAATATAAAATGATAACATTTGTTCATTTGCTATACCTACACCTACAACCCTTTTTAATCGGAATGTGAACATATCCAACTACATAGGTATTGCAACAACATTAATACCTACCTAGTCACTCCTTTTTGAAGGTCTATAGGCACGACTAAATCTCGCACGAAGATTTAGTCATGACTAAAAAAAGAAATAAAAAATAGAAAACTATTCAAAATTCGAAACACTGCGATGTCGATGTCAAAGAAGATTATTGTTGCCTTGGATCGCTTCCCCGGTTCACTTGACTTCGCAGTCTTTCGAACTTTTAAGGCGGTTTTCTATTTTTTACCCGACTGCGCACCGCAATGGAGAGTAATATGTTTACTTGTCTATGTATGTAAGTATGTTCCTTCGTGGCACTCTAGAGATTTAAATGATTCATAGGCACTGGTCCCACCGCGAGCGAGTAAGCTATGAACTATCGGCTATTTTCTAGCTCAAGAAACGAACAAAAGATAATCGCTTTCGTGTAAATAAAAGAGAGAGATATATATTTATAGTTCATAGCTGGCTTGTTCACACCACCGGCGAAGACACTCTCCCACCGCCCGGCGAGTAAGCGATAATTCCATACAATGTTTACTAGCCGCCCGCTGATTGTCAACTGTTTCTAGTACATAATTTTACTAGTTGATAGCCGAGCTCGCTGATAGTTGGCGGTGGGACCACTGTTTACTAGTTGACCGCCGCGATAAAAGCTATCGACTATAAAACTAATAATAACGAGTAATCGCCCGTCGCACGCAAACACTCGCTTATAGCTCAGCGTCTAAACTAGTAAAACTATACTCGCTTCTCGCCGCTCGCCCACTAGTTTGTAGTTTATAGTTTCACTCGCTTATAGTTTGTAGCCGGCGGTGGGACCAGTGCCATACGTCAATCGATTACTTTTAATGCTGCGAGTGTCACTGATGAAGACATGACATTAAATAAATTGAGCTGGATGCCGGCTGGCTTTTCATAGTCAGAAGGCAGATTCAAAGTGCGCATATCGGTGGAATAGCCATCAGTGTAGCCAACACAGTTATCTCAAAAATCCGTTTGTCATTTTCAACCCGTGTTACTTTTGTCCCTGTCTCCCCATCTATATATACGCCCTACTACGCGCTACTGGTGGTCAGTCGGTACGCAGTAGGCACCCATTGCCGCGCTCCGACGAAGTTTGTCACAACTCTTCTACTTCTGCCTTCCAAGATGCCTTTCAAAGTCTGTAAGTTAGGTATGTTACGTTAATTTTCTTCTTGTTTTTAATATGTGGTTTGTTGATGTTGTTTTGTTTCTGTAATGTTGTGATCATTCGTATGTTTAAAACCATACTCCACATTACGTGGGTGGTATAATTCAAAGATGTGTGTGAAGTCCCCAATTCGCACGGGGCCCGCGTGGGGACTATAGCCAAAACCCTCTCGCGATGACAGGAAGCCTGTGCCCAGCAGTGGGACGCAAATAGTCTGCAGTAGT
This sequence comes from Aethes cnicana, assembly GCA_963971205.1. Lineage (NCBI taxonomy): Eukaryota > Metazoa > Arthropoda > Insecta > Lepidoptera > Tortricidae > Aethes > Aethes cnicana. The sequence goes on along the minus strand of OZ020287.1, from coordinate 2,807,736 downwards.
AATAGTAGTATACGGGGTCAAGGTCAAGCAAAACGTTGTGACGATATTTTACCCACAGAAACAGCTATCGATTCTAAGCATGTTTTTCAGGTTTTTTTTCGAGTTGGTTAAAAGAAATGATTTAGTATGGGATTGATGGAGTGAGCGATACCTGAATCCAATACTATTATTTTTTACAACTCGAAAAAATAAACACATATAATAGTAGTTTATGTAACTACTACATAATAAAGGTCCTTAAAACACGAGTGGGGTTTTATGAAACGAGCCGGCAGGCGAGTTTCATAGTAATATCGCACGAGTGTTTTAAGGCCTAATTATGTACAGTTGCATACACAACTTTATCTACACTCATTTTATAAATCCTCTAAGCTTCAAATTCTGTCGAATACGTCAGTGTCTCACATTCGATTTTCAAAAGCATAGACTAAATAGAGCCGACATTTGAATTTGGAACAAACTTTTGTTCTGTGTTACTGAAGAATATAGACGACCATTGCTGTTCGCAGATGTTCGAAACAACATCGAATTCGATTTTGTAAAATGAATTTTGCTGTATGACCACAGATAGGAAATTGGCTTTGTCAGAACTCGCTGTCATAATGGATGTCATTACAGCGATTTTTGAACGCATCATAGAGGATTTATGATATTATGAGTGTAGATAAAACATGTTTACAATCGATAGCTGATTCTGTGGGTAAAATAACGTCAAAATCACAACGTTTTGCTTGACCCTATATACATGTTTCCTTCCTATCACTTTCCACTATCAGCCATTATAGTTCTAAGACTCAATAACTTTGATTGCGACGAAATAGATAAAATAAAGACACGCCGAACGAACCCATAACAGTAACGATATCAGCTGATCTTTTCGGCAGCATGACGCCGAGAAATGAGTGAATTTGAACCTTATTATTCACCCTAAACTCATAATTATAAATTTAGCTCTATATTAGTCTACACTTAAATACTCGTACGGAGCAACAGACTAACTTACTTTTAACGCAGTATCTTTTAAGCACAGTGACTTTACCTAGTCCTATAGATGATTTTCTCTTTTCAGCCATTCTTCTCCTCTTGAGTTACGCCTCTGCGTGGGACCTAGACGACTGCGAGTGCGGTCGCATCAACCTACCGGTCTGTGGTTCTGACGGAGTCACCTACGACAACCAATGCATCCTCGAGTGCGCCCAGGCGTTCGTTCCCGGCCTGACGCGGGCCCACGAGGGCGCCTGCAAAGCCCCCCGCGCCGCGGACACCGACTGCCCAGTTACCTCCGAATTCGGACCCGTTTGCGGAACAGACGGAGTCACTTACGCCACCGGAAGTCTTCTAAACTGTAAATCGGCGAAGGATCCATCCGTGCAGTTCAAAAGCTTTGGGGATTGCTCGAAATCTGGGATATATAGGCTAGGTTAGTTTAATCACATCAATGTACCTAATGCCAGAGCCCAGAAAATATAATCTGCTGCTTTCTGCTGATTTTATGTCTTAAGGTAATAATTAAAGAAAAATGTATCCAAACTTCTAGTTTCATGCTATTATTAGTATTGCATTTAAATTAATTTTAATTTTTCGCTTAATTAGTTCCTATTCACTCAAAGAATTATTTACTTGCTTTCTTAAGTTTTTCCTTTTATATAATAAAGGGGACTATAGGTCTATAATTAAGTTAATATATGTAGGTAACTTTAAATTTACGTAAACGACAGTTCACATCGGAAATAAAAAAATGCTTTTTTCTCTAAATTTTGTATAATTAGCGTTCATTATATTAAATATTTTACGTAATTCTTTATTTTATAAATATTATAGTTATTACACTGTATTGTTTTCTTACACGGCACCCCAACCAAAGCCCAAATACAGCAAATGCTACAAGTAAGCCTTGAGGTTGGACTCACAATGAACCGAGCGAAGACGAAGTTAATGACCAATGGCGTGAAACATAGGGTAACGGTAGATGGAAAAGAAATACATTACGTCCACCGTTATTTATGTGTATCTATCTGGGCCAGATAATTTCCTTCGAAAACAGGCAAAGCAAAGAAATCGGTCCTTTTTAGGGTTCCGAAGTCCACAAGGAACCTTTATAGTTTCGCCATGTCCGTCCGTCCGTCCGTCCATCCGTCCGTCCGTCCGTCCATCCGTCCGTCTGTCCGCACTATTGCTCGGAGATGCTTAGTTCTAGAAAGCTGTAATTTGGCATGAATATACATATTACTTACGCTGACAAAGTGGTACAATAAAATTTAGAAATGATTTTTTTTATAGGGTACCTCCCCTACTCGTAAAGTGGGGATGTAATTTTTTTTCTTGTGTACTTCATGGTGCGGCATATCGTTGAATAGGTCTTAAAAAATATTGTGGGTTTGTTTAACCATTTTTTGATTAAGTAATGCGTTTGTGAGATATTAAGCTTTAAAGTGCTATTTTTTGTTAGAGTCACGTGCAAGCTAAATGGTGGTATTTGGATGTCTGAAAAAAATCACGGTTGTGGCATATATAACGTAGTTGAAAGGAAAACTATCACAGCTAAGTAGGCTGTACAAACTTACGAGTCATAGTCGACCAACTTATGAAATGATTAAAAAAACCTATGATTTTTCTCGAGCGGCAGGAGCGTCGGGCGGGCACGTCATACCACAGGCTAGCTAGATGCTAATAAGTCTTAGAAAGGTACTGTGGGCATCGTCAAGTTCGGAACCCTATACTTTGCGCGTGGCCGGTTTTATTGAAGACATAAGATATCGCTCCTCTTCTAAGGGGCGTATTGACTTTAAATCAGCGGGATTATAAACACAAACCCTTTAGTCATGTTATTTAAATAAAAAAAATGCGAAAAAAAGTCCCAGATTACAAAAAGCGGCCTGTTTGACGATTTTTTTATTTCCTTCATTTACTCAAAATAAAGTTCGGTAACATATCATCACGTTTCGTCCCCATTCCTTTGTGCACTTTATCCCGGGATTCCCGAGACAAACTTTATTTTTTCGCAAATATGTAAAAGATGTCGTTGATACACGGCCACGGGCGAAATTCACTCGACCTTAATGTTAACGCCTGGTTTCGCTTGCGCCAATATAACCAGGGATAAAACATTTTAGCACTTGCATCAAAACGTACTATTTTTCACTATCAGAGCGAGCCTTGCGAAGATCTGGTGACGAGATTCTCGTGTGTCGTAAGAAACATAACAGCGGCCACCTCCGAAACCCACCACAGAAGTAGGTACGGTCAGTCAGTAGACTGCGACAGAAGGGCAGAAAAGTAACGCAGGACCTATATTCGAAGTCTTTAAATGGATCTCACTCTTCCCTATGGGATCGCTCACGCGTCGCGTGAACTTTAAGCAGCTAGATTTAAAGTTCAACTTGACGCGTGAGCGATCCTATAGGGAAAAGCGAGATCCCTGTTTAAGACTTCGCGTAGAGCCCCAGTGGTAAATTCAAATTGAATTTCGCACATAAGTAAACTTAGAGGTGCGAGCCGGAATCGAACCCCCGACCCTCAGCATGAGAGGCGGTAGGTCGAACCACAAGGCCACCACGGCTTCCAATTTGAATTTACCACTGAGCTTTTCGGTGAAGGAAAACATCGTGAGGAAACCTGCACGCACCTGCGAAGTAATTCAAAGATGTGTGTGAAGTCCCCAATCCGCACTGGGCCCGCGTGGGGACTATAGCCCAAACCCTCTCGTGATGAGAGGAGGCCTGTGCCCAGCAGTGGGCCGTAAATAAGCTGTTGTAGTAGTAGAGCCCCAGGAGACGAGTAATGTACGATTCACACCGAGCATATCGCATCAAAGCGCTAAAAAGTCGTGTTTTTTTTTTCATTTTAGTTCACAGCAACCACATGCAAATTCACTGAATGCTAATAAATTAAATTAGGCTTTAAAAATAAAATTACAGAGGTGTAAATTCTAAGTGGACCGTGGCGGGGTACTACGGCTATAATTTTACTATATGCCAAAGGTATTTAGAACGTCTGTATATAAATGAATGTATGTAGAAATGGCCTTCTCTCTTTTTTCTTCGAGGATAAAAAGAGACAATATATCAGGAAACCAACTTCCGACCGACACCGGACCGTCTTCCGCCGAATTCGGCAGAGTGCGATCAAATTCGCCGAATGCTACATCTGTGCATCTGTGCTGTGGCTGCAGCTTCAGCTGCCATGCAACTCGATTCGATCCGAATCGTCCATAATATATTTTTTCTCAAACATGCTCGGAAATGTTCGTGTTACTTTCAAAAAAAGAAAACGCGAGGCTGCCCATTGCCGGCCTTGGCCAGCAAAAACATTATTGTCGTGTGTTTTTTTTTAATTCGCTTGCTATTTGAGATACCTCTGTAGAGAAACTGACAAATCCATGGAGGTAATAAGTACAACTTCCATGGCCAAATCATCCACGATCATGGAAGTAGTAAATACTGATGTGGGGTAAGTGCGCCTAAATTTACTTCGCCCCTATGCCTTGTAAACAGCCAGCTACTAGTTTAGTAATATTTATAGGTTTCGATATATTTATGTTAGGCGCACTTACCCCATCCTGGCGCACTTGCCCCGAAACTGACAAATCCATGGAGGTAATAAGTAGGTACAACTTCCATGGCCAAATCATTCACGATCATGGAAGTAGTAAATACTGATGTGGGGTAAGTGCGCCTAAATTTATTTCGCCCCTATGCCTTGTAAACAGCCAACTACTAGTTGAGTAATATTTATAGGTTTCGATATATTTATGTTAGGCGCACTTACCCCATCCTGGCGCACTTGCCCCAAAACTGACAAATCCATGGAGGTAATAAGTACTAATTCCATGGCCAAATCATCCACGATCATGGAAGTAGTAAATACTGATGTGGGGTAAGTGCGCCTAAATTTATTTCGCCCCTATGCCTTGTAAACAGCCAACTACTAGTTGAGTAATATTTATAGGTTTCGATATATTTATGTTAGGCGCACTTACTCCACCCAGGCGCACTTGCCCCGACTGACCTTACGTATTTCCTCGCTGTTTGAGAAAAGCATTATATATACCTCGGCCGCAATGAGGCCTATCGCGTGTGAATTTGCCACTAGAGGCGCTAGTGTCGCGTGAGGTCCAATAACATTCAGTTTTCACTGGTTTTGGCGGGCTTCGTGATATAAATCATAATTTCTTTAATTTACCCGTTGAAAAGTAAAGTCCTTCGTGAAATTATCGCAAATATGGATTATTTGGCTATGAATGTAAACGCTTTGAAAATAAAATTCTTTTTTCCAGACAAAACGGAACTGCACAACATTGCGGCATAGCTGCTCGATATGATGATAGTTATTTATAATTAATAAACTTAATGAGATTCAAGATTGAAAACTTGGTTTAGGCGCCGATCTTATAAAGTCGCCTTTGACAGCTATACCTCTGGACCGTAGTCTACAGTGGCGCCAACTGGTGAGCAAAGAAACGATAGTCCCCATTGCGATTGCCGGACTCGTACTAATAGAAGGCTTCGCTTCGCTCAGCCTTCTAATTGACTCGTCCGGCAATGCGCTACTTGGCGGCCTCTGCAATAATGTACTAATAAACTGCCACGCCGGCACCCAGTGGTCAGTGCCCATTGCCGCTCTGAAGCACGAAGTTTAAGTTCCACGAGACATATTCACAACTCGAAGATGATCTTCAAACTCGTTAAGCATGTTCAATGGATACTTTCATCCTGTGAATATAATGTACTAAATGTAAAAGTACCTACGTTAGAGGATTTCGATCAAGTTATTTTGAGTGTTCCATGAAATAAAGATGTAGGACTTCGTTATAAATTACATAAAAAGAAAAGAAGTAGAACTAGTTTCAAGCTACAATTCAGAAACTCATACTATTATGAGTTTCTGCGTGTGATAGAATGGACATAAGTCAAGGACAATATTCGGCGTAAACAGCATATCTATAGGCTATCACAATAGCGATAGTCTATGACCTCTGTGATTACAAGATTTCAGGGTTTATCCGACATAGCATAGGTATTTCAGTTGAATGTTTTTAATGTTGTCTCAAACCTTTGCTGCCGGGTGGCCGCGGTACCGAGGATCCCTTATTTGTCGTTGAAAAAATTCAATTCAATTCAATCACTTATTCACCAAAATGGCCACATAGGCGCACTTTTACACGTCAGAAAAATAATTTACCAGCGCTTCCTAGACCCATTGCTTGAGCAGAAGCGCCGCAACAAACTCAAGCAGAAGGCCTTTTTTCAAATTTCCATTATTACAAAATTTACATTACAAAAGAAGTTTACTCCCGTTATAATTCGACTGAAGTGTCCCGTAGCCGCGTAGTCTCCCAAATGTTTGTAACAGTTAACCATCTGACTGATTGTTTATGTATACTTACATATGTATATTACAATGAATTTTCTTATCATTCCAGGTGATTTTAACGATGGGATCTTTGATGGCGGAAATGACGATAGTTATGATGATGTCGATGATGATATGGGTGGCGGATGGTTTGATGAATTCCGTGGAAAACGTTCCGCTGAACAAAATGCTTCGGACACTGCCCCAGATAAATATATCACAGGTTAATGCTATAAATATAAATAGTCGCCCAAAGCTCACATTTTGAAAAGGTTTTCATTGTGCGGACATATACTTAAATAGAAAAAATGCCTTTAACAACACCTTGTAATTTACAGCTGGCAGGCCAGCAGGTCTTCGTCAATACCCATGGCTCGTTCGACTCGCCATCAAAGTGATGGAAGGTTATCAGACCATGTCCGTTGGATGTGGAGGGTCCCTCATCAGTCCCCGCTTTGTCCTCACCGCTGCCCACTGCGTTGACGTGGACTACCAATCTTACAACGAGTAAGTGTAGTTGAAATATTCTAGATCATTTTAATGGCATTGTACACAGAGTACCCTAATGGTAATTGGTTTCTGTGGGCCATGAAAATAAGGAATCGTATCATTTCCAATGAGCCACCAACCCTTAGGAGTTAGGACCAAGATTGAATGCCTCCGACCTGGTAATTTCAAGCAAGCCATGATATGGCATTAGTCAGCCGTGGTAGCACCTATGGTTAGACACTCATGCAGAAGCAGGTACGAATACGAGTAGCAACTTTGAGTTTGTAACGTAAAATTTACTTTTAATGTACCACTGAGCTTTTCGGTGAAGGAAAACATCGTACGATAACATGCATGCGTCTGCGAGCGCGAAGTAATTAGGTAAGCGTTCCCGCGACCTTTACAAGGTCGTCACTCCATCTTGTAGGAGGCCTGCCAACAGCTCGACTCCCGGTTCGCGGACGCCACTGGAAAACTTTCTGACCCCATCGGCCATCAGTCCTGCGAGCAATGTGCCCCGCACACTGCCACCTTTGCTGATGGACCTTGGTCATCACTTGTATTATTACTGAAGGTTTTTACTTATGTGTTTTTTTAATAGTATTAACTCTTGGCTGAATACGACACGCGGACTTTCCCAAGAGACTGTGTCGGCAGCTCTTGTGTGAATAACGTCGTGATGAATCCTGACAAAGTGATAAAGCACAGAAGATACAACCGCAGCCATCTGCATAACGATATCGCTTTGATGAGACTTAGGGGTTCTGCTCCTTATTCAGGTAAATAATGTGCATGGAACATTTTATTAATTTTACATTCCTTATTAGAATCTTGAGTAATCACATCACTTCTTGAAAAAAAAGATAAAAATCTTTATTAATTGTTTCAAAGTCTAGTTGAATGGGAAATCTTGCAGAGAGAATCATTGAAGACCTCATCACTTTCAAATTAAATAACGGAAATGGATACATTTTTCTATTTGTCCCGATTATCCTAAATATTCTTAGTTCACTTAAGAGCTAAATGGTGCTGCATTCAACTAGTTTACTAATTTTCTTATATTTCAGAATACATTCGCCCGATATGCCTGCCGTCATTCAACATCGATAATCCCAATAACGAAGGAGCCGCTCTCTTGATCGCTGGTTGGGGCAGCACCGGTCGTCAAGCGTCTCCAATAAAACTGACAGCACAAGTACAATTGGTACCTAACCAGAACTGCAGAAGATACTACGGTGACATGATCACAGGCCAAGTCTGTGCATCTGGGCGTGGAGGACAGGATACCTGCCAGGGAGACTCCGGTGGACCTCTTATGGTGGAACAGAAGGGAAACTTCTATGTCGTTGGCATTGTGAGCGGAAAATCAGCGGGCTTCCAATGTGGGTCATCCTTCCCTTCTTTGTACACCAACGTCTTCGCTTACACCAAGTGGATACAACAGCAGATGGGAAACCAATAAAAGTACCTACTCGAGTTTCCCATCCCCCAATATTAGGACGACGAATATCGCTTTCGGCCATGAAACCTCATTATTAGTTTTTTTTTTCTCGATGTTTAATTTTCTATCTCGCGTATCGTGTAGGGAAGAGGGGGGCAGCTATCACTGGAGGCAGCTTAGAACAAATGCGTTCAAAGACGTATTTTTAGTGCGATTATGGTCCAAATTCATTTTTTGGGCTCGCAACACTGACCCACACAACTGTCACTTGACAGATTTGACGTTTGACAGAACATGAACGAACCAGTAGCATATTTTGATTTCGATGTCAACTGTTAGCGGTTTTGCTCCCGTGTCTAAGGATTTTCAGGCTGTATTTGAAGGAAGCGGTAAGTGAAACTTAATTTATTCGATAGTACAATGAATTAGCTTTAGTGACGAAGAATAAACAATCAGAATTTGCAATTGTTTTGGAAGATATCGATGTTTATTTTTTTAAATAGGTGTTGGGGTAGTTTTGAAAAAAAATTAGGAGGCAGTTTTGATAAGCAATCTGTTCAAAACTACCCCGGTCATAAGAAATGTTCATATCTGCCCCGATATAAACTGACATGTAGGTACGTAAACTCAAAATAATATTATGTTAGTTATTTTAGTAAACGCTCATAACGCACTTACCTGAATTAATTGGTCAAGCAGAAAAGGGCGCGAAATTCCTATGGGAGGATATCCCTTCGCGCCTACACTTTTCAAATTTGCCGCCTTTTTTTTACTGACAAGATTTGCTTGAACGAGTATAGTTTTGTACTTATTACGTTTAGTCTTGTTTGGTATAATATTTATTAGAATTCTTTATCTACAATATTTATTCATTTATTTATTTATTTAAACTTCATTGCACATACAAAATGTATACAATTGGCGGACTTAATGCCTAAAGGCATTCTCTACCAGTCAACCATAAGGCCAAACAGAAAGAAAAATGAGTAGGTGCATCAATATCAGAAAGAATATTATTATCTATCTGTTCCGAAGGTCGCGGGTTCGAGTCCCGCTCGGGGCAAACTTTGTGTGATGAGCACGAATGTTTGTACTCGAGTCATGGATGTTTAGTATTTATATATGTATGTATTTCTCTATACAAGTATTTATATCGTTGTCTAGCACCCGTAGTACAAGCTTTGCTTAGTTTGGGGCTAGGTCAATATGTGTGAAATGTCCCAAGATATTTATTTATTTATTTATAAATTTAATTTGTATAGGTACCTACTATGAATAATTAAATCGTTTCAATCTATTGATTGTTTGCAAGTAAAAATGGTACGGAATTACAAAAAAAAAAGAGAATCCGAATTAAACAAAGAGGATGTAACTAAGGCTGTACGTGAAGTGTTGAATGGCACCATGAAACTTAGGCAGGCTGCCGGTGTGTATAATATAAAACCGAATACTTTACACTACCGAATAAAGAATGAATGGGTAGTCGATTCTATTGTCTGTTTTTCTCTCGTTTTATATATGATAAAATAAAAATTCTAATTAGAACATTTTATATATTTTTATTTAAGCCGTGGTGGCCTAGTGGTTTGACCTACAGGCAGTTTTGAACAATAGTGTGTGCAAAACTGCCTCAAGGGGGCAGCTTTAATAGAATTTCAATACTTTACAAAGGTACCCTCCTGAGGCACCTTTGAACACTACAAAAAACTTTTCTGTACAAAACTACCCCCTCATAGTTATAACTGCAAATTATACGAGTAAAATGTTAATACGACCATTTCTAGTGACTAACTGTACTAAGTACAGGTAAAAAAAAACACGTATATCTCGATATTGTTGCCTTACAATCCAGATTTCAAATCTGCCCCAAGTAAATTCAAAGCTACCCACGCTTGGGGCAGTATTGGACATTATTCCTTGAGTTGCAAAATTCTGAATTGTACCTTTGTCGTTAGCTTTGGACATGTGCAAATGCATTAATTACATAGGTTAATAACATACGTTGTTGTGTAGAGGCTTAAAACTGGTTTTTATGGGTAATATTTTGAAATACGTCAAGGAGTGTAAAAAGTGTACCAGGCTGCCCCCCTCTGCCCTACTTACTCCTGTAGTGAATATATTCCCCATATTTTCAATTTCGTTCTTTGTTTATCTGCCTTTTCGTTTTTTTTTCCAATGTAAATTTAAAAAAAAACTTTAGTCCCTAGAGACTAAAAAAGAGCTTTAGTCCCGATGTGCAGAGACTAAAGTAATATTTTAAGAGCATGAGAAGTGAAAAATATATTAATAGTTTTCAAGTTTGAATCTGTTGGCTAAATATCATTCAAAACGTCACGTGATAAAAAACAGGTCAAGTGCGAGTTGGACTCGCGCACCGAGGGTTCCGTACCTACAAACTTATTATTTGCGGTTGGTGAAGTAGACACGGCTACTGCGCCAACCGCAAATGATAAGTTTGTATTAGTAAATTGGCTTTTTTTGCACCAAAATATATAATATTTACGGTTATCAGATTTATTCCTGTACGTGTGCTGTAAGACCTTGCTTCTGGCCAAATTTCATGATTCTAGGTAGTAGCCGAAGGAAGTAGCCGGTTATCTACTTCGTTATAATAAATATCGTAATTTTGTATGGAACTTCGTTTTTATTTCCTCGCATTCGAAGTGAAAAGCAGAGTGTTTAACGCGTGACTGAACAACCATTATGACACCCGAACTATAGCCACCCTCGCTCTGCTCGGGTGGCTAAACATCTCGTGTCATAATGGCTTGTTTTAGTCCCTTGATAAACAATCTACTATTTCGTGTTTGAGTTAACACTTCGACAGAAAGTATCAGGCTTGTTTTGAATCAGATTACTACTACTACTACTACTACAGCATATTTGCGTCCCACTGCTGGGCACAGGCCTCGTCTCATGAGAGGGTTTGGGCTATAGTCCCCACGCGGGCCCAGTGCGGATTGGGGACTTCACACACTTGATTAACTTCGCAGATGCGTGCAGGTTTCCTCACGATGTTTTCCTTCACCGAAAAGCCATGGTGGCCTAGTGCTTCGACCTACCGTCTCTCATGCCGAGGGTCGGGGGTTCGGTTCCGGCTTGCACCTCTAAGTTTACTTATGTGCGAAATTCAATTTAAATTTACCATGAATCAGATTAATTCACCCTTAATTGTCAGAAGACCCTTTTCTGAAAACCGTAAACAAACTTATTCCGCCTCACTCAGGTTGTTAAGAGGAATTCAATCTAAATTTAAGAGTTGTTTAATATAGGTACTATATTTAGTTTTTGAATGAACTTGTGGCGGAGCCACCAAGCATATCAAATAAAATAAAAAATATGTTGTCGCAATGGAAACAAGCCTCGCGTCTTTGACAGATGGGTATCGGTGAAAAGATCCGCCATACGGACCGGCGAGAGCTGTCAGCTGTCAGATTTGATACGCGTGACAGGCCGCACGTTATTATTTACTCTTGACTCGATATTGCCGATTTCAAGACTTTTTTATGTTGTGATTCAATTGTAATAGTGTCATAGTTACCCCATTCGTTTGTGTCAAATCTGTGTGTAACATAAAGTGTACCTTCTTTTGTGGACCGAAATCTAACAACTTATAAATACTACCGTAAATCCCCCACAAACTTAATTCAGGGTAGCAGGGTATACTAGCTTCTACCCGCGACTTCGCCCGCGTGGAATTCGGTTATTGCGCTTCAGCGGGAACTATGCGCTTTTCCGGGACAAAAAGTAGCCTATGTCCTTTCCCGGGACTCCAACTATCTCCATACCAAATTGTCATCCAAATCGGTCCAGACAGACGGTCTGTTACCTCTTGAGATGAAATTTGGTATGGAGAGAGTTGTGGTCCCGAGAAAGGACATAGGCTACTTCTAAGCGCGATAACCGAATCCCACGCGGGCGAAGTTGCGGGCAGAAGCTAGTATGGATATAATTGCAATCTAAAGAAAACTGAAAACTCCGTAGGTTATACATCCAAAAATCTAAAAAGGCGACCATTCTTATGGGAAACTGATTTCACTGTTTTCCCTGTGATTAATAGTAGATTGTGTGACTAGGGAGCAAAATGGTATATTTTACCGCGGGTGACAGGTTAAATCCAGAGCGACGCGAAAGATTCCAGAATAGAATCCCGAGCAGAGCGAGGGATTCTAACGTGGAATCTTGAGCTAGCGAGGGATTCAAGCTATGTCACCCAAGGTTTAAATAATTTTGCTACCGTGTTGCACACTCTACTTTTCACTCCTCCTATGAGAAAACCGGTAGCAGAAGGGAACAAAATTTTAAATAAAAAAATAGAACCGACTTCAAACTCCGACAGCCTGTGAAGTTGGTGTCAAGTTCACTATAAGATAGTCATAGCTTTGGGGCGGTTCACTTGACATTTTTTATTTAAAAAAATTTTTTCGGCTATATTTTCCAAACATCTGTACGATGAGACGTAAGTCTCACTGTAGTCTTTGAAATTGATGCCAAAATCATACACATGCTAACAAATTTCGAGGAGTTCCCTCGTTTTGACATGGATCCCATCATCAGAACTAAACCAAATTATTAAAAGGGTTCAAGTTGGAGGTACACCTTTCAATTAAAAAAACAATCATCGAAATCGGTTCACAATTGGCGGAGATATGCGTGGTCATACATAAAAAAAAAATATATATATATATACGCGTCGAATTGAGAACCTCCTCCTTTTTTTTCGTCGGTTGAAAATGGAGAAAACTGAGGTGAGAGCGGTTATTAAATACTTCTGTTTGAAAAAAATGTGTACTAAAGATATATACGCTGAATTAATGGGAACACTGGGCGAGCCGCTCCACCGTATTCCACGGTGGCACGGTGGTCAAAGGAGTTTAACTTGGGAAGAACATCCACTCAAGATGAACATCGCGAAGGCCGTCCATCTGACGCCATTACTGGAGAAAACGTCGAAAAAATTCATGATCTCGTTTTAACAGATAGAAGGATGACTATCAGGCATCTAGTTGAGCTCACAGGCATCTCGTATGGCAACATTCAAATAATCTTAACTGATGAACTACACATGAAAAAAGTCTCCGCTCGTTGGGTGCCTAGAATGTTAACGGCTGAACAAAAGAAAATACGATGTGAGATTTCGAAGTCTAATCTTGACAAATATCAAACTGCTCCCGAAACATTTTTGCGTTGGTTTGTAACCATGGACGAGTCTTGGATCCACCATTTCGATCCTGAGACCAAACAGCAATCCATGACCTGGAAGCGAGCGTCTTCCCCTACACCGAAGAAATTCAAGGTAGAAAGCTCCGCTGGTAAGGTCATGACTTCAGTGTTTTGGGATGCTGAGGGAGTCATAATGATCGAATACCTGGAAAAGGGAACCACTATTACGGGCTCCTACTACGCTGACCAAATACGCAGATTGAGAGAGGCAATCAAAGAAAAGCGGCGGGGTAAACTTCGAGCTGGCATCCTGTTTCACCAGGACAACGCACAGCCCCACAAGGCCGGCGTTGCGATGGCTGCCATCCGTGATTCAGGGTTCGAATTGTTGGAACACCCCCCATATTCGCCAGACCTAGCCCCCAGGGACTTTTATCTCTTTCCACGGCTGAAGGAAGATCTTAGAGGCAACAAATTTTTAAATGATGGCGAGGTAATGGCCGCTGTGGAGGCATTTTTGGAGGGTCAAGAAAAATATTTTTTTTTAAAGGAATTCGTGGTCTGGAGAAACGATGGTCTAAGTGTGTAGACTTGGAAGGAGATTACGTAGAAAAATAAATTATTTTATTAAACATTTTATGTGTCTTTCATAGTGGCTGTCTTTCATATTATCATTACCTACTTTTGGATCACCCCTCGTACATTCGGCTCTTCGCGTGTGCGGTTACAATGCGAAATAATACTAATGCGATTGAATGGGATCATCGAACTAGGTCGAAAGACCGAGATCGCGTGCCGTCGAATTAATATTGTTTATTCGATAATAAAAGAGACAATATATAAGGCAACCGTACTCCGACAGACGGGACCGTCTTTCAGCCGAATTCGGCGGAAGCCATTCGATGTGATCGAAAGCCGCCGAGTGCTACGGTTTCGGCTGCCAACTCGACTTTGACGTTACGGTGACACGTCACTCTGATCGGCAGACTTTGTTTTCTTAGACCGTGGTCCATAATATATAAACACCCGCGCCGGCCGCCGGTGGTCAGTGCCAATTGCTGCTCCGAAGCAACAAGATTTAAAGTTGTTTGCAAAACCTACGACATAACCACGATTCTAAGATGATCTTAAAACTCGGTAAGCATGTTCAATACCTTGTATATAAAATCCCTTGCCTACGTAAAACATCCCTACGAAATAATAATACATGAAGAGTTCCACATTCAAAGGAAAAAAGTTTAATGACGAATGACACGTCGAAAAGTTTAATGACGAAAATAAAAAAAAGTACCTACGGCCCTTTTTAACTATAAGAATACAGTATTAATCGACACTTAAAATCAAAAATCGCAAACACCCATGTTTGTATCTAAAAATTGCGCTCAATATTTTTTTCTATAGGCTCAAGTAGTTAAGTCGCTACGTGTCTTCTTGGTAAAATGACCAAAAATCAAGTTAGAATCGGCAGTAACAGTCAAAATTCCAAACAATGCTCCAATGCTCGCCTCCCACTTACCACATTGAATGCAAGATTTCATTCCAGGGGGACCTACAATCGAGCTAATAATGGTAGGGGTTGACCAAAACACGTAGGCCGCCCTACACTAGCAGCAAAAAGTTCTCGAAGTTGCAAACTTAGGTGTAAATTTAAATTACTTTCAAGGCACCTAACAACATATAAAATAATCGTATGTGGGCAGGCGTTTGCGATGGTATATGTCGATAAATACTGTGCTATAAATTATTTAAAAAAAAAGTTGAGCTAGTAGGTACAAGAAATTCTAAATAAGCGTGGGATATGGACATAAGTCAAGGACAAAATTTGGCGTAAACAACGTCATAGATACGCTTATGACCTCTTAGATTACAAGTTTTCAGAGTTTATCCTATATATTTCACCCGGATGTTTTTAATGTTGTCTTTAACCTTTTCTTTTGGCGGCCGATACCGAGGATCCCTAACTTGTTGAATAAAGAAGTTTTAATTTCATTCTACTTTGACTGCAAATGTCCCTAAGCCAGTGCCGGATTAACCCATAAGCAAATTAAGCAATTGCTTAGGGCATCACGTCCTGGGGGGCACCACACACGGCAGAAAAAAAGATAACTTTAGTTTACTTACTTTTTAAAAAACGGAATCCGTTTTCAAAAAAAGGACCAACTGAAATTCGCAAAATAATTTTGATATAACCCCACCCCTATCCTTATACAGTCCCTATATCCTGTCTCTATTCCTATCCCTAAAAAAATATGGTCAAAAAATAATACGAAATTTAATAATTATCTGGGCTTAGTTTTTGATGTTGGTGCAAAAACAACTATTTATCGAGAAATATTGGTTTGGTACATTTTTCGTATTATTTTCTGTATTTGGCAGCACTATTTGTGTTTTCGTTGATATGGTACCGAACTTCAAAAACCAAGGCGCGTAATAAGGTGAAATACCACATTTTGACCTAAAAATTGGGCCGAATATAAGTTTAGAAAAAATATATTTGAAGGTTTGATATGTCCTCTTCAAGCTGAGCTGTGGAAATTGCGATACGTCCAGATTGTCCTTACAAAAAACAAAACATCAAATCATCATTATTTTACACGGGATGTCCAGAAAATAAAACTTTATTCAGTTTTTCATAATCTGAGCTGTGTAGTGTATGTTGTAAAATAATCAACTTTTGTCAAAAACCGTAAATAACAACCTAGCCCACCAAAGGAAGACACTAATTGCTCTCATAGGGGAAATAATACATGTGTAAGCGAATTTTGGAATAGTTGTAGGTGAAGGTGCCTTAAACATCATACTAAAAGTACTGATGGGTGGGGGCGCCGCTAACGTGTGGGGGGGGGGGGGGGGGGGTTCAAAGGTCCCCTTTTTTGGTTTTTCGTTTCGACAACAAAAAATGTTCTAAGACATTATTTTGCTAGCGTAAATATTGAAATAGATAATAAAGAGGAAAGTTAACGATAAACGATTTTACGCGTAAGTTCAGGATTTGGTCCGTTATACCCTGATTCTTTTTAGATAAGGGCTCATACTTGACACAGTTGTACTTTGGATAATTTTGAGTGGATTCATACTGAGGGCCACCGCGGGACACCGCTCGGTTGGTGGGGGGGGGAGAGGGGGAAACTTTACTTCCGCCGCGCTTCAGTTAGACCTATATATTTCCAAAAATTGTAGGAGTTAAGAGATGCTATTTATTGCGAAATGATCCTTACTAAATGCTTCATCAAATCTAATCCACAATTTTTCATTTTTATTGGTGGTTTTTCTTAACTTTAGATCGATATTACAAATTTCTAAATTTAACAATTTATTTTACTAAGTTTGATATCAAACCCCCCCCCCCCCCCCACACGTTAGCGGCGCCCCCACCCATCAGTACTTTTAGTATGTTGTTTAAGGCACCTTCACCTACAACTATTCCAAAATTCGCTTACACATGTATTACTCGTATTTCCCCTAAGTTTTCCTTCCTTTGGTGAGCTAACCATTCCGTCATAAAAGTTGCGGTGGGTAAGTACGTGCGCGGACGATGCTTGTGCACGTACCCACCGCAACTTTTGAAGAGGACGTACATAATACCTATCGATTCCTCACTTGTATTTTTTCAATCATTTTGGCCCAATTTTAATATTGGGCTTTTAAACGTGCCCAAATTGGGGTTTCTCTCCTATTACGCGCCCTAAGATAATTATTAATTTTCGTATTATTAGGAATTACTTAATTTTTGGCCATTATTTGCTTTACAGGGTAGGAATAGAGACGAACGGGGACTGTATAAAGATAGGGGTGGGATATATCAAAATCATTTTGTGATTTTCAGTAGGTTCTTTGTTTGTAGGCGATCCAATTTTTTTTCAAGAAATTAAACTTGAGTTATCATTATCATTTTCGTTTTTTTTCATACTTTTTAGTGATGGAACAATCACCAAAAAGTTTCATCTTCATTTATTGTCACTGAACTAAACAAGGCTTGTACTTTTAGAACTTAGAATGGGTATAGTTAGTTATCCTTAGGAGATAAACATACGCAATCACGGACTTTTAACGTTAAGTAATATTAGCCAGTGTTTTATATGCAAGCTTCCAGTCGGCTTGATTTTCTCCGCCATCCTGAACTATTCTCATTATTTTTCATCCAATTTACAGAAAACCATTACAAATTATATATTAAAACCTTCCTAGAGAACTACTCTATCTATTTGTGAAAACCGCATCCAAATCGGTTAGACGTGGACAAACATACAAACATATGGGTCAAACTTAGAATCTCCTTTTTTCTGAAGTCGGAGCACGTGGGGGGGAGGGGGGGGGGCACACAGGCGTGGATTGCTTAGGGCATCAAGTAGTCTTAATCCGGCACTGCCCTAAGCCCCGTAGTTAAAAATTACCTACGAATTAAACAAAAGTACGAGGTAGTTACTTAGGCTCGCCTCATCCCTTCAACCTAAATTCGACAACCCGTACCAAAGCTGCGTTCCGAATCGCGCTCAGAGCACCTTGCACCCTTTTTCCTCTTGAGAGTCGACTTTCAGGAGGAAAAACGATGCAACGTGCTCCGAGTGCGATTCGGAACGCAGCTGACATTATTTATCTTTGATTTCTACCCTCAGCCATTCTCATTCTGGTGGGCTACGCCTCTGCTTGGGACCTAGACGACTGCGAGTGCGGCCGCATCGACCTGCCAGTCTGCGGCTCTAACGGAGTGACTTACGACAACAAATGCATCCTCGAGTGCGCCCAAGCGCACATTCCCAATCTTACCCAGGCCCACAAGGGCGCCTGCCAAGTCGCCGCGGAGACGATCTGCCAAGTCACCCTCGATTACAGACCCGTCTGCGGGACCAACGGGGTCACTTACCCCAACCAGAGCGCCCTACGATGTGCACGGGCTGAGAACGCAGGCTTGGAAGTGAAACACAACGGCCCGTGTGAGAAAGATATGCCTCGACTGTAAATGCAGATGGAGCCAAGCTTCGAACTAAAACTAACAACCGAAACATCAAAAGAAAATCAAAAAAAGAAAAAGTTGATTTCATTAAAATCTGTAGAAAAATAAAATATGAGAACTAATCCTGTTTTTGATTTTATTACCATGTTTGAAATAAACAGTAGGTAAGTCAAGTTTTCATTTAGATACAGAGAAAATGTAGAGGTATCTATTGGATGTTTTTTTAGTCATAAAAGCCTAGTCTAGATCACGTCTAGACTACGTACATAATAAGAAGAAATTACATAATTACTTAATAAGAAGTCATTTTAATTTTTGAGATTGCATTAAATCGGATAAAATGAAAATAAATTATAAACATAGAAAGTCATTAACAGTGTTTTAGAGGACATAATTATGCGTTTACTTTTATTCCTGGAAAATAAGTTTCTGATAGACCTTAAAGAAGATTTAATTTTGAAACCTTTTTTAATCTAAATAAAAACACTGTAGTCACCGTAATTTTTTTAATGAGTGGTTTTTAAATTAAATTATACTATAGTAATAATTAAGGCCATTATTTACAAATACTTATAGTGAGTTATTGAGAAAGACGCCAAGAAAACATTTTAACAATAAATATAAATAATACATAGCAACAAACTTAACCTAACCTTAAGCGATGTCAGATCAAAATTTATATTTCTCTTTAAACATTAGTTTTATTAAGATAAGTGCGGTGAATAGGTTTTTACATATTTCATGATAAAAGATGCCACATGGTATAATATCTAGCATTATTTCTAAGAACAGCAAAATCACTTTGTATCAATTAATAAATATTATTCAGTCTTATTACAGGAAGCATTGGCGAAAATATGGGCTTTATGGTCGCTAATCATTTGATCTTTTTTGCTTAATTCTTTTCCCTGCTTGAACAGTTTCAATTACTAACGGAAAAGATACCTAAACCAAGAATGACAAGTTTTGTTCGCTTAGTTGACATGATTACTGTCTCCTGGGGTCACTTTTAAAACTGCGAATTTATGGTTTTTAAATCCATCATTTTTTTCCATTTTCAATCTTTTCCCTTATGGGGCATCTTCTAAACATCTTGGAAGTCCATGTTGTAACAGTTTTTCTAAGAAACTCCTGTCATTTTGTCCCCTGGCAAACGGGACAGAATAACAAAAAGAAATAGTTGATTGAGCCAGTTCTTTTTCATTTTTATAAATCAGTTTTTGACTAATGAAGTTTCCGATGACGTCATAAGCGTAACTTGTTTTTTCTCAAAAATCATTTGGACCCGCTCTTTCACCGTAATCTTATAAATCCATCGCTGCCAACAACTCATCACCTTCGTCGTCCTCTAAAAATGACTTGTCAACCTCATCATCCGGCGATTGGTCGGAGCTGGTTGACGCCTCAATGACGTTTGCCTTTTTAGAGTCTTTCCTTATATTTGTACCGGGAATGTAGTCGTTTTTGTTTTTGGGACATTTGGGGCTTAAATATTGAGTGATGTTGGCTCTGCCCTCCTGAAAAACAATCATGGGAATTTTGTTTTACAATCACTCTAAAGTCGTCTGAACCAACGAGCATGTTTAAAGAATGGAGGTGATGTTAAATAAAAGTCACATACTTGATGTTTCGTAGCAGTCCCTTCGAAGGAATCCCCGCTTAGCCCCACATTGTTAAGAACCTGTCGATAAAAGAAATACATACTTTATATTTTTACTTCCACCCACAATAATAGTCAGTTTTATATTCGTAGTTCTATTACCAAGTACCAACGCAGCGCCACCTATCATCAGATTACGTCTACAAAACTATTAGATAGGAATTTTGCGAACAACGCCATCTCGTGACGAGCAACTGCTTATAGTCAAAATTTACCTTCAAAGTGGAACTCCACTTCCATGGTGTGAATTGTTTATTATTAGGCCTCAGGGTAGGCAACGCATTCGAGATCTAGACAGCATGGTTATTAATAGGATATCATAAGATTTCGGTGTCCATGGGCCGTAGTGACCGCTTACCATCAGGCGGCCTGGATGCTTGTTTGCCTATCATACTACATAATAAAAATCATTCTGGAAGTGTAGAGTTTCCCCTATTTTCTCGGTCATCAGATGGCGCCACCGGTTTAGTCTTAAAGTAAAAGCTGTCAAAATGTATGAGATGTTTTGTTAGGTTTCATGTAAAATTTCCCGAATTTACCTTTAAAGAGAGTTAAAATAGAAAAACCATACAGCACATTAGTATCTTAAAATTTTTTTTTTTTTTTTTTATTTATTTAGGAAACAAACAGTCACAAACGTATTTGTTTAAGCAAGAAAAAATACACAAACAGACCTACAGTTCCCTTAATTGTAAATAATAAAGAATGTAGATTTACACAGTAAACATGCAACACGTTCGAAAACAAAAATAGCTTATGCTCTCACTAACAATAAGAAAAATGAGAAATAAGTCCAAAAAGAAAACAGGAAGTTCTGCATCTAATTCTTGTGCAAATAAACTAATAACAAAAATTACTCAAATAGAAAAAGTAAATGGTGTTACTACGTAGTATAGCTGCTTATACAATTTATAATGTGATTATGTTACACTTATGTCAGAACAGAAAGTAAACGACAGAGTGTGCTTCTATATGTATGATATGAGAGTGAAAAAATGTCTAAATCCATAAAGTGATCATTATAATCACGTAGGGCTCGTCTAAAGAAAGTGTTTCTCGCATAGTTTGTACGACAAAATGTGACATGGAAAGTCGAATAACGCCGTGTGGGGGTACGCTTGGGTATAAGTAAGTCAAGTTTTCCAAGAAGGGATGGAGCATCAACATAATTATTTATTAACTTAAAAAGAAACAACTGGTTTAAAAATAACCGACGGTGCTCGAGAGATGCCAAATTATGACGTTTTCTACTAACAGCATAATCTATGGGCAGGAAACCACTACGATAGTCCAGAGACTTTAAGAGTTTGTTCTGGATTCTTTCTCGTCTAGCTATGTGGACAGCATATTGAGGTGTCCAGACGATACAAGAAAATTCTAAAACGCTTCTTACATAAGCAAAATATAACGTTTTTAGTGTACAAGACTGCTTGAAAGGTTTAGATAATCTGAGAATTAAACCCAACTGTTTATACGCTCGTGTAATTATGTTATCAATATGTGGGTTAAAGCACAGTTGGGAGTCCAGAGTAACTCCTAAGTCTCTTATCTGAGACACACGACCAATGACGTTGGATGAAAGCTTGTAATTAAATGTTATAGGTTGTTTTTTTACGAGAAAAGGTTATTGTATGACATTTGTCGGCGTTTAAAATCAAACTGGTTACTTTCACAATAGGACGTAAAACTATCAAGATCCTTTTGTAGAACTTCGCAGTCGCTACGAGATTTAATGACTTTGAAATTTTTTGTATCATCAGCATAAATAAGGTGATTTGAATTTACTAGTGATAAGCTGACGTCATTGATATAAAGAATGAAAAGAAGAGGTCCTAAGTGAGAACCCTGGGGCACTCCGGAGGTTATAGGTAAGAAATTAGAAATAAAACCCGTTCAGTTCGGCTCGCGCGGTCGCAGCTATCGCACGCCTACCACGGGATACTACGTGTCTCTTTAGCGCGCTACACTATTTTCATCGTGCTGCGATCGTACTTAATTCTAAATTATCTATATACAGGGAGTGTTGTCAATAACTAAGTTACTAATAATGAAGTGCACAAAATGTAGTGAGCCTGTTACGGACTCTGTAGTGTGTGGAACCTGCAATGGTAATTTTCATTTCACCTGCATTGGTTTGCAAGAAACCACCTATCGAAAGATGAACGCCGAGCGTAAAGCCGCCGTGAAATGTCCACAATGCCGCTCCAACCCCGGCAGTTCTCAAACCGCAACAGTGGTGGACGAGGTCAAGGCGTTCCGGGCTGGTTTCCACGCCACTCAAACTCAGATTCAGAACATGCAGACTTCATCGGACACCATAAATTCTACTTGGAGCGAAATGGAGGCTCGTTTCTCGGACTTGGAGGATCGCTTAATCGCTATGGAAAGTAAGGTAGCAGTTATTCCAAAGCTACAAAATGAAATCGACGTTCTCAAAGAAAAAATAACTAACCTGCAATACGATAATAGCACGCGAGATCAATTCGCTAGACTTAAGAATCTTGAGATATCTGGTGTGCCTTTTGTGAAGGGCGAGAACTTAAACACCATTCTGCAGTCCATCTGTAGTAAGGTAGGCGTAAACCTTGATTATAATCACGCTGTGGATTCCATTCATCGCGTACGCCGTTTCACAAACACTAACACGAACGGTGACGGCTCGGGCTCCAGTAATGCACCTCGGCCCCCGGCGATTATTGTCCGATTCACACGACGAATTTATAAAGATGAGATCTTGGCGGCCGTGCGTGCCCGCCGGGGCCTCACCAGCGCGGACCTCGGCCTGGCCGGCCCGGCGGCCAACCTGTTCGTCGCAGACCACCTCACGCCAGCCAACAAACTACTCCTGAAGCGAGCTCGTCAGTTGAAGGTCGACCTCCAGTATTCATTTCTCTGGACGAGAGATTGTAAAATATTCATGCGTAAGAACGAGACCTCAAGAATATTTCTTATCAACAAAGACGCTGATTTGTCAAAATTAAAGTGACTATCTTGTTCCTCAATTGTTGTCATACAAATACATCTATTGCTATTATATTTCTCATTGTTTCTGTCAACGACTGCTACCAAATTATCTCATTGCACATTTGATTACGCCGTAACTAAAACAAGTAACATTTCTACCTTCATTATTGAGCTCAAAAACAGTATGCATACACACTTAAATAATTCAACGTCGCGCTTGCGTTATGAATATATATACATATGCTTATTCTGCCAATGCAAAATTAAACATCTATCTCATAAAGAAACCTTCAAAAATGGCTACTAAGACATTCACAGCTTATTACCAAAACGTGCGGGGCCTCCGCACTAAATCGCATGATTTTCTCTCGCAAGTCACGTTAGCCGATTATGATTTCATATGTTTGACCGAAAGTTGGTTAAATTCTAATTTTTATGATAAAGAATATTTCGATGACAGATACATTGTTTATAGATGCGACCGCTCCGAGCTAGCGAGCGGCGCGGGGAGAGGCGGCGGTGTTGTGATAGCGGCGAAGGGCTCGCTCCTGCCACTGCGCCGCGACTGGCCCTGTCCCTCTCCCTCGCATGCTGAATGCATCTGGGTTTCACTCCCACTTGATAATGTAAACAATCGACCACGTTCGCACGCGCACGCCAGCTTCTTAAACATCGCATGCGTATACATTCCACATGGACCGCACCATAAAGAAACTGTTGACTCATTCTTTGATATTGCAGCTCAATTGGTACTCGATCACCCAAACGATGTGTTTTTGATTGCAGGAGATTTTAATATTTCACAAGCAGTATGGGTTGATTCTGGGAATGGTGATTTTTCACTGAGCCCTAGCTGCAGTTATATAATTCAATGTCTTAGCGACTTCTTATCCTTGAGTAACGTAAAACAATTTAACCATGTTGTAAATACTAACGACCGCGTCCTTGACCTAATTATGTGTAGCACTGGTTGCTCAGTTACAGAATGTGATTTTCCACTTACCCCCGAAGATTCCCACCACAAAGCATTGTTGCTTGATCTGAAATTAAGCTACACTGCGCCACTGAAGCCGACTCCTGCCTCTGTGTTTAGATTTCATTCCGGTGACTATGACAGTATAAATAACGAGCTTGCAAATACTGATTGGAATGCTTTTTTCTTAAATTTGGACCTTGAAAACAGCGTTACTAAATTTTATCATCTACTTTATGACTTATTTAATAAATATATACCGTGTAAAGTACTACGGAATTCAATATCAACCCCCTCTTGGCATAGCAAGTCCTTGAGAAAGATACTAAAAGAAAAAAGAAAATATCATAAACTTTGGAAACTTTACAGTAACCCACTGGACTATGAAAGTTTTAAAATTTTGAGAAAAAGAGCCGAAAAAGTTGAGGTTGAATGTTACAATAGCTTCATAAATTACTCAGAAAACAAAATTAAAACACATCCTAAATTCTTTTGGACATTTATAAAATCCACTTTATCCAACAAGGGTATACCGCAAACGATGTACTACAAAAATAACACTGCCACTGATGGCGTAAGTATATGCAACATGTTCAGTGATCATTTCCAGTCAGTATTTGTAAAATCGGACGATCCTATTTTAGACATCGACGACATGGCGCCACCTTCGGACTGTATATTTGAGATGAACACTATTAACATAAACCGCGAGTTAATTTTGAAATATTTAAGTTCTGTGGACGTTAATAAAAGCGCGGGCCCTGATAAAATACATCCCCTGTTTATAAAAAAATGTGCTGATGAACTAGCCTTGCCAGTAACAATTGTATTTTCAAAATCTATGTCAGAAGGGCACTTCCCCTCCGTTTGGAAGAAAGCTTGGATTACACCAATACCAAAAGGTTCCATTAGTCATGATATAGAGAAGTATAGGCCGATATCAAAGCTCTGTCAATTTGGAAAAATTTTGGAAAAGATAGTCACAGATCAAGTTTCTGCAGTCGTACGCCGTCATATCAACCCAAACCAACACGGTTTTTACAGAGGTCGGAGTGTTGATACTAATCTTTTATTATTTAGCGAAGTGGTCCGTGATGCACTGGACCGAAACTTCCAAGTTGACGCCGTGTACACCGATTTCTCTAAGGCTTTTGACAAAATTTCTTTTAATACATTGTTAATAAAGCTTTGGAATCTCGGTGTACACGGTGACCTTTTTCGTTGGATCAAATCGTATGTAGAAAATCGGTCACAAGCTGTTGTATTAGGAGGACACATGTCGGATTACAAGGAAGCCTACTCAGGGGTCCCACAAGGGTCACATTTGGGCCCCTTGTTATTTATCCTCTATATTAATAATATTACTAGCGTCTTACAGGATTCTAAAGCCCTACTTTATGCGGATGACACAAAAATATTTAGAATTATAAAAAATCCTTCTGATTGCGAACTACTACAAGGTGATCTAGCCAATTTCGAGGAATATTGTAATCATAGTAGCTTATTTCTAAATTTTGACAAGTGCTCAGTTATAACATTTTCCCGAAAAAAGATACCGATCATGTATGATTACAGATTAAGTGGTAAGAAGCTAAATAGAGTTGACGAGATCCGCGATCTCGGCGTCCTAATGGATACCAAGCTTACCTTTAACCCCCACATGGACCAAATGTTGAAAAAAGGCTTTAGACAACTCGGTTTTATTCTTCGCGTAGGCAAGCCATTTAAGGAACCTGCTACTTACAAACTCCTCTACAATAGCTACGTGCGCAGCCGACTGGAGTTCGGTTCGGTCGTATGGAGCCCTTATTATAACGTGCATATTAATAGAATTGAAAAAGTGCAAAAAAAATTCGTTAAAGCACTTGATTATAGGACCGGTCAAAACTATGTTGATTATACATCGTCGGCCACAAGGCACAACATCCAACTCCTTAATCTAAGACGTTCCTGTACGGACTTATTTACATTATTTAAACTTCTAAATAATTTGATTGACAGTCCAGAACTTCTGACTTGTATAAATTTTCGCGTGCCTCTCAGGGTTGAGCGCGGTTGTCGCGCCAAGTCATTATTTACCATTGCTAAGTGTAAGACCAAGCATGCGCGACATTCATTTCTTGGACGTGTATGCAAGCTGTATAATGATAACTTTATGAGCGTAGATTTATTTGGTATCTCGTTGGCAGTTTTTAAGAATAAAGTTAGGTCTTTAATAAAAACACTTTAATTTAATAAGACAGTAAACTCCATAAGTATCATATCATTGTATAATATCTTGGAAATACTTTTTGTGGCAAAATAGTCTATGTAAATTAGTCTCACCAATAGTGCACACTTTTTCTGTATAGTTGTAATACTACATTTATGAAACTATAGGTCTATCATAATTGATGTACAGGTAAATTGCTTAAAATAATATTGTTTTGTAAGACCGTTTGTTTCTTAATAAATAAAAAAAAAAAAAAAAAAAAAACCGATTTCCCAGAGTTTCTCCAGGAGTATGGAATGATTTATTTTGTCAAAAGCTTTGGAGAAATCGGTATACACGGCGTCAACTTGAAAACCAGCATCAAGGGCGTTAACTATATCATGTGTATAAGAAAGGAGATTCGTTTCAACACTGCGACCTCTAAAGAAACCATGTTGGGCTGGTGAAACGATTTGTGATAGAATTTTACTCAGTTGAAAAGTTACAATTATCTCAAAGATTTTGCCGAAAATACATAATTTAGAGATTGGTCGATATTGTTTAACGTCATGTCTATCGCCACCCTTAGGAATTGGAGTAACAAGAGCCGCTTTCCATATAGATGGGAAACAGCCCTCCGAGATTGACTTCTGGAAGATAATTGTGAGGGGTATTGATAACTCGTCAGCACACTTTGATATAAAGATAGGATGTATCTGATCATGTCCAGCTCCTTTGTTTGTATCTAATTGCTTTAACTGCTTTAGGACCAAATATTTATTTATATTTACTGAACTTACATTTACTGAGGCATCAGTACTATAGGGATTGGAAACACGGGGATTAATATTATTGTTATGACTTAAAACAAAAACAGAATTAAAATAATCATTGAAATAATTACATATGTTCTCAGTATTTGTAGAGGTTTCACCATTATAAGTCATATAGTCAGGGATATTATTTGCTGAAAATTTGGATTTAATAAAAGTCCAGAAATATTTAGGGCACCCATTGATGTTATCCTCAGAAAATGAAATATATGAATTATAACAATCATGTTCCATTCTTTTTTCTCTAGCTCTAAGCAATTTAAACGATTGGTAATCAAGGGGATTATTATAGGTTTTCCATTTCGCATGATTTTTTCTTTTCTCTTTGCCTAGTTTGACTAAAGCACGCGTAAACCAAGGGGGGTGGTTACCGTTAGAGTAAACTCTCCGCCTGGGGACATATTCACTTATTAAATTATATATGACCGAGTAAAAGTATGATACCGCTTGCTCTGTATCCATCTTGTGCAGCAGATCCCAATCAGTAGTAGAAAGACGTTTATTAATACTTTCATAGTCGGCAGCATGAAAAATCAACTTATTTCTACAGGAATTAATAGTTGTTTGCAGAGCCGGGAGTGTAATTGTAACCTCCAAAGCTTTATGGTGAGGGTCTCCAGATGTCAAAGGGTCAGAGCATGTGGCGACTGAACATGATAAGTTTAAAAATAACCACTTTAAAATGTTCGTGTTATGAAAATATTGCGAAAACAACACAATACTGTAACTTTGAGATGGAAATGACCACAATGAATGAAATAACAAATATTTTTTATTTATTATAAGCAAGCAGCCACGATCCCACAATCTCACCTGATGGTAAAAGACGATGTAGTCGAAGGTGAAACATGCTTGCTTAGATAGAGATCTTCTACTATCTAAAGTCCCGCGCCTTCACATTTCGAAACGCTTCAATGTATTTAAAAAGCACCACCAACACTCTCAACACATGTGTGCGTGCTGAGACAGCCATCAACTATACGTTGAGAGTGTTGGTGGTGCTTTTTAAATAATGATAAAAAAATTGAAGCGTTTTGAAACGTGAAGGCGCGAGACTTTATATAGTAGAAGATCTCTATATGTTTACGTGCGGGCACTCACGTTCAGCTTCCCCTGCAGCATGGGCCACATGTGGTCGTCGCAGGTGCCCCTCGCGAGCAGGTACCGCACGCACACGCCGCCTCGCTGCCCGATGCGGTGCGCCCGCGCCTCCGCTTGCGTTAAGATCTACGAGAAAACGATTCTTTCTTTTACTAGCTTTTGGCCGCAACTTCAGCGTGCGGATCCAGGGGGCGGGGGGCTAGGGGGCTCAAGCATTTAGGATTTGGATGTCCATGGGCCGCAGTGACCACTTAAAAATGGAACAGTGGCTGCGACACTCACCCCGGGGTTCCAGTGTAGTTCGGCGAACAGCACCAGACGTGCTGCAGTCAGCGTGAGTCCGCTGTTGGCCGCCGTCACGGACAATAACGCGCAGCGGCACGACGGAGCTGTTTGGAACTTGTCCACCAGATCCTGTTGAAATACACGGGTTTATTATTAAGCGTTGGTTGCATCAAGGAGTTAACGTCCGTTAAAGTTAATGTGAGATTTTTACTGTTTGCACGGAATGACAGCTCATAAAGGTTTAGTTTAAATGTGAGTGAATGTGGGAGTGTGTGTGTGCGTGTGCGATGGTGAGAGTGAGTGTGTACGCGCGTGCGAATGTGTTTGTTTGTGTGTGTGTGTATGCGCACGTACGAATATGGGAGTGTGTGTTAGCGTGCGAATGTGGAAGTTTTTGAGTGTGTGCGCGTGCGAATGTGAGTGTGTTAGCGTGTGCGAATGTGTGAGTGTGTGTTTATAAGAGTGCGCGCGCGCAAATATCAGTGTGTGTGTGTGTGCGCGCGTGCGAATGTGGAAGTTTTTGTGTGTGTGCGCGTGCGAATGTGAGTGTGTTAGCGTGTGCGAATGTGTGAGTGTGTGTTAGCGTGTGCGAATGTGGAAGTGTGTAGGTATTTGTGTGCGCGTATGTGTGTGAGCGAGAGTGAGAGTGGCGCCTGACCGCTCGCGTGTGCGCGGGCGTGGCGCCCACGATGCAGATGTAGTGGACGCCCGCCTCGTCCAGCGTGAGCGAGAGTGAGAGTGAGAGTGGCGCCTGACCGCTCGCGTGTGCGCGGGCGTGGCGCCCACGATGCAGATGTAGTGGACGCCCGCCTCGTCCAGCGTGAGCGAGAGTGAGAGTGAGAGTGGCGCCTGACCGCTCGCGTGTGCGCGGGCGTGGCGCCCACGATGCAGATGTAGTGGACGCCCGCCTCGTCCAGCGTGAGCGAGAGTGAGAGTGAGAGTGGCGCCTGACCGCTCGCGTGTGCGCGGGCGTGGCGCCGACGATGCAGATGTAGTGGACGCCCGCCTCGTCCAGCGTGAGCGAGAGTGAGAGTGAGAGTGGCGCCTGACCGCTCGCGTGTGCGCGGGCGTGGCGCCCACGATGCAGATGTAGTGGACGCCCGCCTCGTCCAGCGTGAGCGAGAGTGAGAGTGAGAGTGGCGCCTGACCGCTCGCGTGTGCGCGGGCGTGGCGCCGACGATGCAGATGTAGTGGACGCCCGCCTCGTCCAGCGTGAGCGAGAGTGAGAGTGAGAGTGGCGCCTGACCGCTCGCGTGTGCGCGGGCGTGGCGCCCACGATGCAGATGTAGTGGACGCCCGCCTCGTCCAGCGTGAGCGAGAGTGAGAGTGAGAGTGGCGCCTGACCGCTCGCGTGTGCGCGGGCGTGGCGCCGACGATGCAGATGTAGTGGACGCCCGCCTCGTCCAGCGTGAGCGAGAGTGAGAGTGAGAGTGGCGCCTGACCGCTCGCGTGTGTGCGGGCGTGGCGCCCACGATGCAGATGTAGTGGACGCCCGCCTCGTCCAGCGTGAGCGAGAGTGAGAGTGAGAGTGGCGCCTGACCGCTCGCGTGTGCGCGGGCGTGGCGCCCACGATGCAGATGTAGTGGACGCCCGCCTCGTCCAGCGTGAGCGAGAGTGAGAGTGAGAGTGGCGCCTGACCGCTCGCGTGAGCGCGGGCGTGGCGCCGACGATGCAGATGTAGTGGACGCCCGCCTCGTCCAGCGTGAGCGAGAGTGAGAGTGAGAGTGGCGCCTGACCGCTCGCGTGTGCGCGGGCGTGGCGCCCACGATGCAGATGTAGTGGACGCCCGCCTCGTCCAGCGTGAGCGAGAGTGAGAGTGAGAGTGGCGCCTGACCGCTCGCGTGTGTGCGGGCGTGGCGCCCACGATGCAGATGTAGTGGACGCCCGCCTCGTCCAGCGTGAGCGAGAGTGAGAGTGAGAGTGGCGCCTGACCGCTCGCGTGTGCGCGGGCGTGGCGCCCACGATGCAGATGTAGTGGACGCCCGCCTCGTCCAGCGTGAGCGAGAGTGAGAGTGAGAGTGGCGCCTGACCGCTCGCGTGAGCGCGGGCGTGGCGCCGACGATGCAGATGTAGTGGACGCCCGCCTCGTCCAGCGTGAGCGAGAGTGAGAGTGAGAGTGGCGCCTGACCGCTCGCGTGTGCGCGGGCGTGGCGCCCACGATGCAGATGTAGTGGACGCCCGCCTCGTCCAGCGTGAGCGAGAGTGAGAGTGAGAGTGGCGCCTGACCGCTCGCGTGTGCGCGGGCGTGGCGCCGACGATGCAGATGTAGTGGACGCCCGCCTCGTCCAGCGTGAGCGAGAGTGAGAGTGAGAGTGGCGCCTGACCGCTCGCGTGTGCGCGGGCGTGGCGCCCACGATGCAGATGTAGTGGACGCCCGCCTCGTCCAGCGTGAGCGAGAGTGAGAGTGAGAGTGGCGCCTGACCGCTCGCGTGTGCGCGGGCGTGGCGCCCACGATGCAGATGTAGTGGACGCCCGCCTCGTCCAGCGTGAGCGAGAGTGAGAGTGAGAGTGGCGCCTGACCGCTCGCGTGTGCGCGGGCGTGGCGCCGACGATGCAGATGTAGTGGACGCCCGCCTCGTCCAGCGTGAGCGAGAGTGAGAGTGAGAGTGGCGCCTGACCGCTCGCGTGTGCGCGGGCGTGGCGCCCACGATGCAGATGTAGTGGACGCCCGCCTCGTCCAGCGTGAGCGAGAGTGAGAGTGAGAGTGGCGCCTGACCGCTCGCGTGTGCGCGGGCGTGGCGCCGACGATGCAGATGTAGTGGACGCCCGCCTCGTCCAGCGTGAGCGAGAGTGAGAGTGAGAGTGGCGCCTGACCGCTCGCGTGTGCGCGGGCGTGGCGCCCACGATGCAGATGTAGTGGACGCCCGCCTCGTCCAGCGTGAGCGAGAGTGAGAGTGAGAGTGGCGCCTGACCGCTCGCGTGTGCGCGGGCGTGGCGCCGACGATGCAGATGTAGTGGACGCCCGCCTCGTCCAGCGTGAGCGAGAGTGAGAGTGAGAGTGGCGCCTGACCGCTCGCGTGTGCGCGGGCGTGGCGCCCACGATGCAGATGTAGTGGACGCCCGCCTCGTCCAGCGTGAGCGAGAGTGAGAGTGAGAGTGGCGCCTGACCGCTCGCGTGTGCGCGGGCGTGGCGCCGACGATGCAGATGTAGTGGACGCCCGCCTCGTCCAGCGTGAGCGAGAGTGAGAGTGGCGCCTGACCGCTCGCGTGTGCGCCGGCGTGGCGCCCACGATGCAGATGTAGTGGACGCCCGCCTCGTCCAGCGTGAGCGAGAGTGAGAGTGAGTGGCGCCTGACCGCTCGCGTGTGCGCGGGCGTGGCGCCCACGATGCAGATGTAGTGGACGCCCGCCTCGTCCAGCGTGAGCGAGAGTGAGAGTGAGAGTGGCGCCTGACCGCTCGCGTGTGCGCGGGCGTGGCGCCGACGATGCAGATGTAGTGGACGCCCGCCTCGTCCAGCGTGAGCGAGAGTGAGAGTGAGAGTGGCGCCTGACCGCTCGCGTGTGCGCGGGCGTGGCGCCCACGATGCAGATGTAGTGGACGCCCGCCTCGTCCAGCGTGAGCGAGAGTGAGAGTGAGAGTGGCGCCTGACCGCTCGCGTGTGCGCGGGCGTGGCGCCGACGATGCAGATGTAGTGGACGCCCGCCTCGTCCAGCGTGAGCGAGAGTGAGAGTGGCGCCTGACCGCTCGCGTGTGCGCCGGCGTGGCGCCCACGATGCAGATGTAGTGGACGCCCGCCTCGTCCAGCGTGAGCGAGAGTGAGAGTGAGTGGCGCCTGACCGCTCGCGTGTGCGCGGGCGTGGCGCCCACGATGCAGATGTAGTGGACGCCCGCCTCGTCCAGCGTGAGCGAGAGTGAGAGTGAGAGTGGCGCCTGACCGCTCGCGTGTGCGCGGGCGTGGCGCCGACGATGCAGATGTAGTGGACGCCCGCCTCGTCCAGCGTGAGCGAGAGTGAGAGTGAGAGTGGCGCCTGACCGCTCGCGTGTGCGCGGGCGTGGCGCCGACGATGCAGATGTAGTGGACGCCCGCCTCGTCCAGCGTGAGCGAGAGTGAGAGTGAGAGTGGCGCCTGACCGCTCGCGTGTGCGCCGGCGTGGCGCCGACGATGCAGATGTAGTGGACGCCCGCCTCGTCCAGCGTGAGCGAGAGTGAGAGTGAGAGTGGCGCCTGACCGCTCGCGTGTGCGCGGGCGTGGCGCCCACGATGCAGATGTAGTGGACGCCCGCCTCGTCCAGCGTGAGCGAGACAGCCTCCAAAACGCTCTTGTGGTGGGCGAACACGAGGAACTTGTCCTCAAACGACTGCAGCAGCTGCCGGACGTATTTACTGGAACAAGGACCAGGCTGATGATCAGTAGAGATTCATACTAATACTAGCTTGTGCCCGCAACTTCGTCCGCGTCGAATTCGGTAATAGCATTCTTACGGGAACTATACCTTTTTTCAGCGTAAAAAGAGTAGCCTATATGTTGGCCAGTGTTATAAACTATCCCCATACTCTTACTCATTTATTAATAATGTAAAATATTATATGTCACTTGCTTGATTGAAACTGCCATTATACAAACCAAATTTTTTTGCAATTCGACCAGTAGTTTCCGACGGGAGTTAAATTTGGACATACGAGTATATACGAGTACGTACATAATTTTTTTTGTTCTAAAAATTGTTTTTTTTTGTGTACTATCATTTATTATAGTCCCCTCGACTTGATAATTTTTTTTAATTTTCAAGTTATAGACATGCACGACTTCTTCTACACTTATTATTAGTATATCCATATTAATATTATAAATGCGAAAGTAACCCTGTCTGTCTGTCTGTCTATTACCTCTTCACGCTTCAACCGCGGGACAGATTGAGATGAAATTTGGCATGGAGACAGTTGGGGTCCCGGGAAAGGACATAGGCTACTTTTTATCCCGGAAAAATGCATAGTTCCCGCGGGATCGCGATAACCGAATTCCACGCGGGCGAAGTCGCGGGCAGAAGCTAGTAGATTATAAATGTGAAAGTAACTCTAGACTAGGACTAGATGAAATTTGGCATGTAGCATGTAGTTAGATGGAATCCCGGGGAAGGACATAGGCTACTTTTTACCCCGGAAAAACGAATAGTTCCCACGGGATATTGTCTAGATATTGGACATAAAAAATATATTAAAGAAAAAAGTAAAAGAAAAAGTAAGTATTAAAATTATTATTATATGTATATTAAATATTAAAAAATAATCTTTGGTGTACTCACCACACTGCAGGTATCTTGACCCTAGCGGACTCCCCGAAGAAGGTGAGCAAAGCCGCGTGGCGTTCCGATGCGGCGGTGCGTTTGTAGGCCTCCGCCATTTGAGAGAGGCCGTTCTGGTCCTCTTTGCTGAACTCCAACAGAGATTCGTCTAGAAGCACTGATTCTCTGGAACAAAACAGACCGTTGTGATAAGGGTGTGTGAAGTACTACTACTACAGCCTATTTGCGTCCCACTGCTGGGCACAGGCCTCCTCTCATCACGAGAGGGTTTGGGCTATAGTCCCCACGCGGGCCCAGTGCGGATTGGGGACTTCACACACATCTTTGAATTAATTCGCAGATGCGTGCAGGTTTCCTCACGATGTTTTCCTTCACCGAAAAGCACAGTGGTCAAATTTAATTTCGCACATAAGTAAACATAGAGGTGCGAGCCGGAATCGAACCCCCGACCCTCTGATGAGGTGTGTGAAGTGTGATTTATTTAATAGGTACACAACTTAGAAGGCGCGCGGATTAAGAGTTGTGTCGAGCTGCACCTAGATAAGAATTGTTATTAACCAATACAATTCAATTATTTATTCAGCAAATTGGCCACATTTGGTCACTTTTACACAGTGACCACATGTGGCCAATTTGCTGAAATATTATTTATTTATATTATTTATTCGTTTGCATGTCATATTTATGTAAGTATATTATGTAGGCGTATTTAGTACAAGTATGTATATTGCTATATAAGTATATTTGTTCTAAGCTAGTACCTAAATATTTTCAGTAATGTATTTTTTTGGCACCGCCCCTAACCATTTTCTGCTTTGCCTAATGGTTGACTGGTAGAGAATGCCTCGAGGCATTAAGTCCGCCTTTTGTACAATAAGTTTTATTTACGTGCAATAAAGTTTAAATAAATAAATAAATAATACGTCAGAAAATTAAATAAATCTAATAGCGCTTGCTATGGCCCATTGATGAGAACAAGACAGCCAAACAAACTCAGCAGAAAGCTTTTTCACCATTTCAATTACAATTTTACAATACACTCTTGCAATACACCTTAAGTGGCAGTGGGCGGGGCACATTGCTCGCAGGACTGATGGCCGATGGGGCCGGAAAGTCCTGGAGTGGCGTCCGCGAACCGGGAGACGAGCTGTCGGTAGGCCTCCAACAAGATGGAGTGACGACCTTGTAAAGGTCGCGGGAACGCGGTGGATGCGAGTGGCACAGGACCGGTCTGAGTGGCGCGCCTTGGGGGAGGCCTATGTCCAGCAGTGGACGTCTATCGGCTGAAATGATGATGATGATGATGATGAATACACTCTTGAGCTGCAGTGTTGCCAGTTTAGCACACTTTACAGGCTAAATCGGCAACACTGAGGTCTCAGAAACTCTAAATGTCACGTTGAAATTGGCACTATTGTATGGAATGACAACTTTGACACTCATAGACGACAGGTTTGGCTCAGTTGGTAGTGACCTTTATATTATTTTATAGGAACTAGTATTTATTTTTATAGGAACAGTGTCGCCAACTGGTGAGTAGCAACACGGCGGCCCTCTTCGGAGTTACCTGGTCTTCCCCTCCAGGTCCGTCAGCACCTGGTCCTTGGTCCGGCGGATGAGGAACCGGCGCTGCAGTAGCACCTGAAGCTCGGCCAGGTGCGACTGGCCCGTCATGTCCCACCCGAAGTTGGTCTGCTTGCCAGCGCAATATCTCTTGCCTGGAACATGAGGGTCTTTCCTAGATGACATTATGGTTACTGATAGTTGACTGCCAGTAGAATGTGAGATACTAATGTCGTGTGAGGTTTGGCCATTTGGTTGTTAATGTCAAAGTTTGATATTGAAGTTTCGGAGACCTCCAGTGTTGCCAATTTAGCGTATTATATCCTTGTATCCATATTACTCCATATTATTACAGCCGTGGTGGCCTAGTGGTTTGACCTATCGCCTCTCATGCGGAGGGTCGCGGGTTCAAGTCCGGCTATTTATGTGCGAAATTCAATTTGAATTTACCACTGAGATTTTCGGTGAAGGAAAACATCGTGAGGAAACCTGCACGCGTCTGCGAAGCAATTTAAGGATGTGTGTGAAGTCCCCAAACCGCACTGGGCCCGTGTGGGGACTATAGCCGAATCCTATCGTGATGAGAGGAGGCCTGTGCCCAGCAGTGGGCTGTAAATAGACTGTTGTAGTAGGATTATTCTATATCCATATCCATACTAATATTATAAATGCGAAAGTAACTCTGTCTGTCTGTCTGTTTGTTACCTCTTCACGCTTCAACGGATGGACCGATTTAGATGAAATTTGGTATGTAGATAGTTTGAGTTCCGGGAAAGGATATAGGCTCCTTTAATCACGGAAAAACGCATATTTCCCGCGGGAGCGCGATAACCGAATTCCACGGGGGCGAAGTTGCGGGCAGAAGCTGGTATTATACCAAATGCGAAAGTAACTCTTCAAGCAATTGAGGAGAACAGAATTGGCTATGGGTGAAAAATGACAATGTGCTCGATTATTTTTTTATGGATAGGAATAACCTTCCGTATCAAGAGAAAAAAATCTCACAATTTTCCGTGCCGTAGATTTCGCGTAAAAAAAAAGAAATTGATTTTGTGTTATGACGATTGAAATAAAGTTGTTTCCTTGTTCCAAGTATGCAGCACTACTTCTTGAAAAAATCAATAATGTCAATAGTGTCAACACATTTTTTGCACCAAGGTCACGCAGGTTGCACGTCATAACGCAAAACCAATTTTATTTTTTACGCAGAATCTACGACACGGAAAATTCTGAGATTTTTTTCTCTTGATACGGAAGGTTATTCCTATCCTTAAAAAAAAAATCGAGCACATTGTCATTTTTCACCCATAGCCAATTGCCGGGAGTGAGTGAACGAGACAGCACTCACCATATTCAGTATAAGAGCCAAATAACTTTGGAGCGATGAGGTCCAGTTGTGTGTAAAGTTCGGCCGGTCGGCTCAGAGCAGGGGTGCCACTGAGTAGCACAAGCCGGGTGCAATTCCTAGCTATCCCGCCGAGAGCTATGGTGCACTGGGCCTTATGGGATTTAAGGTAGTGGGACTCGTCCTGAAACATTAATAATACAATGTGTTCGGAACCGAATACTGAGCGCGATTCGGAACGCAGCCCTTGATAGATACTAGCGAAGCTGTGGCTTTTTGAGGTACTATTTTGACAGACGTCATATTGTCTTTGTAAAAACTTGTAAGAATAACCTTTTGAGACGCTGCGTGGTTTATTGAGATATTTGAGATATAAATTGTAATCTACAACGCGTACGAGCGTTTTGAGTGTAGAAAGCTTGAATTGTGATTAGTTACTTGACATTTTGTGTAATCCATTGGGAGCGCGGTTGTTTGCGTGCGAAAACTTTGGAACGGCCCGGCGGAACGAGCAGGCCGGTGAAGGGAATTCAGACCTACACTTTACACACTACAGATACACACCCTTCACGGCCCTTGGGCGCTTGCCAACAGAGGCCTGTATTGCTGTCACGGCTGTAAGTACTGAATTATCATTGTTACAAAATAAATCTTAGACCCCCTTCGCAGACACAAAATCTTGTAGGCGTTGCTGTGTGACTGCAGTTTATCGCCACCTATACCCTCGGCTACAGCAGTCTTAGTAAACGGGCCCAGCTATTGAGACGTCTGTTTTGGAAGCCGTAGGTGTAGGCATCACATTTTTGGTAGCACAGCGTGGGTTTTTGAGATCCACACGAGTCGTAGAACAGGGCATTTAATTAGTAATTTTTGGTTTTGCCTGTTACACGACGGTGTCTAGAAGTCTTGTTTAGAGTCAAGTCCACTGTGTTTGATGGGTATAAACCCACACAGTTGGAATCAGTTCATTAAATTTACCTTTTGTTGGATAAATCTATTTTTTGATGTTCGGGTTGCTACGGGCAAAGATAGAAAATTGGTAAATCATTGTTGAAAATTGATTGATATTTCTATGTTAAGTAACTAGTTTGCACTAAAGATTGTTGAGGAGATATAATCTCACCTATTTTTGTGAATTTTAATGTAAATTGATAAAAGTCAAATTTGGTAGGTAGTTGATACATATGAAAAAACAGGGTAGTTTCGTGCATATGGAAGTAGTTGCTCTAGTTGATTGAATTGGTTTGGCCTTTGCTATTAATAGACACCTTTGTATTGTAAATATATTTTAGTTGTTGAATTTGGGGATTCCTAGTTAATTTTATATTAAAATAGGGTTCTGTACTGATTAATATAATTTAAATTATAGTTTAAATCAATTATAGTTTTGAACTAATATTGTTAATTGTTGTAGGTTCTCACTGTAATGCAATTGATTTAGGGATCTGCAGGCAACTTTGCAGGGTTCCGTTGCTGACAAAATAATTTAAATTTAATTCTTTTTTTGTGGTTTAGATTGTTGAACAATAGAATTTAAATTTAATTATATACCTTTTGCTTTGTTTGTTGTTTTGGACAAGTATGTCAAAATTAGTTGCCCGAATCAAAGCGGAGTTGAGATGGGCGGCTTCAGCTGCTGCGTTGATAGATCGACCAGATCGTTTTGATGCTTTGCTCCGAAGATCGGCAGAGTTGACGGAGCGGAGCAAAATTGTACAAAGTTGCTATACGGAGCTTTTGGACACCGAGGATCCAAAGCTGGATGACTGTGTGGAGGCCGACATCACACAGTTTTATGATTTGACGGACAGTATTGCCCAAGCCGCCAGCAGGGTAGAGCGGGGTACATTGACTGAGGAAACCAGAACACCTCCACCCATGGCTCTTTTGGGGCGTTTACCTACTCTTGACTTGCCACATTTTGATGGGGATTTGAAAGGTTGGACCGCCTACCATGACTTATTCACCAGTCTGGTAGATGCTAGGACGGACTTGGCACCGAGTCAGAAGTTGGCCTACTTGTTCTCCACATTAAAGGGAGAGGCCCTCGGTCTTGTCTCACATTTGGCGGTCACCGACCAAAACTACCCCACTGCCAAGGAACTATTGGTGAAGCGGTATGCCAACATTAGGCGGTTGGCAGATACCCATGTTGCACAGCTGTTGTCGTTGCCCTACGTCCATAGGGTTGCCACTTTGAGAGTGGACTTGGTCAACCCCATGGTGGTGGCATTGAATGCTTTGCGGCGGCTCGGTCTGCCTATCGATGAATGGTCCTTTATGTTGTTGCACATTGTTTTGTCGCGTTTGCCTACGGACTTGAAAGTCCGTTTTGAGCAAAAACATGGTGGTGACAGTGCCACGCAGTTGCCGCCATTTGCAGATTTGTTGGCGTTTTTGGAAGAGGAGTGCCGCTTGTTGGACAACGCTGGCGTTGAAGGCCCGTCCCCGGCCCCAGCGCGGCCTCCTCCAGAACAGCGTCGTGTTGTCGCTCGCCCCCCCCCTCGAGGGGTGGTTGAGCCACGTCGCCCAACCCTCAGATACGCAACGGCCCAGGGCCCTCGTTGCGTATATTGTAATGCTGACGGCCATTTTGTTTCTGCGTGTCCTCAATTCCTCAATAGGAAGGTGAAAGATCGACGAGGCATTGCGAATGATCGCCGGTGGTGCTACTCCTGCTTGGGGCAGCATCTGCAGCGGGACTGTTCACGGCCAGAGCCGTGCCCGAACTGCCAGGGGAAGCACCACCCGGTTTTGTGTGCCAATAGGAATGGTGGTGTTCGGGTTGAAGATGCGGGGTGGAATTCCCCCACGGGCGGGGGCCCGCATCCCCACCATCCCCAAAGGGAGTCTCGTCGGGGCTTGCCGCCCACGGGCGGGGGAACCCCTCCCCCCTCTCCTCAACAGCAGGAGAGGTTTGCAGCGGTTCAGCGCCGCGCCACGCCTCCGCGGTTCTCCCCACCGCTGTGCGAGAGACCGCGTTTGGAACGCCGCCCGCCCCAGTTCGGTCGCAGTAGCGCCTACTACGCGCCGAGCCGAGGATTGCCGAGCAGACGCCATGAGGTACCAGTGGAGCACTACCTCCACTCGTATCGGACATCGCCATCACGCGATGCCCCCCAATAGGTAGTTGCCGCCCTCTCTCCCACCACCGCCGCCCAACCTGAGACAGTTCTTCTGCCGACTGTTTGTGTCAGGGTCTGGGGCCCGAAGGGCGACTCCCTGTTTGTACGTGCCCTTTTGGATTCGGGTGCCCAGGGTTGTCTTGCGTCCTCTTATTTGGTGGAGAGATTGGGCCTCCCATGTAGACCTCACCCTGTAGTGATCCACGGCATTGGTGGCCTTCAGGTGGAAGGACCAAAGGGTGAAGTCAAGGTTTGTTTTTCGCCTGTAAATTGTGGGCCGTCCATTGTGGCCAAGGCGGTCATTCTGAATGATATTTTGGGCAGAAACCCGCAGGTGACTATCTCCCCTGCTGTGGTAAATTTGACGTCGGATTTGACTCCCGCTGACCCTCAGTGGTTTGTACCTGGACCCGTAGACCTACTCCTGGGAGTAGACGTGTTGGGTTTGATTTTGTCCGGGGAAAAGCGGGTTTTGCAACCGTACGGGTTAATTGCGTTACGCACTATTTTTGGATATAGTTTTTGTGGTCCCGTGTTGAGGGGTACTGTCCCACGGGTTGAAGACCAAACTGTTGCAATAGGGCTCTCACTCTCTGACGCAGTCCAGCGTTTCTGGGAGGTCGAAGAGCCCCCCAAGGCTCCCAGAGTCGACCCAGCGGAAGAAGAGTGTGAATTGTCGTACCAGAATAATACTGGTCGCCGCGCTGATGGTCGTTTTGTCACTCGGTTGCCTTTCAGGGCTGCACGCCCCCCTCTCGGTCAGTCTCATGCCTTGGCAGAAAAAAGGTTGTTGTCCATGGAACGCCGAATGAAGAGGGATCCGGACTTTCGTACTAAGTACATTGACTTTATGCGCGAGTATGAGGATTTGGGACATATGTCCCCTTCCGACATTGATTGGCGCTCGCTCGAGCACTACTTCTTGCCTCACCACGCGGTTTTGAAGACTCCCGGTGGGAAGATAAGAGTAGTTTTTGACGGCTCGGCCCCTACTTCGAATGGGGTTTCTTTGAACCAGTGTTTGCATTCCGGTCCCAAACTGCATAGGGACATCTCGGATATTCTCACCAACTTCCGCCGTCATCAAATTGTCTTTGTGGCTGACATCCGAATGATGTTCAGACAATCGGTGGTGCACCGAGATGACCGGCGGTACCAATTGATCTTGTGGCGTGAGCGATCTTGTGATCCGATGCAAGTGTACGAGTTGAACACTACCACGTACGGACTTAAGTCTAGTCCCTACATTGCTATTCGAACGTTGTTGGAATTGGCTCATCGTGAGCGATTGAACTATCCCCGGGCGGCGGCCATCTTGGGAGATTCGGTGTACGTCGATGACGTCTGCACTGGGGCCTCTACCGTCGCGGAGGCTTTGATTTTGCGGGACGAGTTGATTGCAATCCTAAAGTCGGGAGGTTACGAATTGCGTAAGTGGTTGTCAAATTGCCCCGACTTATTGTGTGATCTTCCAGTAGAACATCAACAGGACCCTCTCCTGTTTGAAGATGCTGACAACCCTAACTTGATTGCGGTCCTTGGTATACAGTACCAGCCCGTCCAGGATGTCTTCACTTATCAGGTGGAGTTGGACTTCCCGAAGAACTGGACGAAACGCTCGGTCTTGTCGACTACTGCTCGGACCTTCGATCCCAATGGATGGATCACACCAGTCATTTTTCTGGCTAAGTGCTTTTTGCAGAAGCTTTGGATTGCGGAAGTGCCTTGGGACGAACCTCTCCATGGAGAGTTGTTGAGAGAATGGTGTTCGTTTGTGTCCTCACTTCCGGACGTGAACCGGATTCTCTTGCCTAGATTATTTTTGCCGGCTGGCAAGTGTCGAGTCAGTCTCCACGGTTTCTGTGACGCATCCGAACGAGGATATGCGGCCGTGGTATTTTTGCGGACTGTTAGTTCATCCGGTCACGTGGGAGTTCATTTGGTGATGGCCAAAAGTAAGGTGGCCCCTATTCGGACTAGGTTGACGATTCCTAAGTTGGAACTGTCGGGAGCAGCCCTCCTTACTAGGCTTCTCAATCATGTTTGTGGTACTTTGGGTTGTACCGTTGAGATCTCGGAAGTATTTGCGTGGACTGATAGTGAGATCGTTCTTTGTTGGCTTCGCACCTCGCTACATAACTTGGAGGTCTTTGTTGCGAATCGAGTCTCACAGATCCAGAGCTCTGAGACCCCGCTGATCTGGAGACATGTGCCAGGAGAATTGAATCCCGCGGACTGCGCTTCGCGAGGCTGCGAGGCTCCTGCGCTTGTGAACCATTCTCTTTGGTGGGGACCAGATTGGTTGACGCACCCTGAGGCGTCCTGGCCCCAGAATCGGTTCTCCTCTCCAGAGGAATTACCAGGCTTGCGTGTTGGCGTTGTGGAGACGCAACCTGCGTACAATTTGAATCTGTTGTTGGACAGATATAGCTCTCTGTCAAAATTG
Organism: Aethes cnicana; assembly: GCA_963971205.1. Lineage (NCBI taxonomy): Eukaryota > Metazoa > Arthropoda > Insecta > Lepidoptera > Tortricidae > Aethes > Aethes cnicana. The sequence goes on along the minus strand of OZ020287.1, from coordinate 2,765,608 downwards.
ATTGGGGTTACCGGTTGGATCCGGCGTTTCATACGCAACGGACGGAACCCACTGAATAAGGACTTGACGTCAGTTTTGTCGCCCTTGGAACGCCAAGAGGCCTTGATGTTTTGGGTTCGTGTAGTGCAAACAGAGCACTTTGAACCGACTATTGAATCCCTGAAAAGAGGAACGCCTGTGAAGGGTCCCCTTGCTCGTTTGAATCCATTCCTGGACGAGTCGGGTCTGCTTCGAGTCGGTGGACGACTTCGAAACTCGAATTTGCCGTATGGGGCTCGCCACCCCTTGTTGCTCCCTAAAGGAGGAGCCTTTGTGAATTTGTTGGTGTCAGATCGACACATTGCTAACGCTCACGCAGGCTGCCATACCCTTCTAGCCATTTTGCAGCGTGAATTTTGGATCTTGTCGGCCAGACGCACTATTCGTGGCGTCATTTTTAAGTGCATGCCGTGCTATCGGTTGAAGGCCGCACCCACACAGCCGATGATGGGTGATTTGCCGTCCGACAGAGTCTCGGAGAGTCGGCCATTTGCGTGCGTGGGTACCGATTTTGCTGGCCCCTTTTTGGTGAAGACCTCTCAGCTTCGCAACGCTCGGTCTGTCAAGGCATATTTGTGTGTGTTTGTCTGCCTGGCCACCAAAGCAGTTCACTTGGAACTGGTAAGTGCCCTCAGCACGGAAGCATTTCTTAGAAGAAGAAGAAGAAGAAGAATTTATTTGCTTGAACATGTTGAATAGAAGGTGACATTTCGTTTACTTATGTACATTGTTCTATCGAAAATTCGACATGCAAATATTAAATTTAATATAACGTTATATCAATATACTACAAAGCAATTTAATTATTCTATAAATTAACAAAACGCATAATATTTATTGCTTATTATTTGTTTTCAAGATTTACAAATTCATTCACATTATAAAAACAGTGACTTTGAAGAAATTTCGTGAGTGCTCTGTTAAAGTCTTTGCCATTTAATTGTTTGATATGCTCAGGTAGGTGATTATAAATGTAGATACACATGTGATATGCATTTCTTCTATAAATATCAGAGCGACACAGAGGTTGAAATAACACATTAACATATTTAGCTCTTTGAATGCCTCCGAACACGTCATAATGTTTCTTGAAAAAATTTGGATGCTCTCTGGCAAATAAACATGCCTTTTTTAAATACATACATGCTAAAGGTAAGATACCGAGCTTTTTAAATATAGGTCGACAGCTGTCAGTAATAAAGGCATTAACGATAGCTCGAACACACTTTTTCTGGACTTTGAATACCTTCTCAACATCAACTGAGTTTCCCCATATAAGTAATCCATAGTTTAATGCAGAAGATACGTATCCGTAATAGGCTGTAACAGCTGCTTCAGTTGACACTGTATTTTTTAGTTTTCTTAGTGCATACACAAACCTGTCTAATTTTGAACACAAAGTAGAAATATGGACTTTCCAATTCAAGTTTACGTCGATATTTATGCCCAGGAATTTTGTTACAGTGTTTTCTTCTAAGCCATTATTATTATGATTAAGATTTAAGGTGATAGGATTAGATTTATATGAGCGAAATTGCAAAAATGTAGTTTTAGCAATATTAACCTTGCGACGCTAGGTAGATTTGTATCTCGCCGGGGACTACCGTCCTTGATCCGCTCTGATAACGGCACTAATTATAAGGGCACTGATCGTTATTTGAATGAAGTTTGTAACTATTTAAATAGTCATAAGGATATTTTGAGGATGGCAATGTCCCGAATGGGCATTAGGTGGCAATTTGACCCCCCAGTTTGCCCCCATTGGGGTGGAATTTTTGAGGCCGTTGTAAAGGTTACAAAGACGCATCTCCGACGAGTTATTGGCGAAACGATATTAACGTTCGAGGAACTTGCAACGGTATTTTGCAAAATTGAGGCCGTCCTCAACTCGCGACCTCTCTGCCCAATCTCGTCAGACCCAAATGACCTGGAAGCATTGACTCCTGGTCACTTTTTGATTGGTCGGCCCCTTAACGCCCTGCCTGAATATCCCATCAGGGAAGTAAAATCATCACGTTTGAGCCGTTTTGAATTGCTCCAGCAGATGACTCAGAGTTTCTGGCATCGTTGGTCGCTGGAATATTTGCATATTCTGCAGCAGCGCGTTAAGTGGACCGACAAAACTGATCCTCCCAAAGTTGGAGATCTTGTTCTGGTTAAGGAATCAAATTTGTTGCCCTTGTATTGGCGTCGTGGACGCATTGTAGAGTTGTTCTATGGGCCTGACGGGATTCCCAGAGTTGCTGAGGTCATGGTCGGAGATTCGGTTTTGAAACGAGCGGTGGCGAGCCTAGCCCGCCTCCCCATTTATTAGCAGTCAGAATGGATCTGACTGGAGCGGGGGATTGTTCGGAACCGAATACTGAGCGCGATTCGGAACGCAGCCCTTGATAGATACTAGCGAAGCTGTGGCTTTTTGAGGTACTATTTTGACAGACGTCATATTGTCTTTGTAAAAACTTGTAAGAATAACCTTTTGAGACGCTGCGTGGTTTATTGAGATATTTGAGATATAAATTGTAATCTACAACGCGTACGAGCGTTTTGAGTGTAGAAAGCTTGAATTGTGATTAGTTACTTGACATTTTGTGTAATCCATTGGGAGCGCGGTTGTTTGCGTGCGAAAACTTTGGAACGGCCCGGCGGAACGAGCAGGCCGGTGAAGGGAATTCAGACCTACACTTTACACACTACAGATACACACCCTTCACGGCCCTTGGGCGCTTGCCAACAGAGGCCTGTATTGCTGTCACGGCTGTAAGTACTGAATTATCATTGTTACAAAATAAATCTTAGACCCCCTTCGCAGACACAAAATCTTGTAGGCGTTGCTGTGTGACTGCAGTTTATCGCCACCTATACCCTCGGCTACAGCAGTCTTAGTAAACGGGCCCAGCTATTGAGACGTCTGTTTTGGAAGCCGTAGGTGTAGGCAACACAATGTAATATCATCTCAAAATCAGAGTTAAGGTAATTTATTTAGACAATCTCCTTACTACTACTACCTATTTGCGTCCCACTGCTGGGCACAGGCCTCCTCTCATCACGAGAGGGTTTGGGCTATAGTCCCCACGCGGGCCCAGTGCGGATTGGGGACTTCACACACATCTTGGAATAGCTTCGCAGATGCGTGCAGGTTTCCTCACGATGTTTTCCTTCACCGAAAAGCTCAGTGGTAAATTTAAATTGAATTTCGCACATAAGTAAACTTAGAGGTGTGATGCGAGCTGGAATCGAACCCCCGTCCCTCTGCGTGAGAGGCGGTACGTCGAACCACTAGGCCACCACGGCTTTATATAAATCTCCTTACATAGCAGCGCAATAGCTCTGCATGTGAGCAGCCTTATGCTTTATTAGCCAGCGGCTACCTTATGAAAGCTCGACATAGCTTCAGGTTCCATAGATATTCCTGTATTTTGCGTCGCCGTTGCTGGAGATAATATTTATATTGACAAAGATTCCCTCAAGCTCTTTTTTCTAACATGCGTCAACGTTTGCCAGAGACTGGTAGTTCGCCTCTTTGTAGGTGCTCGTCGGTTTTACCTCATGATGATAGGATAACTAACTCGAACATGGAAATCGCTAACATACAGCGACATCTATTATCGAATGTACCACTTATTTCAAGCGTAAGTACACTGATTTGTATAAAGGTTGTCTTACTAGGTTTACCTCACTTCTTCTATGCTCGAAATGCAATCACCCTCCATAATCAATTGAAATCATTGATCTATTATAAGTAAGGATTCACAATCAGCCGGAGAAAAATGGCCCCATCAAAACGGGTGCCTGAACAGCTAGGGCACCCGTTTGGCCTTCGTTATAAAGAGGCGTTATTGCATATTGGAACGTATTGTCTAATGTCAGTTTGCTCCATATATTTTGACATATTCTGTTATATGATTTTCTTCCAAAAACAGAGTGATGGAATGCTAATAAATGATTTACTCACAACAATAACAATCCCGAATTTCTTGCTCTTCAGTAAATCCGTGTGCATAGTAGTTATTTTATAGCTCACTATGACTACCTCCGTCTGAAAAGAGTTAATTAAAATAATCAATCATCATGTCTTATGAGTGGAAACAAAAACAAAAAAATATTTATTACACACAATTTGGATTTGCATAGAGAAGTTGCCAACAACATATGTCTCAAATGTTTAGCCAAATATGATGTTTTGCTAAAACTAAATATAAAAAGTAGCAATTTGTTTAAACAAGCTTTTATTTTCAATATACCTACAATAAAAACATGCATTTTCTGCGCAAATTCACCAAAAATATTTTGAGATTTAATTACCAACAGCCAGACCGAGATTCCCAATTGGGCTCAAACAAAACCTCTACTACTACTACTACTACAGCCTATTTGCGTCCCACTGCTGGGCACAGGCCTCCTCTCATCACGAGAGGGTAGGGCTATATAAATCAATATTTATTTATTGAATTATTGATATAAGAGTGTTTAAAAGCCAAGTCTTGACCAGGATACATTAAAAAAGTTACTACTAATATCAAACTAGATTAGTTACCATCAAATAAAAATTTCAATGAAAAATACATATAGTTGTTGTACCTGTTTATCTGCGACTAGTTGGGCATCCTTACTAGTACTGAGAGTGACAATATTCATCATTGGAATTGAAGGTAAAAGCTCATGGATCTTGCTCTGCCATGTTTCTCTGTAATAAGTTATACATATAATAAGCTAGCTATTACCACATTTCATTTTCAACGCCCCCTTCATCTGTTTTGGATAAGGATTCTGACCAAAATTTTGACATGCTTTTTGCATTTCTTGGGTGTTCTTTTTAGTAGTACTGCATCAATCCGTGGAGACACAAATTCACTCTTAAATTTAAAAAGATTTTTTAAACATTTATTTTTTCTCTATACAAGTATAGATAACAATACCCTATCTAGACGTACAAAATATAAATTATTTTTTCACAAAACAAGTTTTATTATATGAAAACTGATATGATAAGCTGCAATCTCTACAATGAATTAAGGTAGTAAAATAATACCTCATAGAAGATGTGGTGACAATGAGCATCGGAAAGTTGTGTTTATAATAGCTGGCGATGGCTAGAGCTTGGAATGTCTTCCCCAGTCCCATGTCGTCTGCTATCATGCAGCGCCCGCGGTGAGCTATCCCAAATCTGTAATTTAAAACAGCTCCCATTTTGTTTTTTGTCTTGAACATTATTAGGTTCTACACTACTGTTTGTACTGATGTATTGTGAACAATTGATAGTCATATGCAAATGTAAAAAGGCAAGAAGGATACCGTGCACATTCATATTTTTAACCAACTTCCAGAAAACACAAGGTCTTCAGTACAACATGTGTGTATGTAAATGATAATGGAAATATAGGTTTGCGCAGGCTGGTTTTTCGCGACTCGACGTCAACATTGTGCCTATTTTGCATGGTTGATAATGGAAATGCAAGATTTCATTTACAATCCCCATTACCTCACTCCATCCTCTTGAAAAGGCATCAATTTACTCCTAAGTGTATATTCTATTGGTGATAGGTCCACAGTTTGTGAGTCCATAATCTCTGTCCTCAAGATCTTCAGCACATACTGCGGCAGGGGGCCCAGCACTATGTGCGGAGCGAGAGGGGCCACCCTATTCATTAGCTCGTGATAATCATCTATTGAGAAGTTCCAAAGTTTTGTTGATGAATCTGAAAATACAGTTAGAGTACAAAACATACAGTAAAAAGTACGTATAACAAACATTATGTTTCATTAAATCTTACCATAGTTCCTAGAAGGTAAACCCTTAAACACATTTATGAGCGGTGTGCAGAATTCAGATGGATTCACCTCAAATCTGTCTTCAGATATCAGATAAACAGACCCACTAACCACTTTTGTCACCGGTACGTTACAAGAAATCTTAACTGGAGAATAAGGGTGAAAATTGTTATGTCCATTACTAAACGTAGCAGTATTTCGCACAGGGCCTACCCTAGACTGCCCTAAAGGAGTGCTAATAGGGGAAGAGCCTATACCAGACTTAATTAGTTGCCGCTTTTGCAAAGCGGCGAGACGTTTTCTCTCAATTTCCTCCTTGGTGCAAGCCATGGTACATTATAATATAATGTCCAATTATTACTGGCGAAGAGGCAAAACTAAAACTATTTTGTAAAAAAAACATTCGCTTATCGGATGGCCTCGGTCGGTTTTGTTGAAAAATATGACAATCACATGAACCCAACATGGAACCACAGATGGCTGCGTTCCGAAACGAGCTCAGAGCGCTCACAGCATCTTGCACCCCTTTTCCTCTTGAAAGTCGAGTCATAAGAGAAAAAAGGATGCAAGTTACTGTGAGCGCTCTAAGCGCGATTCGGAACGCAGCCAATACGTCAAAATCCGGCTGTCAATCACCGTCGACCACAGATTACGAGTTTTTTAAAGAAGCCGTGTAATCAACAGAAGTTAAAACAGTATCCCGAACAGTTTGAATCAAAACGTTCCGTTACGTTGTAGGAATAGACTGGGAAACCAAGACCAAGATATGCGTTGGCGAAAGCTAGTTAACAAAGTATCGTGTAACGGGATGAAATAGAAATGGACTTTGACATTTTAATCAACTCGACTCGATTCCTGATTAAAATCGAGTAGGAATCCGTATCGTATCAGTAGAGTAGACAGACAGAACAGCTGTCGACCCTGAAGGCCCTGAACTCGAAAGTAGTTTTGGACAGTAGTAGTTCCTATTTTCCTTTCGATTGTAACGATACTAAACGAAAATGTCCGAGAAAAGCAGCCCAGTGAAATACTTTCTAAGTGGAGGATTCGGTGGTGTATGCACTGTTTTGGCGGGTCATCCCATGGACACGATAAAAGTGAGATTGCAAACTATGCCATTGCCGAAACCGGGCGAGGCGGCCTTGTACGGAGGCACTTGGGACTGTTTCAAGAAAACGATAAACAAAGAAGGGTTCCGTGGATTGTATAGGGGTATGTCGGCGCCTCTGACGGGGGTTGCCCCTATTTTTGCGATTAGTTTCTTCGGGTTTGGACTCGGGAAGAAGCTGATTACGCGAACAGAGGACCAGGTTCTGACGAAACCAGAGCTGTTCCTTGCTGGGGCGTTCTCTGGCATCTTCACGACGTCTATCATGGCGCCGGGTGAGCGCATCAAGTGCCTTCTGCAGATCCAGCAAGGAGGTGGCGCGCCGCAGAAATACTCGGGCATGGTCGACTGCGCCCGGCAGCTGTACTCAGAGGGCGGCATCAGAAGCATCTACAAAGGCAGTGTAGCTACCATACTCAGGGATGTACCAGCCAGTGGAATGTACTTCATGACATATGAGTGGGTCAAAGAGGTGCTGGTGCCAGCAGATGCTAGTTCCAAAGTAAAGATGTTAGCTACTATTGTTGCTGGTGGCTGCGCTGGGATAGCTAACTGGCTGGTGGGCATGCCCGCTGATGTACTGAAGAGTCGGCTGCAGACTGCCCCTGAAGGGACATATCCTAATGGTATGCGGGACGTGTTCAAGCAGCTGATGGAACGGGAAGGCCCCACAGCTCTCTACAAAGGTGTGACTCCAGTAATGCTCCGAGCATTCCCTGCAAATGCAGCATGCTTTGTTGGTTTTGAACTAGCTATCAACTTTTTGGACTGGGTTGCACCAAACCTTTGATACAAGTATAGTGGAATATCAACAATTTGTACAGGATATTAGTCTAAGTTTCCTTTTAGCTATAATTGCAATCTTATAATAGTAAGAAATCAAATATATTTTCTTGGCTTGAAATGTTGCACGAACTTGCCAAAACATACTTACTCAGATCAAGTATGTAAATAACAGATCATGTTTATTTTTAGGAAAATATACTGTGTAATAAGGATTCTCTACTAAGTATTAGCGCAATATGTTCATGTAAAATAGAAATATTACAGTTTTTGAATTTATAAAAAATCTCTAAAGAATTGTAAGTAAACTTTCTTTGTAAAGTAAGCCACAAATACAAGTGATATTTTATATTAATTAATTTCTTTGTTTTTTATTAGATTTGATTTGGACAATTTGATATCTTGAGACAATTTAATGCTCCTTTACTAATTCAATATACATAAATGTGCCTTGTAATAAACAGATATATTAAACATGTTATTTTTATCTCTTGTTCTTGTACTTTGGACTGCCTTCTAAAAAGAGTAATGAATACAATGATTGGATTTAGTAAAATTCAATGTATTTTGTTAGAAATATTACATCCAATGTTTAGTAAAATTCTTTTCTGTAACTGATTTCCATTTTCTTATTATTCTCATATTCCTTGGTAACAAAATTCAATGTATTTCGTTACAAATATTACATCTAATGTTTAGTAAAATTCTCTTCTGTAACTGATTTCCATTTTCTTATTATTCTCATATTCCTTGGTAACAGCTTTTCTGTTTTTATGCTTCACTGTATCCTCTCTTGCTTCTCTGTTTGTGTTGCTATGTCCAAGACCTTTTCTGTCCTTTTTCTGCACAGTCTTTATTGGATATCTCTTTCCAGTTCCTTCTGGCCCTAACCCAGAGTCTCTGTCCCAACCGACTTTAAGCATAATCTGGAATCCTTTATTTGTCTGTGGTATTGCATATTGTGCAAGTATTTTCTTACCTTTACTAGCATTTATATTATGAATAGTTGATGACAAATGCTCTTGCTCATCAGGATATGTTTGATTGCAAATTATACAGTTGAATGCTTTTAGTTTCACCTTGGTTGTTGGTACCACATTTGATTTTGATTGTTCTAAATTTTTCTGCTTATGTGTAACTAATATATCTGCTAATATGAAGTTTTTATTTTGTATCACCAGGCTTTGAGCCGAGTTCCCTGCTTTATCACGGACTGTTGTGTTGGCCCCTCTCTTCAAAAGTTCTTTCACAGTTTCAATGGAGCCAGCTTGACAGGCTATCATGAGTAAACTCCATCCATAATCATCAATGATACTTATCTTATCAGGGCACGAGGTCAACGCATCTTTAATAGTAACTATGTCATCAGTTTGAGCTGCTAGGAACAGATCTTTGTCAGAGAAGCATTTTTCTTCGTGTTTTCGCTTTGATGGACGCGTATATTTTTGTGACCTTGAACTTGTACAGGAAAAGCTGGTTGTTGAGACAGCGACGTTTCCTTTACTTACTTCTTCAAGATAAATTCTTTTAGCTTCCTTTCCACTCAAAGATGGATTGTCTTGGAATGGTTTGCTGATCACTTGTTCAGTTGGTGAAGCAGGCCTCACGAAGTTACTGTAATTCTTATGAAACATTTTGATAATGGTTTGTACCTCAACAACTTGTAAATTACAAAATCCTCATCAACTTAGACATTACGAAGTGTAATAAATCAAAATCTTAGCCTAGCTAACACAAATCGCCAAACGCAACACAAGTTGTCAAGTTGTGACTTTGTGAGTGACACTGACGTTAGTAGTTGTGTTTACCTGGGCTGCGTTCCGAATCGCGCTCAGTGCACTCACAGCACCTTGCATCTCTTTTCGTCTTTCAAGTCGACTTTCAAGAAGAAAAAGGATGCAAGATGATATGATTGCTCTGAGCGCGATTCGGAACGTAGCCCTGTATACAAAGTTGGTTACAAGTGCGGTTGCAAATTAATATTATCGCACCAACAACACGATCAACTTTTATTTTGCATTTTTACATTCACTATTATGAACACCATATTCTAACAAAACAGAGCAGTTAATTTACGAGAATCAATGGGAATGAGAGGGAGGCGAGATTTATTTTTATTGGGATATTTTCACGTTACTGGAGGCAGGTGGACAAATGACCAAAGATGAAGCGGTCAACATTAAATATATATGTGTCACTGACAGAACATACGGTATGACACGGTTAGGGATGGGTTATTAGGGGAAACACTGGATTAGATATTTTCTAGACTGGACTTTTGGTACTATCTTTAAACGAGCTAACCTTGTATATTTATTTATACAAAGGATAGGTAAATATGAATGCTGACAATATGAACGAAATTTAAAATACAGGTCTCCTACTATGATTTATACTTCACTGCCAAAGAAGGGTAATGTTTTCTACTATATCATGGTCACCATTCATTTGTATCAAAAACAGTTCATGTAGATTGTAAAAAATGATGTGAATTCATTAATATAACCACTTACTATTAATACATAATTTATTTTCAAACTCAAAACATTCTTCAATGTTTTTCAAATCAATTAATAACATAACAAAAAATTTCATTAAAAATAAGAAAGTATTATATGTATTCACTTTCAAAGTTTCTTTTATCATCATGAACATCATTTCAGCCAAAAGACATCTACTACTGGACATGGGTCTCCTCCAAGGACCGCCACTGAACAAGGTTCCCGTGACCTTAACAATCGTGATTGTCAATCCATCTTGTTGGAGCTTGTCTCCCGGTCCGTGGACGCCACTCCAGAACTTTCAGTTTCTTTTATCAAATGTACTTAAATACCTCCAGTGTGTTAAACACTAAACTGTATTTGTTGACTGATAGTGCAGAAAGTGTTAACAAAGCCAATGCTAACCTACCTATTTTAAGCTTACTTAAATTTAAGACATATTTGTGCTAATTTAATACAGTCTAAAACCATTTTACTTTGACAGTTCTCGGGCTATGCTCTTTAAAGCCTCTGTTTGTTCCTTAATTAGTTTTAGCTTTTGCCTTAAATAGTCCTTCTTAAACTTAAGATAGTCCTCTTTCACTTTTAATTTCTTTTGCTCCATTGTGCTTAAGACATCACAGTTGAAGTAGCAATCAGAATGATTAGAATTTTTCGATCTAGAATTGTTCTCCACTTTTGTTCTACGCTCAAACACTTTGGCTTCGCGTAGGCTTTCTGGTTCACTCATAGATGCGCAGTCTACATCCAGGTTATAAGAATGTCCCTGTAATAAATCTTCATCTAGTTGAACAAACTCTGTTTGCTCTCGAGGACTCTCGCACTGACGAGGCGAGGCCTTCAACCCTAGAACTTCCTGCTCAGCTTGTGTCAGTGGAACTGATGGCATATCTCTGTCGCTGGTACGCTTCTTAGACTTTGATCGAAGGTCCTGCCAAGTCTGGAATGAAATAAGATAACATTATCAAGAGGAAGCTGAAAAGGAATATATAGTTTTGGTGCTTTTTGTGACAGAAATTTATATAACTGTGAGTGAATCGTACTTTTCTCCACTGCCTCCAGGTTTTTCTGGCGCCGGCTAATGCGTTGCACTCTGCCGAAATCGACTGCCACAACTTCTGAGAGTCTTGGATGGTGAAACCGTCCTTAACTTTGCACGATATGAGTTCAGGGTGTTTGGATATCAGCTCGATGAGTTTCTTTTTTTGACGTGCTGTAACGTAAACACACCTTTGCCTCTTATTATCCATTATAACGATCGTAATCGGTCATGACACCTCCAATCAAATTGAGGTTGCATTAATGAACAGCTCCGTGTTCATATTAACATTAACAGCGTTATTTGATTAAAACGACGCCCAAATGCTCTTAAATGTATTAGTTCACTAAACAGGTAAATTACGGAGGGAACTGATCCTAAACTGCTCCACACCTAACACAACTCAATCAACTAAATAAATAAAATAAATTTGAATGCAACAAACAACACAGACAGATCACTACTAGCAATCAATGTCATTTGACATTTGAATGACATGCCGAGCCAATGATTTCGTTCAGAACCTAGGTTTCTTTTTAATTTACTCCCCTGAGAAGATGCTGAAAACGGATTGATTCAAACCGTCCGTTAAAGTTAACGTTAAATCTTTTACTATGGGACAAAATGACGTTTCTGACTTTCTGTATGGAATGACAGCTCGGCGGCCATATTTAACGATCAGGAGTCCCGTCAACTATACTTGAATCAACCCAAGCTAATAGTTTTGGGATAATTATTCCCTGAAATTCAAAGGCCATTATATTTATTCCTCTTTTATATTTTAGATTATTATTAAACAACACAAGAACCTTGAAAATGAAATAAATATTATGCTATATACATAATTTACTAAATTTTTAATTTTCGATTACATATTTAACTTCTGAACGATGTTTCACGACGTCTAATCGACGATATTGCCCGTATTTATAAACTTAAAGTAATAGCAGAAACCTAAACGTTTTGATTCACTTAATAGTATTAATGCAAAGTGATAATATGACATAGTGAAGAAGATATTCAACCGGGTATCAAAGCACAAAAAAATATAAAGAAAAACCTGTCAAATATATAATTTTTGAACCTAAAATTGTCATTAAGCATGTAGTTTGGCAGCTTTTTCGGTAATAGCACTGGCAATAATGAAACCATCCATTTTGATTTGTTGCTGTCATTCATGGGTGAGTGAGTCAATCGACTTCCTTCAGTCACTCGATAAAATCCAATGCGTATGGGACGCAACTGCGCAATTCTGAAAAGAATTAACGTTAGAATAGTGTAAAAGTATGGTAAACTTGGTGATAAACGAACAACAGTTGTGACAATTCGTACCTAACAATGGCTGATTGCGGTGCGAGGTTTTCGTACCGATCTCTTCGTGCCTTCTTGGGATGTCTGCTTGTGGTACAACTAGCGCAATACGTAAGTATCTAAATGGATTCATTATTATATTTCCGCACTAAATACCTTAGCGGTAAAACAATTCCATAGTAAGTTGTTGGTTGATTTGTGTGAAATTGCGCTGTGAGGTAGATTTCGGATTGGCCTTTTACGTTACCTACATCTTTGTTTGTAACGACACCGACTTTCGCGTGCAGTCTCGTTCATGATTCACAATTTAGCACACTAATATCTTTCTTCACTTTCTACATGTTAGACTTGTAACATTTTTTTCACTGTAAAATCTGACGATGATAATTTATTATGTTTAAATCTATGTATAAATATGTGAGGAAGTGCAAAACAGTACAGTACCTAACGGCTGCGATGAGTAAGATGGCTCATTGAATGATCAATGCTAATTAGAATCATTATTCGATTCTTTTGTTACTAGTGTCTTGGCGATAACAGAAAGGAATTGCATAAAATATAACACTTATTATGTCTAAACCATTAACAAGTTCTAATCTGATACAATTAGAAGGAGTTTAGTGTGGTAAATATAAATACATTAGATTTTTCTGTCACATTTTGATCTTCCAAAAGGAAGGTTAAGGCTCAGTTTATACCTTCAGTCAGACAGAAATCCCGGATCCACCACTGTTAAGGCTCCAAAATATTCTACTTTTTGCAGTCATCATCATCATCATCATCATCATTTCAGCCGAAAGACGTCCACTGCTGGACATAGGCCTCCCCCAAGGCTCGCCACTCAGACCGGTCCTGTGCTACTTGCTTCCACCGGTTTCCCGCAACCTTCACGAGTCATAATAATAGGCATAATATATAATTGGATAAATAATTTACGTATGTGCAAAAGATAACATTTTGTTTCATTATCTTATCAGCAACATAGTTTTATTATGGTTTGTTTTTTGAAACATATTTTTTACATGTTCTCTTATTTTTATTTATGATATCAATGAATCAAAAAATATATGTCATAATGAGGTCCTGTGTATCAGCCAGCAAGTTATTCCACTCATCTTCGATGATGCGAATGATGGCAACTTTTACTGGGCTGTCTATCCTCCAAACATTCCAGAACTTTCTCGTCCTACCACCTACCAATTCTGCTGGTGTATTTACTAGTTTTTTTCACAAACTAAGCTAATCTTTACCATTTTCACGATAAGCAACCAATGCGAGGCGAAATTCGCATGATTTCAACTGATAACATTATGTATAATGTTTTCATTGTAGACACTAAAAGCGAACTGGCTAACTGTAATTTTAAAAATATTGTATTCTTCTCTAGGTAATGCTTTGTAGAAGAAGAAGATGAATGTGGGTGATCGTAGAGAAACAAATTATACACTGTCACCATCCTCATGTGCCAATCAATCTATTAGTGAAAAATGCAAATCCCTACAGCAGTTTTTAGATTATAGCAAACAGACAGGCAGACAGATGTGTCAGGTGACTTTATAATATGTAGTGATAAAAGAAACTACCATTTGGTGAATTTAATGAGGTGAATAAATGGTTGCCTGTTTATACATTGAAGTTCTGTTATGAGTACTTCTTTTTCAAATTTAAATTAAAGAGACATATTTCTTTGTTAGTTAATATGGTAAATGCAGCTGTTCATCAATATCATTTGGACCCATAACCTCTGATGATTGTTTTGAACTTGTTAGCATTGCCATGTTGCATGGACATCAATCAACTTCAATAGTCTGTTGATCATTGAAGAGGCTCCGCCACAATTAAGATTAATTTATCACAATAGCAGATGATTATAATTATTATTCAACATCATCTGGAACATGCAAGTTTTTGTCAAATATGTAATAAGTTAAAATCAATGCTGTCTGGTAACTTCTAGACTGGTATAGAAGCAGATATAGCAGGGCAGTATTTTCATTCGCAACCATATTGTGATTGTATGAGAGTTATTGAAGTTACCAGGATTGTGGGAATCACCAACAATAGTCAATGTGTTGGTTGGTGATGAAAAAAAAAAATTGCTAATATCAATATGTGTTATTATGACGGCACATCATCATAAATGGCAATTGTTAGTGAGTCTATCTATAAAGTTATCTTTAAAACTCCAGGTTTAAATGTATGTAGTGTTGTTCCAATTCACATGCCTTTGACATAAAATTGTAGTGTGTCAAACTTCAAGCAAGCTAATTAGAGGGATTTCGATGCTATAGAAATTACAAGTATTGCAACCGTATTGCCATAGCTATGTCTATTTTTATGCACCAAAGAACAAAATCAAATACCAAATAACAATGGGTTGGAACATTTGTGAATAACTAGAGATCTTCTACTATCTAAAGTCCTGCGCCTTCACGTTTCTAAACACTTCAATTTTTTTATTATTATTTAAAAAGCACCACCAACACTCTCAACGCATAGTTTTTGTCTGTCTCAGCACGCACACATGTGTTGAGAGTGTTGGTGGTGCTTTTTAAATACATTGAAGCGTTTTGAAATGTGAAGGCGCGGGACTAGATAGTAGAAGATCTCTACGTCCAAATTACATTTTGTATTTTCCTTAGGCTGTTTATATGCTACTCAGTTACAATTGCACTTGTATCCAAGGCTTTGAACTAAACGTCATAGAGCCTCATACCTCATGAGTTCTGAACAGAATATTAATTATTTAAGTTTTCCTTAAACAATCACACCAAGGCAACACTCTGGGGATTTAGAAACGCTAAAATAATATTGACATAATTTCACTGGCTCCAACGCTAGACCTAACCTAAGTTATTTATGTTAAAAAGGCCGTAGGTATTTTTTTTGGAGTCTTTCGCATTTTTGTATTTAAATTAAATTACTAAGGCTTTTGTTTATAATCCCGCTGATTTAAATTCAATACGCCCCTTAGAATAGGCCCTCTTATGTCTACAATGAGTTTTGCAAAAATAAAAAAAAATGGCATTATTTTTTTTCATTGATTAAATATCGTCACGTTACATCCCTATTCATTTGTGCACTTTATCTCGGGACACACTGTGTTAAAGAAGTAAAATTTAAAATACGTCCTATGTGATTTGATAGAGCGAGCACCGACCGCGGCAAGCTGCAAGGCCGAATGGCTACATCATGTTGTCAAAGGCCGCAACCCTGATTCGTAACTCCAGTTAGTCAAGCGCAGTTTTCCGTATTATAAGTTTAAGGCATCATAACATCAGACGCGTCACGCGAGGACGATATGCCACGATGGAATTGAGGACAGAGATTAGGGAAAATTGGTCTTTTCGTGGCAAACTACACAGCGCCGTTTACAAGAACACCACCACCACGACAGCCTATTTACGTCCGTGCTGGGCCTCTAATAATAAGTATTTATTCCATGAACAATTTACATTGTGTTAGGTACGAGTACATAGGTAGTGAATAAAGTATTACAAATTATTAGTAAAAGTCTATCGTTATTTAAAAACTAAAAAATACTGAGGTACTCTCAATTGGCAGAATTCTTCCACTGAGTAAATACACTTCCCCAACAAGAAACTCTTCAACCTCTTTTTAGGGTTCCGAAGTCCACAAGGAACCCTTATAGTTTCGCCATGTCCATCCGTCCGTCCGTCCGTCCGTCCGTCCGTCCGTCTGTCTGTCCGCACGTCTGTCCGCACTATTGCTCGGAGATGCTTAGGTCTAGAGAGCTGTAATTTGGCATGAATATGCATATTAGTTACGCTGACAAAGTGGTAGAATAAAATTTTGAAATATATTTTTTTATAGGGTACCTGTGCTACTTGCTTCCACCGGTCTGAGTGGCGAGCCTTGGGGGAGGCCTATGTCCAGCAGTGGACGTCTTTCGGCTGAAATGATGATGATGATGATGATAGGGTACCTCCCCTACTCGTAAAGTGGGGATGTAATTTTTTTTTCTTGCGTACCCCATGGTGCGGCATATCGTTGAAAAGGTCTTAAAAAAAATTGTGGGTTTGTTAAAACCATTTTTTGATTAAGTGATGCGTTTGTGAAATATTAAGCACTTTAAAAGTGCTATTTTTTGTCAGAGTCACGTGTCCCCCCCCTGCCAGCTAAATGGTGGTATTTGGATAGCTGAAAAAAATCACGGTTGTGGCATATATAACGTAGTTGAAAGGAAAACTATCAGAGCTAAGTAGGCTGTACAAACTTACGAGTAATAGTCGACCAACTTATAATGATGATTTTTCTCGAGCGGCAGGGGCGTCGGGCGGGCACGTCATATCACAGGCTAGCTAGATGCTAATAAGTCTTAGAAAGGTACTGTGGGCATCCTCAACTTCGGAACCCTATAATTTGCGCGTGGCCCGACACGCACTTGGCCGGTTTTTAAACAAAACTTCAACTCAACAGGTAGCTTGTTGAAAAGGCATACTGCTTGGTAGGCTGCAGAATGGCTAACTACATTCAACCTAGATACCTGGTTACTAAGCGGTCTAATCACGAAAGGGTTTGGGCTATAGCTATACTGGAGGTTTACGGTTAAGGACCCATGTCTCAACTTATTTTGGATACCACAGACAGGCTTTTTCCTCTAAGTTTACTTATGTGCGAAATTTAATTTAAATTTACCACAGAGCTTTTCGGTGAAGGAAAACATCGTGAGGAAACCTGCATGCATCTGCGAAGTAATTCAAAGATGTGTGTGAAGTCCCCAATCCGCACTGGGCCCGCGTGGGGACTATAGCCCAAACTCTCTCGTGATGAGAGGAGGCCTGTGCCCAGCAGTGGGACGCAAATAGGCTGTAGTAGTAGTAGTAGTAGTAGACAGGCTTTCAGCCATTGACCAGTGTTTTTGTACCGTCAATGTCAACGTCGCACAACAATGTAACTAAAGGCCATGAAAAATAAACAAACAAAATAAACTTGCTAGTATATTATTTAGCGACTTATAGGTAACTAGCTTCGGCCCGCGACTTCGCCCGCGTGGAATTCGGTTGTCGCGCTCCCGCGGGAACTATGCGTTTTTCCGGGATAAAAAGTAGCCTATGTCCTTTCTCGCCCGGGACCCCAACTATCTCCATGCCTCCTTTCTTCTCAATCGGTCCAGCGGTTGAAGCGTGAAGAGGTAACAGACAGACAGACAGAGTTACTTTCGCATTTATAATATTACTAGCTTCTGCTCGCGACTTCGCCCGCGTGGAATTCGGTTATCGCGTTCCCGCGGGAACTATGCGTTTGCCCGGGATAAAAAGTAGCCTATGTCCTTTCCCGGGACTCCACTATCCTATCTCCATACCAAATTTCATCCAAATCGGTCCAGAGGTTGAAGTGAAGAGTTAACAGACAGAGTTACTTTCGCATTTATAATATTGATATGGATGGATATGGATTACAGCAAAGGGTACTTCAAGATTGCTTGTCACCTGACATTATACCATTAAGATTAAGGCTGTGGTGTGTTTGCCCGTTTTTATTGTACCCGCTATAATAAAGTTTTATCGACATAACTCTATCACAAAGAACTTCGTCCTTTATGGCAGGCAACACGAGTTTTCGCCCTCGAGTTTTATTTTATACTAAACGGTAAACGTTCTTCTCCATAAATCATGATACGGGATAAAAAAATATCCTCCGTTGTTTCTAGATTCTCCAACTGTATAGAAATAAGACACAGCATGAAGTAGAAATGAGGATATCCGCAGTAGAACTAGGGTCACCGACATAGCCCGAAGAATTGCGAGCCTTAAGTGGCAGTGGGCGGGGCACATTGCTCGCAGGACTGATGGCCGATGGGGCCGGAAAGTTCTCGAGTGGCGCCCGCGAACCGGGAGACGAGCTGTCGGTAGGCCTCCAACAAGATGGAGCGACGACCTCGTGAAGGTCGCGGGAAACCGGTGGAAGCAAGTAGCACAGGACCGGTCTGAGTGGCGAGCCTTGGGGGAAGCCTATGTCCAGCAGTGGACGTCTTTCGGCTGAAATGATGATGATGATGATGATGATGATGATGAAGTAAAGACAACAAAAAGATAGAGTTACTTTCGCATTTATACCTAACTAGCTTCTGCCCGCGACTTCACACGCGTGGAATTCGGTTCCCGCGGGAACTATGCGTTTTTCCGGGATGCAAAGTAGCGTATGTCCTTTCCCGGGACCCCAAATATCTCCATGCCAAACTTCATCTCAATCGGTCCAGTGGTTGAAGCGTGAAGAGGTAAACAGACAGACAGAGTTACTTTCGCATTTATAATATTATTATAATAATATGGATGTACTATAAGCTTCTACCTTTTTCCGGTATAAAAGTCTGGGAGTAATGTAGAACTACATATCAATCATATCTCCACACCAAATTTCATCTAAATCGGTCTTTCGGATTGCGACAAGAGTTGCGACAGATCGACAGCAAAGAGTTACTTTCCCGTTTATAATATTGGCATTGGCATGGATGGATGCAGACACTATAAAATGTTTAAAGCAATCATGCGCACATTGTCTTGACTTCGCTTTAGTCATAAGGTCAAACCTTGCAGCGATCGTAGACCTTATCAAACGCATGAACTTGGAAAACAAGTAGCGTTTTCTCCGCGATGACTCATCGACCACCGGAAACTCCCTACAGTCCAAGCCCTCCGCTAAATTCAACTTAATCACAAACAGTTTAAAGCTCATATATCATTTCACTCATTGCCAAGGCAAAATGCGACAAACCGGCTCGTTTTAATTTAGACCATAAAACTGCCCTTAGGTGATTGCATTTTTGTTTGTTATGACTTTTTTGGGGCGAACCACGTCGAGACTGAAAAGGGATTCTTAATAAGCATCAAAGTCAGTAGATGAAAGTCAAAAGTCAAGAAAATTGCTAGTATTTATTTATTTTAAAAACAAACGTCATAAGGCTGTTATTAGGTGAATTGCTTATCGCGCTCACAACTTCAATATTGCCTGTTTCATTTGAGCAACACGCGTAAGTTATTGTTGGTAATACCCATAAATAATTGCCTATATAGCTTAAAAGCCATCTTATTTTACTGTAGATATGAAACTTAGTTAAGGTACTATTATTAACCTAACCTATCACCTCCTCTCTATTGTGTAACTAACAGGCAGTTTTGAGCTTAGTTGCGACGGGGAATAGACCTAATGGGCATTCAAGTTACATAACCTTAAATCCTGTTAAATAGCACCCACCCTTTCCCCCCTCTTCATCCGGATTGTATCGTGAATCTAGGCTACCCCCTAAATTGCGTTTATAGCGTAGATACGGCCACGGTTTATTAACGAGCCTCTTTGACTGGCTTAGTCATAAACTTCTTAGTCCATATTTTATTATGGTTTCACCAAGACGACAAAACAAAATGTTGCTACTACCGCCTGATAGGTAGAAGTACCCAACCGCAGAAACTTACGTATTTAATATGAGTAAGACAATCATCAGGTACTGGTTTCACCAAGACGATGACTTTATTATTATTCATAGTACTATGAAGAAGTACCCAACCGCAGAAACTTACGTATTTAATATGAGTACCCAACATAGGTAGAAGTACCCAACCGCAGAAACTTACGTATTTAATATGAGTACCCAACATAGGTAGAAGTACCCAACCGCAGAAACTTACGTATTTAATATGAGTAAGACAATCATCAGGTACTGGTTTCACCAAGACGATGACTTTATTATTATTCATAGTACTATGAAGAAGTACCCAACCGCAGAAACTTACGTATTTAATATGAGTACCCAACATAGGTAGAAGTACCCAACCGCAGAAACTTACGTATTTAATATGAGTACCCAACATAGGTAGAAGTACCCAACCGCAGAAACTTACGTATTTAATATGAGTACACAACATAGGTAGAAGTACCCAACCGCAGAAACTTACGTATTTAATATGAGTACCCAACATAGGTAGAAGTACCCAACCGCAGAAACTTACGTATTTAATATGAGTAAGACAATCATGAATAATAATAAAGTCATCGTCTTGGTGAAACCAGTACCTGATGATTGTCTTACTCATATTAAATACGTAAGTTTCTGCGGTTGGGTACTTCTACCTATGTTGGGTACTTCTTCATAGTACTATGAATAATAATAAAGTCATCGTCTTGGTGAAACCAGTACCTGATGATTGTCTTACTCATATTAAATACGTAAGTTTCTGCGGTTGGGTACTTCTACCTATGTTGGGTACTCATATTAAATACGTAAGTTTCTGCGGTTGGGTACTTCTACCTATGTTGGGTACTTCTTCATAGTACTATGAATAATAATAAAGTCATCGTCTTGGTGAAACCAGTACCTGATGATTGTCTTACTCATATTAAATACGTAAGTTTCTGCGGTTGGGTACTTCTACCTATGTTGGGTACTTCTTCATAGTACTATGAATAATAATAAAGTCATCGTCTTGGTGAAACCAGTACCTGATGATTGTCTTACTCATATTAAATACGTAAGTTTCTGCGGTTGGGTACTTCTACCTATCAGGCGGTAGTAGCAACATTTTGTTTTGTCGTTTATGTCTTCTCCTTCCTTATTCACAGAATATTTAAGGGCAGTTATTTACGCACAATAATAATACGATTAATGATGATACGGTTACAGATGAAGTTAAAGTTAAATAGGTAACACGTTCCTAGTTTGTTTACTTCTAACGATGCGGTCTAGGAAGTGTCCTAGTCCTAGACACTTTTTTCATCACACACGATTCACGGAAAGCTTAATCAATGCACGAAATCCATTTATTTAAAGAAAGCTGTGAGGTGCGAGCATTTATTTGAACCCCTGACTCTCCTGAGAGGCGTAGGTCAAACTCTACAAGCATCATTGACTATACATACATAATCAGTGGAACTTGGTTAACTGGGACCTCTTAAGTTAGAAACCTTCTTAGCTGGAGCCGGTGTTGAGGTCCCGACACTTTGGCATATAATTACCTCTTTTAGTGGGACAAAACAGACCTCTTTATAACTGGGATTAGTTCTTTGGACCAGACCTTCATAATTACCTCTGCATTTTTTTTTAAAGAAACCCAATGATTTAGAAAGTTTTGCCCTTAATTGAACAAATATACTAATACACTGAAGTTTTGATACGTTTGTCCACGGGTTCGGTATCGATCGGGCGTATAGCTGGCTTCGGTCAATGTCGTATCGGTCGACTGGCCGACTAAATTTTATATTACACTCAATATTCATAACATCACTCGGTGCCAGACTCCTCGGTTCTCGTACAAAATGGACTCGCATTGGTCTTTTGCCTTTTGGCGCTGATTATGTTCAGTATCAAATGCTGTAGGAATAGTCGTACGTATTCTTAGCTCTGTCTAGTATAGGAAGGTTAAAGAATTTGACCACTCATCAGGCACACTTGATTTATTCATTTAGCGTCACTCGGCCCGGGTCACACACCAAATGCGTCTGCGGTTGCAGCACGCCTCGGAAGCGATGCGACAAGTCTTACTAGAACTAATAATAATAATAAATTGGGAGGACAGATCTCCATAGTTACGGCCATCTCACATTTCTAGTAAAAGGTACCAATAGCCTCTTCATGTTGGCTTCGGCCCCATGAATGCGAATGACCGGGTCCCCATGGGCCCGTGACATGAAAATGTACCAACAAATAATAATAAATTTATTCATATAACAGTTTACATTTCCTTAAAGTAACATAGGTAGTGAAATCTTAAGGCCGTTCCCTGACCCAGCATCGTCAAAATGCTCATGTAAGATCATACTTTCCTAAGAAATGTTAAAAGTTATAAAATATGAAAAAACATATGTTATATTTGATTATATCATCCTTACATTGACAGCTTTCGTTACACGTTTCACGAATCGATACAGTTTAATTCCAAAGTAACCTCTAACTCGGACCTTTAATCCAACTTTACTCCAGTTTATTATATCAAACAGTCAAAAAAGTGTAAAACTAAATATAACAGAAAAAATATCCATATTATATGCATACATTGACCGCTTTATAAATGCCATGTTTTTAGACGGTATTTTTATAGAAATTAAACCGTGTTAAAAACGAACTAAATCGGGCGTTCTGTGCATAGTGCTTTCTCTTTCACTCGTTGCACGAGTGACAGTGACGGCTGAGCTGGGTGTAGGAACGGCCTTAACATAAAGTTCAGTAACAATAGTTCTGACTGAGCTAGGGAATTCCCGTGTTTCAGGCAGAAGAAGGACTTACATTTATTTATTTATTTACTTATAAAAGTTTAACATGACATTACAGTTAACACCAATGCGTACATATCATGATTTATGCATAAACAATTACTTATATACCTAATTGCAAATTTAATTTAAAGTAACTAACAAATACTTTAAGTGCTATACGAGTAGGTACCTAGATATAGTTTAGTACTGTGGAGACTGGCCGAGTACAATCGGTTAGTAGACACATTTTCTTTCAAAAATAGGTAATTTTAAGCGTAGAACTGTTTTTGTTTAATATTTTGAGTCTTTTTCTATCGCTTGTAACGAACAGATCTCTGAAAATACATTATCAATTCAACTTTAAATCTATTATTTCATAGTTAGGGCAGTAATAGGGCCAGTCTTCAAGATTTAGAGATTTTAATTAGCTAGACATCGACTTCGTGTCTTCGGATTCCACCGCTGATCTCCGTGCCTGCAGCATCTACCTGAGCTAACACCAACCCCCCTAAACTAGTACAGTACCTAGTAGTTTTCTTTATTGGAATGTGATTTTTTTATTACAACATGTTAATATTTGCGTCATCAGAATTATTAACTGGGTCAGAGTCAATACTGCATAATTTATCTCGAGTTTGTTTACGTTTATTTTTAGTAAATATCTGCTTACGGGGCATTTTGGATGACTCACGGTATAAGGTTAGTAGAGCACTTAGGCGCCTCCATAGTCTACGGAATTAATATATCTCTTTTCCGCATTTCTTTTTGAAGGACAGTCGGTATCTCCAGTTCGATGGTTGGACGGCTTCTTGAAGTGGGCACAAGTTGCACATTTCGAAGGCTCAGCCTGCTTAGGGCACTCCTTCATTGTGTGAGCTAGATAATGATATACAGATGGCGGCGAGTCGCAGACGCATTCGGTGTGAAACGGGCTCGTATCTCAGTAGCAAAAACAACGATAGATGAAACTAAGCAACTTCGATGATTTATGATACAAGCAGCAATTTGACTAATTACGACAATTATACCGAAACTACTGATCGAACTCAACACCTGCGCATGAGCATCAATAGCCGAGGGCCGATTAGTTCAGTTCGTCGGCCCTTCATTATCTACAATGAGAATTCTCATTGCTGCAATCCGGTGGACAGGTGGATTTGTTCTTAAGGTTACCTTCTAGATATTATAGAAAATATTATGGATGTAAAGTCAAAATTAAAAAATAAACGTAGTAAACGTAGAATTACAATCTATGACAAGACAAGACTAGGCGTGGCATAGACAACAGTAGTCACAGTGATTACCAATCAAAAAAAAAGAAAGGTGGTACTGGTGGTGACGAAATTTTTCCTACTTTAACCAATTCCGTTGAGGCAAAGGAAGCTTTTTTTGATTAAAACCGTTGGTACGTAAGTACTTTTTAATGGCTTTATTACATTACTCTGTTTGCCCCAGCGGTCATGACCCCCATTTTGGGTATGTTTAATTTACCTGAAAGCTACAATTTATTTTCAATGAACCTTTGCAATTATGAAGCTCTATTGAAAGCTGTTCAATGCTGTTCATTCATTAAGCTCGCAAAAGCTTAAGAATTCATCATAGATACTTAGGTTGAAAGCCCTGAAAGGAGCCCAGAAGGTCCTCATTGAGGGTTGAACTGTATTTGGCGCAGCGAGGGTTACCGCACCTGGTCCAGATAAAATCGGCGGGCGTGACTTGCAACAGGAAATTGACCTTCTTTGCTAATTGAGGATAAATTTCTCATTGGAATATCTAATATAAGTATCTATAGGAAAGCTACGAAAAAGCACGCATCTGAAATAAATCGAAAAAAAAGTAATTTAGGACAATTGGCAGGTTTATGAAATGGGTCGCACTCGCAACTTGCGACTTGCAAGTGTTCAATGCGTCATTACAAATTAAAATCTAACACTGGGTGTAAGTCCTTATAAACTTATGAAGTGGTTTATTCAATTCACCGATTGATAAACATTTCCAGGCGCAAATTTATTCTGGTTTTGACTCCCACCCAATATTAGATTTCGTCCACTAGGTTCGAGATCAATCCAACATTTTAAATGTGTAAATATTTATTACTATGTAATCGTTTATTCACTGCGACACGATCAAAACTGATAAATATCAAGTAAATTCATCACTAGTTTTGATCTGTAATCCTTACTTATCCTTACTTCCTTACTTCCTTACTATCCTTACTTCCTTATCCTTACTAATATTATAAAGGCGAAAGTTTGTTTGGATGGATGTATGGATGGATGTTTGTTCCTCTTTCACGCAAAAACTACTAAACGGATTTTAATGAAACTTTACAGTAATGTAGCTTATAGATCAGAATAACACATAGGCTACTTTTTATCCTGGAAAAACGTATAGTTCCCGCGGGAACGCGATAACCGAATTCCACGCGGGCGAAGTCGCGGGCAGAAGCTATAAATAAATAATGGCTCGATTTCGATCGCATAAAGCTAACAGGATTTTGATGCGCAATTCTAAACTAGTTGTTTTTTACCAATTTTAAGTCACCTTTATCCTTTTGATACCTAACTATTAATATTGAATTAGGTATACATCGAAATTCCATCACAGTAGGTACGTGGACAATATAATTTAATTCTAAACCCTTGCCGTGCCCTCACAGGGTATCATATGTAGAACTCCTTAAAATAAGACCATCTGTATAACCATATGATTGCAATAAGTGTTTGAATTGAATTGCTGTACATATAAGTCACAACATCAAGTTACGTTTCCTTATTTGATTGTGGTTCAATCTGAATAACTATTCAATAAAGTAACTAACTGTCCAGTGACGACCGACTTAAATATATTTCCTCCCTATTCTTGTTCACAACTCACAAGTCGAGAATATTCTATTCGTCTACCTTATGGGAGAATAATCAATTCAACGAGTCACGTGCCCTTGTCTTAAAATTTACAGATCCATCAATGATACTATTTAATGGGCTTGTCATATCATTGTCGACATAACCTCAGATGATGTCAATGAGATCACTGTCATCCTCGATTTCTTCTGTTTGTGTCGCTGTGACCCTCACGCCATCTTAATATTAATAACGCCATGGACGTAACGGCACCCTCATCTCATATCTTATTATTCGTGTCCTATTTGTGGCCATTTGACTGATCGCCCGCATCGGGTATGAATAAATTGATATTCATTCAGCCTCCTTTTGTATTCCTATTTTCAGCTGGGCTTGCCGCAGTTGCCGCTAAGGAGAATGTCTTGTCAATAGGATCAGCGGTTGCAGTCAATTTACAAACACGAGGAAAAATATAAATCATATTATTTAATTTAAAATGTCGTAACTATAAAGTACTTTAGTCTGTGTGATGTCTATCGGGGCGGGTTACTAACTGGTAAATTAATTTCTAATGTGTAAAAGTGCCCCTATACGTATGTGGCCAATTTGCTGAATAAATGATTGATTTGATTTGATCTGCCCCTTGCTTTGCTTCGAATTTGTCAAGCTCGTCCCTCCATCTCATTTCATTCTGCCTTTGATCTTGTTGCTGTCAGTCGAGTTCCTAATTTTATTTAAAAGGAACTAAATATGTATTGTTGCTCGATGATAATGATCATCATTCATAGGTTCAAATGAAATTGTGAAGTTGAATTTTGATATTTTGTTGGTTTAGTGGAGGCAATTTGCTTTGACGTCATCCCGTGATTTTGAATGCTGGAACATTTCGTATGCGCATTATACAAAATCTCTTGTTTATTATTATGCTGTTTATAGTATTATCATTACGCGAACAGTCGGGTTTTGAGTTGAGGATTTGACGCGCATTCGTCCGCTAAATCCACTTGGTATTGGTACTACAGATAAATACTGTTTCATTTGAAAATGATATGCCATCTATTGCAATTTAATTTCCCCTTCAGACAATGAGACGAAAAATACCTATGGTTGGCTTCAGAAGTGATTTTGAAATTAGTTACTTAGTCTTTTACAATTTTACATCGTAAATTAAGCGGATTCTTTAAAGAATTCGCACCAAAAAAATATCTTTAGTAGTAAATTACGTTTTAACACGTTATTTCAAAATATATGTTTATGTACATTTCGGATGACATTATGGAAAATTATAAGATATTGAATTTGAATTTACCATTGAGCTTTTCGGTGAGGGGCCGTTCAAGTATTACGTAAGCAGATTTCTTACCATTTTTTACCCCCCCGCCCCCCTTGTCATCAAAAGTAAGCAAAGCTCTTACCCCCTCCCCCTATGCTTACGTAAACATTTTTAGTTATAAATGTTTTTTTATATTGTCATTTTAAAAATAGGAAAATCCATGGAAAGATTAGGTTTAACTGATACACATAGAGTACCTAAGGGAGAAAAATATTATAATCAGAAATAATATAATAATATAATATAATAGATGCATTAATTAGACAAGTGAATAGCACGCTGTAATTTCCCTAATGCGCGGTAATTCCCCTAATCGGTTCTCAAAGCGAGTGCCTAAACATATGCATTATTTGCGGGAATCCCCGAAAATGCGTTTCGTTTTCACGCATAGACAATGTGAGGGTTGCCATTCGTGTAAAAAAGTAAATAACTAACGATGACGTAATCATCATCTAAACCCCCTTACCCCCCATGTCATCCAAAATAAGCAAAACAGAGACCCCCCCACCCCCCCTTGGTGCTTACGTAATACTTGAACGGCCCCTGAAGGAAAACATCGTGAGGAAACCTGCACGCATCTGCGAAGTAATTCAAGGATGTGTGTGAAGTCCCCAATCCGCACTGGGCCCGCGTGGGGACTATAGCCCAACCCTCTCGTGGTGAGAGGAGGCCTGTGCGCAGCAGTGGGCCGTTAATAGGCTGTTGTAGTATAAGATATTGAAATTATTGAGTGCGTTTGGTATTCGTTTGGGGTCGACGTCAATGAGACATTTACACTTCTGGACCTTAATATAACGGAATAGGATGAAAAAGTGTAAACATCTCTTTACATTATTGATTTCCATCCATCTTACACGCCATGACCATGACTTGGATGTCGTACGTATAGTCGTTCTATAGGCATTAATTACACGTTTGTTGGTATTATTGTACTACTAGCTCATGCCCGCGACTTTGTCCGCGTGGAATTCGGAAATAGCGTTCCCGCGGGAACTGTGCGTTTTTCCGGGATAAAAAGTAGCCTATATGTTGACCAGTGTTATAAACTACCCCCATACAATTTTTTTGGCAATCCGTCCAGTAATTTTCGAGTTAAATCCGGACATACATACATGCAAGTTTTCTAAAAATCGTTAGGTATTTTGTTTTCAGTATCGTTTATATAGTCCCCTCGACTTGATTGTTTCTTTTAATTTTCAAGTTTCAGAGGCGACTTCTACAGACTTATTATTTAGTATAGATAGATTTATAGGGCAACTATCATTATTAATTTAATTTAACTTCTAATTTATATATTTTTGTTGGATAGTGTCGAATAGTCGGATAACATTTTGTCAGTAAATGCCCATAAACGTAAATATGACAGCATGCATTTCATTGTTCTGTGCACAAGGCCCTTTTAGACAATTCTGAATCGTACCAGTATTATATCCACTAGACATTTCTATTCAATTGGTGTAGAGATAACGCTCAAGCTTATATCATCCAACGAATCAGTCTAATTTCAGTCTGATGGTATAGAATAGATTATTCAGGAAAACATTGTATTTATGTAAATTACATCCTATTTTAGACATCGGCGGGCTATGCTCGACATACGGGAAGCTATCCATTGGAAATGTATTCTAAATGTGTATTTCTTTTCAGGTACCCGCAGCGTCTGCAGAAGGCCACTGCATATGGTACGGAGTGTGCCTTGACAACAAATTCAACTGCTGGTACAATGGCACCGCTAAGCCTATTGAAGAATCCGCCATGGTAAGTTTCTAGACGTAAATTAACGTTCGTAGAGTCCCAAGTCCGAACTTGACTGACAACAAGTCACATATGTATCCTGTATGCTAGTTCGAAGGTCAAGTCCCTCTTAAGATATGATGCCATCTCTCCTTGAAAATGGAAAGCCTCAACTGCTATAGTTTTTGCTTTCCGGCAAGTTATCGGCTTGGGCCCGGTTCCTATATCCACAAAACGCCTCGTTTTGACTTTGGTGACAATAGATAACCTGTTAAATTTTAACCATACGTAGCCAAAACGAGGCGTTTTGTGGATATACGAGCCCGGCGTTATCTAACTTGGTGTATCTCAAGGAACACTACTAGGCCCACCCCGTGAGTATCCCAACTTCGAGTTATCTGAAGAAATCCCAACAATAAATCGTAGAAAGCTAACGCGGTAAACATACGTGAGAAAAGTCGTGTAAAGAGTATAAATATACAGTCCGGATTAGATAATAAATGATACCGTATGGCCTCTTCCTTTCGGGCCAGACTGGAATAATGGAATGTATTTAAACCTGGAAATAGAGCCTCCGGACACACTGCGGCCGTTTGTGGTTCCAAGTTCATTGGAAACTGAAGGTGAGCCAGTTAGGTACGCCTTTATAGAAAATATGGGTAAATGGAACGAACGCCTTGAATTTTAACTTGGTACACGGTAGGGTTTCCAGTTTGCCGATTTACGAGAATACCTTACGTGACGTAATCAGGCGGAAATATGGTTATTAATAGCTTTACGAAAGAGCCGAAAATAACGTTTTATTATTAAAATTCGACACGCATAATATTATTTTAGTTATACAAGACACATTAGTTGTGTCTCTTACTGATACATGATCTATATCTTTTTTTTTTCGTTTCTTGAGCGAGAAAATAGTCGATAGCTATAATCGCTTCCTCGCTGGCAGTGGAACAAATGCCTGATGCTAATACATACCTGTATTATTTCATTCCTGGGTCTCATCTCATCTAAGTTATTATTTGAAAACGATAAAAAGGTATCTAACCCTGCATCATATTGACGTACCTAATGGAACCATCTTGGTCATTGGCCGATGTATATTTTACGCTTCAGAAGGGCCAGACGCAATTCGCTTAAGGGTCGTTTAATAGCTTTGATGTATTTTGATTGGATCAGGCCGTTCCCTAGGGCGAGCTCAAGTGTTTTTATTGCACCAGGCTTCATTCTAGACACAGGCCTCTTTTGAATTATAGCGAGTTATGTTATGATACACATTCTAGGAAAAAATTACCACACGTAAATCACGAACAATGGCATGTTAACACACAATGACCATTCTGATTAATACACAATTTAATAAACAGTAGCGTCATTGCCGATGATGATTTACTGTACGAGTTCTTTGGTTGACTTGTCTGCCACAGAAGATTTTAAATGCTATGTGAACTGTCCGAGGATGAAAGTACCTAGCACAACACAATGCTGGCTTTAGTTTACTGTAGTTGCCAATGAGTCATGGTTATATTATACATGATAAAATTATTAATCTATATCGATAACTGCGGAGGTGGTAGGGACGGTTATCTTATCATTCGACGTTTTTTCAAGACACCTTTTATAATATGATGAGAATCGATGGAAATGTTATGAGAACGACAAATGTGGCGTGCAATCAGACAGAATCGAAGTCGAAATTTGGAGGCCTTAGGTCTTTGCTACTTTCCCCAAGGCTTTGGCATACATCCAAGGTTCCAAGCTGAAAATTGAGCAATCGGAGAGCGGTTTTCACTTTCTAGACGAGGGCGGGGGTAGGCGGTAACTAGGTCACCCGGGGTGTACTTGCGATGCTATTTTTAGCACCACATGCAACCGTGACGTCACTCCGGTCCCGATCCACCGAGAGACCATTATAGATTTCCTCTTTTGTCCTTAAATCTGCTGCTTATGACTCAGTAGTCTGATTATACTCTCAGTAGATGTCCACTTTTGTAATGTGTGTTTATAGCTGCATTCAATTAGAGGTTTTTAATACTGCTTCCAACGTAAATCAATATCATAACTCCATATTTATTTTATGGAATTTTGGTCCATCCTATAGTATAAAGATCTTCTACTATCTAAAGTCCCGCGCCTTCACATTTCTAAACGCTTCAATGTATTTAAAAAGCACCACCAACACTCTCAACACATGTGTGCGTGCTGAGACAGCCATCAACTATGCGTTGAGAGTGTTGGTAGTGCTTTTTTAATAATAATAAAAAGATTGAAGTGTTTTGAAATGTGAAGGCGCGGGACTTTAGATAGTAGTAGATCTTTACAATGTAACTGTATGCAAAACGTACAATTAGGCAAATCACGTGTTTATCACCGCAGATTACAACAATTTCAGAGTGCTTTGACATTATTTTTAATAATGTCATTATGCCGATTGGATACAATCGGGTTTTCATGACTGTGGAGTTATCGTTCCTTAGGGCGTACGAGCTGTTGCTATCGCAACAAGCGAGCGCTGTCTATTGGAGAGGTCACCCACGACGGTTGGAGACAAGGCTCCTCCAGTCTGCCTTGATTCATTTACCTGAATACTCACCATTTATATCAATTACAGTAATTATACCACTTTAAGCTGTGCACCGGTTTTATAACGCATTTTAATGCGTTTAGCGTAGATAATCAGCATGGCACTTCTTTCATGTGGTAATGTCGTATCGTCGTCAAAGATGAGATTTTATTTTTTCCCGAATCCAATGTGAGATGAGAGGTTTGATTGATTTCCCAATGAATTCCATCCCATAGGCCTCCGCTCTTTATTTAGCCGCAAGGCCATTCTAACTAAACATCGTAGAAATTTTACTACAGCCTATTTGCGTCCCACTCCTGGGCACAGGCCTCCTCTCACCACGAGAGGGTTTCTGCTATAGTCTCCACACGGGCCCAGCGCGAATTGGGGACTTCACACACATCTTTGAATTACTTCGCAGATGCGTGCAGGTTTCCTCACGATGTTTTCCTTCACCGAAAAGCTCAGTGGTAAATTCAAATTGAATTTCGCATATAAGTAAACTTAGAGGTGCGAGCCGGAATTGAACCCCCGACCCTCTGCATGAGAGGCGGTAGGTCGAACCACCAGGCCACCACGGCTTCACTAGGGCACCACTACAATAAGAACTAGCGAAACTTGGTAAATAACAGGTTTCTCTTGCAATCGCAGCCAATGTCTGTAAATCTGAACATGAATTATGGCTGTCCCATTGTATATTTATTATTTAGTGTATTAAGTAGGTAATTGCTATTTTTATATACCTTTATTTTTAAAGAGAGGCAATTGCAATACCTAAGAAATGATTATCTCATTCCTTTGTTTGCGCGACATAATGTAACGTTAAACATTTCACGTCTGGTGATTATATTTTATGCAAAATGCGTGATTTCATACGTCATAACATAACTTTCATTGTAATCTCATTTTACCTGTTAACCGTCAAATTATCACTACTCGTGTCAAGTTACGTATATTATATTCGTATTTATAATATCTTTCTTCTGGTGGACTTTACTACCGAGTCACGTTCCTCGAAGAATGACTCAAATAAGTGTAATAAATCATTTGTTTACCATTATGCTATTAGTCCCTTTTAAACAACAGGTTTACATATGTACTTCTTAAGTTATTACATTTATTTGGAATTAGTATGTCACTCTATTTAGACGATTGTATTTTTGACTTTGTTCGTAATGAGTTTCTTAATTTTTGAGGCAATAGCTCACGATTGTAATCTAAGTTTATAAGACACGTTTTCTTGTTTGTCACTTCAATTTAGATCTTTTAGATTTCCGATCATTTTAAAAACACCATCTATTTGCCTAAAATACCTCGTCACACTTTTTGCAAGTAAAAAATAATGTTTCTCTATCTAGGTAGGTATTTGGAATATATTTTCGTATCGACCACCACCACAACAGCCTATTTACACTACATCCCAATTCCCATCCCACTCCTGAGCACTGGCCTACTCTCGTTACGAGGCTCTTGTATTATTTTTTAGAATATTCCACTCTAATGAGTTTATGTTACCAAGTACCACTTTAGTGTCATGTAACGATGCACGTAACACTCCTTGCGCAGGCTGCTTCATAATCATAACGCTCCTGACGTATTCTGCTATGAGTTCTTGCTTAAGTAATCTTTTGTTAAGCCATTTTGAATGCCATTTTAGTATGTATTTGTTCTGACGACACATTTTAAATATATTTATTTGCACTTCGTTATACACGTTCATCATGTCATTGATTGTTCACCAATTCTATATTAATATCTACATTATGTCGCCAACATGTACCATCTCATGTCAAGATTCAACTAGTTTCAAACCTTGGTCAGGCTGAAAATACCAATTCCTAGTAGCTTGACTACAAATAATGGTAGATCAAACAAAAAGTTGTAGGAAGATTCGATTCTGAGAGTAAACTCATTGCTATCACAATGACCATTGAAAATATTGAAATCATGTAGGTAATCTCATCTTTTGTTCCCCGTACCTTGGTGTTTGTATACTTAACTGGTGAACTGTAAGGTATATCTGAAATTATCAGAACTGCGAAGGAACCTGTCACTCCTGTCAGCCAATGCTCAACCAAGTATCGTGTAGGTAAAAAATTCTAGAACGTTCATACTATAACAAATGAAGTAGGTAAGGTAAACTTGCAAACGCGTTTCACCTTGCGGTTTCAA
The DNA here is from genome assembly GCA_963971205.1 of Aethes cnicana. Classification (NCBI taxonomy): domain Eukaryota; kingdom Metazoa; phylum Arthropoda; class Insecta; order Lepidoptera; family Tortricidae; genus Aethes; species Aethes cnicana. The sequence goes on along the minus strand of OZ020287.1, from coordinate 2,732,204 downwards.
TATTTTTTTATAGCTATAATGAAATGTGCATTCCTGCATTTCTACCATGCATTCTGTATTGGAGCAATGCCAGCATATTTACGCACCAATTGCGGAAGTGTGATTTTGAGATAAGTAAATATTATTTGTTTTAGTAATATCTTGACAACATGGTTTTTCTCATGAGGCATGCCATGCACAATGTCACTGAATATAGGTAGTTTTTAACGTCATGTAAATGTAGTTTCGTAGAAACCTAAAAAGATTAAACAAAGGCCTTAAAACTATCGAAAGAGGCTCCAGCGCTGACTCAAGCCTCGATGACGTACCTAATTGGTATGTACGGTGATAAATATTCATGATGGTGTAGTAGGTACGGCAATGCCAACGACTCCGTCTATGTTGATTATTTTTTGCAAAGAAGTCTCGCTGGATGCGCTCACGTGTGCAAGTAATTCTAGTATTATAAGTAAACGGTTATTTTTCACGGATTAGAGTGTGCCTCGACCCTGACCTATCATGTCGTGGTCTGAATTTCGTCGATTCCCATGTTGTTTTGCTCTTGAATTTCGCTACTCTCCCGTTCCCGGCGGCTTGCCAACACCGCCTAAAAAACTAAATCCACCTTGCGTCAAGCCATTGAAGTTGAAAATCGAAAACCTCCGCAAATTCTAATATACACCCAGTTTGTTTACAACCAGATTAACTGCGCTTCCGTTGCTTGCTATTGATCTACATCTACAAGCTTAGCTCCACTCTCATTCAAATATCTCCTATCTAATTAAAGTCTTAAAAGGCGTCGGGGTTGAGTGAAGGTCGCGTCTCCAGTGGCTGGTGAATTTGAATACTGCGAAGAACATTCGAGAAAAATTAAACTGGTTATTTGACAATGTGCAGTCGAGGATATAAATATTTGGGCGCATATAATATGCCTTTATAATACAGAAATAAACGACAAATTCAAGCAACTATTTATTTTGAAGCTGGAGATCGGTATTGTCTTGCTTAGCAACGCAACCAAAAAAGTTCTAGATCTGTTGGTCTCAATTCGCCTATAAATTGATACAGGCGTCAATAGTACCTACTGGCGTTCTGGACGCCTCATTGATCGCCGGGTTGCGTCGACCCCGCTAATTGTCTAAACGGCTCGCGAATCAGCACTGCGATGCAAACAAATCTGCTCCATGCTCCACCTTAATTATTACGCTTTGCACCAATTATGACACAGACGGAAAAATGTTACGTAGTTCAAGCCAGAGGAAAGACGAGTCGGTGTTTTGTTGTAAATATGGGAATGGGCTCCGGATACTAATTTGGCCTTTGTCCCCCAGTCAGTCTGACCATGTTTGTTTTTACTTTCCTCTGTGACGCAATGCGTCGTCTGGCAACACTCGTCCCTCGTCTATTACGCTGGTCAAGGTCCTTGACTCTTGCAAAACTGAATTAAAACTACCTTCGATGGTATGAAGACTTATGTCAACTTCCAAGACATCCAATTCCACAAGAACGTCCCTTCGAGACATCGATTGTTTCTATTGCACGATTTCCCGGAAACAAATGATATGATAACAGGCGTACTCGTATGATGTTTAGCAAACTTGATATCATACGTAGATACTCATTAATTACTTCTAATAGCGTTGGTTATTGCACAAATTCTAAAACATTCTTCGACGTAATAATAAGAGACGGTAATAATCTCGCTTTGATCGCAATCGATATGATCCTTTGGGAGTCATTCAATCACATCGGCTATAGTCAGTCACTATTGTATAATCAATTAGGAAACTGATTAGTTACGTAAATGTTTGCAGCTCTAACACATTCTACCTGATTTTTCACGTCATTTAGAGTAAAATACTGGTTTACGTGTTATTTTTAGAGTCAAGGACTCCAAGGCGGATGGTTATTAACTTAACAACTGCATGTGGTTTGTTAAATACTTAATTGTATGGCTCTCCGTGCTATGTTACTCTGATCTGCAACATGGGAAAGTTTTTTGAGGTTTTGTATTTTATAGTGATGAGTTGTATAATATCTTAGGCGTCCGAAGAACTGATAGGATACGGAACTCCAAACTGCGCTCCAAGACTCAGATTGCCGATGTTGGGGTACAGACTGCCAAACTAAAGTGGAACTGGGCTGGACACGTCTGCCGCTTGCACGGTGACAGATGGGCCAAATTAGCCACCGAGTGGCTACCTCGGGACGGACATCGTTGCAGAGGCAGACCTAGACGGAGATGGCGCGACGACCTAGACAAGTTTAGATCGGATTGGCCAGAACTGGCAAAGAACAGAGGGGAGTGGAAGAGAGGAGGGGAGGCCTTTGTCCAGCAGTGAGATCTAATAGGATAGATAAGATAAGAAGAGTTAGGTGTACTACGCAAATGAAACATCGGGTGATTAAATTAAACATGAGTTAGATAAAATGTGAAATTATTTGCACAACTATTTCCTTATTTGGTTTGAGCACTGCAGCAACTACGCAAAAGTAAACTGATATAGGTATCAATACACGCATCTAATGACGTTAGTTCCGAAAAAATTAAAAATCAGTGATTCACCTTAACTCTATTCTTGGTGCATTGTTTAATTAATATGACGTAATTTATATGAATAACTAAAATTCTTAGGTAGCCGTTTCTATATTTGTTTCACCATGCAATTGCAATCCTTTCGCCTTTCGCCTTTGAATCCTTTTGTATGTATTCACATATCCAGCCATAGATATAATATGCCATTTATTTTTATCCGTTAGGTTTCTGAAACGATGAGCGAGCACCATCGATAGGAGAAAGTGTGAAAGATGTGCATTCGTCCAAATAAACCTAGATATACGGACGCGTAGAGAAAGTCCGCAATACCGCATCTAAAGATAGATTAACACTGTCTTAATGAAAGATTTAAGTATTTGTCTTATTTCGTCTCCTAAAAGCGAAGGATGTATATAGTATATTATTAGACAAAGATACTTGGATGTTTTCAAGTGAAACTAACTTGTAGAAAATACACAATATACTCGCCATCGTTATTGTTATTACAAACCCAAAAATTTCATTATTTGCCATAAATTATTAACCGTTTGTACACCTGTTTCGTTTTGTTCGCTGTTGTGTTAAAAATACCTGAATCACCTAAACACATGCATGCCAATGACGTCATTTCCCTATTTATTTCAATTTTTTTTAAGTCCTTCAGATACATGCAGAGCTTTTATATATACGAGTATATACACGGTGGGCCAGAAAATATGGCAAATAATTAACCCACAGTATCGGCTATCGATTCTAAGTATATTGTATAGGTCTTTATTTTTTTTTGAGTTGATAAAAATTGGGATTGGTTGTGTGAGCGACGCCTGAATCCTATAAATTTTTTTTTTTTACCAATTTAAAAAAAATTAAAGACCTATACAATATACTTAGAATCGATAGCCGATATTGTGGGTTTATTATTTGCCATATTTTCTGACCCACCATGTATATATTTATTTATTTACAGTGTATTTAAATTGATTATATCGTAATTGATTTTCAGCTTTATGCCATTGAATCCTTGAGTGGTTTATGAAATCTGTTCTTGGAATATGGATACTGAAGTACCTAATTATGAATGACATGGATTTGGCATATCGTAAAAACCGCATATCACAAATGTTTCTGATAGAGTTATCAATTTTAAATCTATTAGATCCTAAAAGCAATAAAGCCGCCTTCCTTACAGGTGTACGAAAGTAGTTATGGATTTGTTCAAGTTTTCAGTTTTTAATCTATAACTTGATAGCAACAGCAGCGAGTATCTAATAGTACATTACAGACCTAGGGTGGTGAATTCGTAAATGTCCCAGATCGCAGGTTTCTGTGGCCCGAATCGAAGGCGAGGGCCATAAATATGCGATCTGGGGCTTTACGAATTACCGCCCGTGGTTTGTCAAAAGTTTTACGTCTTGCCTTGGCCAAGAAGTGAGATTTTCTCTCCGCGTAGCGGGCAGAAAATCCCACTTTACGGCCAAGGCTGATGTAAATAATTGTGTAATCGACGCTACACTGCTAAACCACAACTAAAAACATAAAGATCTTTCCAGAATTGTCGGTTGTAGTTTTATAGTATTAGAATGGATAAGCGATCAACAATAATTTGGACAACAATCCGGAAACAGGCAATCCGAAATGTCGATCTCATTATGATTACGATTGTATCCAAATATGTATGTATTCGAATGACCGTCATTAGTCATCACCTTCATATAGTTACCATAAAGCAAACTCAGGGTGGAGTAAATTATTATTTTTCGTTTATTACGAAGTATGTTGTAGATTTAAATATTGTATTTTTAAATAAATATAGTGTTAAAATAACTCTAATTAAAAAAATATATATAAAAAAGAAACCGCCTGCGTCTTCCGAAACTATTGATATACCAAAAATGACAAATATTTTTTTCATATCCATATTATTTCCATATTAATATTATTATAATATTATAAATGTGAAAGTAGCTCTGTCTGTCTGTCTGTTACCTCTTCACCCTTCCACCGCTGGACCGATTTGGATGAAATTCGGTATGGAGATCGTTGGAGTCCCGGGAAAGGACACGGCTACTTTTCATCCCGGAAAAACGCATAGTTCCCGCGGGAAGGCGATAACCGAATTCCACGCGAGCTAGTATAAAATATTTGACACGGAGCTCTGAGATAAATTAACTTCCATAGTTTAATTAATCCAAATCATAGCATAGTATAGTGAGGTATTTGTAGTGTTAGCCATATTTATACTCGTTGCTTGTTCTTTAACTAAACCTTGATCTTGCTTGGCATTGCGAAACGGTTGAATCATCAGTACAAGATCAGAGCAGACACCCGAGGAGAGATAACCGTTCTTTATTATTATAGCATTAGAAGTGACCCGTGACACTCGTGTCGTGGAAATCACTCATATTTTATGTAAATCAAATTTCACTCTACAGATTTGCTGAAAATAATTACTTTATTGCTACATAAGACAGCTTATATAAAGCTTTAACTATTTCGCAATAGTAGATTCACTAGGTGTAATTGTAATAGGTATATTATTTACACTGAAAAATGTTGTTTTTGTCCCTATAACAGAGACTACAGTAAATAGTATTTATCTCATAGGTATGATTACTTCGCTTCCTTGATAAAACATATGTCATTCCACGTCCTAGGCACAGAATATTTAATAGTACTATACGTAGAGAATGGCCACGGAATCACCCGCCTGAATCTATAGCCCGTGCGCAACTTGCCTTACCGTCATTTGTTGTATCTGGAGATGGTGAGTGAATCATTGGCCCGCGTACTGGTACACGCACATTTACAAGTGTACAGACGTCCTCGCACGCAAACATTGACACTTCATTCTAATTGTGTTCGAAATCTCAAATCATGCTTTTAAAGGCCGTGTCCGCCGTGTGTTCTAGGTTAGGACCAGTCTATACATATTTGTATGGGCTGCATTTGAAGTATTTGAACTATGTTTATAAATATGTATTGAAATATTTTCAGTTTCGACCACCTAGTTTATTATTAGATCATAATTTAAATGAATCACGAAAAAATCGGTGTCGATTAGGATTTGAACTTGCTTATCTATGTTTGTATTTGAGGGGGCAAACGATGATTAGTTATTTACATCCGGCATGCATATTTCTCATGTATTCTGCAGTTCGTCTGCGGTGGCCTTTAAATAGCAGGAAACGGTCGATTTCATGGCGTTCGCCCCGCTTTCATTAGTGGTAGATAATCCATTTTTAAATATATTATTGTTGGGATGCGACTGATCAGATAGAAGGCGTCCTCTCACATTTATATGCATAAAATGTATTACCACTATGAGTGTGGTTAATACGCTATGAAATCCGACAATGAGTTATAAACCTTGTAGAGACGCAAAGTGTCCATAACGTCCATGGATTACGGGAGCTTCAGGATATGATTCACGACCCTTTGTCCTCATCTTTGACCGATAACGACCGACGATAGTGGCTTACACGTGATCTAAACAGAATAGGATAACACGTTCAAATATAGAGATATTTTCGTAGACTCTTTAGAATGATAACGAGAAATCAGCTGAGATAACATGTCTTTGTTATTTATGCATTACTTATTCTTGGATCTGTATGGGAAGGTGGTTCTTTAATTTGTCCAGTATTTCCCATCATTTTGTTGCTCGTCCGTCGAATTGTTCGGAGAATTGATATTGTGGCTAAAAGTGACGACGATGGTCATTTATCCACAGAAATTCTGATCCCAGATCGCATGGGAATATCCGGTAAAAAGTGGACTCCGTGTTATTTCCATGACGACGACCAACGACTGAGTAAAATTCGCCATGGAAATAGACACACGCCGAATTATATCCTAACTCGATTTGTCGTTAGAGGGTGACAGCGTCAACAACATTGCCACGGACAATTTTTCATTAAAAGTCGTCTCTTGAGTCGGTCTGAAATAAATCTTATCGATTCATAAATAATAATGGAAGAATAATTGCATATGAGCGTAGCGCTTCAAGATAGTTTTGATATCCGTCTACAGCGTTATCAATGCTCCATTTTTACTCATAGATTGAAATAGATTAGCATGATTTGGTTCGGCAAACTTTTTAAGACAGAGAGTGATGCCGGGGAAATATTTTTTGGGAGCTCATAGAGCCGCCCGCAGTTTCCTGTGTCAGGTTTTTCACTGTATACCAAATTGCGATACGGACGACCTGCATAGTGGATACACTGCTTTTGGGTTGGAAATACAGGCAATTATTTACGAAATATCTGGTCCTATTTGCACCTAAAAATATTTGCTACTTGGTGCCTGACACCTGACCCTGCAAGAGCGAACCTCGGTTTGCCGACCTCTGTATTAGGTGGTTAAGAATACGGCTAACTTTCAGTATCCCTTATTTCCAGTCGATCCTGGAGCGACACTGCCCAGAGATCGCGGCGGGCGGCAAGTCATGCTGCTCCACCGACCAGCTGGTCAACTTCGACAAGCAGATCAAGCTGGCCGACCTGATGCTGTCCAGGTGTCCCACCTGTCTCGCCAACTTCAAGAAACACGTGTGCCAGCTCACGTGCTCACCCAATCAGAGCGACTTCCTGTTCCCGAAGAGCGTCAAGCCTGTTAACAATAGTGAGTAACTGAACCACCACGAGAGTCTATATAACGACATGTGATCGACGACATCCTCTCATCATGTGACGATTTTAGCTCTAGAGACGCCCCTTGAATCGATTACAGAAACGAATCCGCTGGCGTACTGAACTTGTTGTGAACCTTATCAGAAACATTTATTTAATGAGTTTTCTTTACTCGTTTTCTTTTAATTTAACTTCCAGTCGTTAATGATGACTGAACCTTTTTATTTCCATTCCATACATAGAGCCTCAGTATAAGCGAAAGTTCATTGATTTCTTTAGCTGATAACGATGACACGACAATTTATTTTTGCAGCTTTTTATGTGCATGAGATTGACTACCATTTGGACCCCATCTACAAGGAGGCTACGTTCAACTCGTGTTCACAGGTAACTACGACTTTATCATCACTTTGCATTCGAAACTCCTTTGCTATCTGAAACTTAGCGAATAACGCTTGCTCGAAAAAGCTTGTCAGCTTCGTCTTTCGCGAACCTTAGAAAAGCTTTATGTTCCGTGTCTTTGTGCGATGACCTCTCCTAATAATTTGTTCTTCCCCATTCCCCAGGTGCAAATGCCTTCCACAAACCAGCTGGTCCTGGGTCTTATGTGCGGCGAATACGGTGCGGAGCGTTGCACCCCCAAGCGGTGGTTCGACTTCATGGGCGACGCGAATGCGCACGCGCCGTTCCAGATCAACTATGTCGACACTACGCCTGGAGACGGCTTTATAGCCCTCAACCCGCCCACGCTGCCGTGCAACCAGGGGATCAATGTGAGTAGAGATCGTTGAGATAGATATTAACAGATATTAATAGGAATCAGCTGGTCTAAAGTTAATCTACGGCGAGGAAAGCCGCGGAACCTTGTTTCGATTTTACTCACCACTAATGACAATCTAGATTATTATTATTTATTCCTAGCCTATTTCAATGTCCCACTGCTGGGCAAAGGCCTCTCCCGTATCCTTCCAACTACCTCTATCCTCGGGCATTGTAGGCCAGTTGTTGTTGAACGTGTCCAGGTCGTCGCGCCACCTCCGCCTGGGCCTGCCTCGCCGTCGCTGAGCGTTCTGTGGCACCCACTGCGTAGGTAATATGAGCCCACCTTTCTGGGTGCATACGACAAACGTGTCCGGTCCAGTCCCACTTAAGCTTGGCGGTTTTGTGGCCTACGTCGGCTATTTGTGTTTGGGAGCGCAGCGTGGTGTTCCGAACACGATCTGTTCTTCTATCAACAATCTAGATTAATATAAAAAAATGCCATATGGATTTCTTCGGCCCACTAACCGCATCTTGATGTCGCAGCAGTGTCATAGCCGTCTGACTCTGACGAGTGAATGTCTGCGCATAGGATGTGTCATATTGACTCATCCTCTTTTCCACAGTCAGTTAATCTCACTTGCACCAAGCCACTAACCCCAGCTTATTAGCGGTTTGGTGCAGGTGGGTTTTAGTCTATTCTATGCAGTGTTCATTTCTAAGAATTGACTTGGTTTTTTAGACTGCAGTCATTTAATCAACGAGTTCTTTTAGGGTGGCTTGATTCAAACCGTCCGTTAAATAAATAGCGCTCGTTCAATATTTTACCATGGGATAAAATGACGGTTCTGTATAGCGGCTTTTGTCACGGCGGTTTATGTATGGCTCGGCGGCCATATTTAACGATCATCTGTCCGTCAACTGTACTTAAATCAACCCATGCTGAAACTTGGTGGGGACTCGAGTGTTCTGTTTAATATTTGAACAACTCAAATTTGTGATTCTGTTGTTACATACACTTCAAAACTGAGCCTTAATTATTGCTCGAGTCTTTTTAGAGCTTAAGTTTCGACACAGGACTCAGGACTGAAGTCTGTGTGTATAGTCCCATCATGTAACATGATCTCGTTTCCAGGGCACGCCGGGCTGCTCGTGCCTGGACTGCGCGGCGTCGTGCCCCGCGCCGCGCCCCGCGCCCCCCGCGCCGCGCCCCTTCTCCATCCACGGCGCCGACGGCTACGCCGTGGTGATGGCGATCGTGTTCGTCATCTTCACCACGCTGTTCCTCAGCGGCGTGTGTTGCTGCAGGCAGCAGGACGGCACTGTCGGTGAGTCGCTAATGTGTCCACAGCATATGCCTACAGTGCGTCCCGGGATAAAGTGCACAAACGAATAGGGATGTAATGTGATGGTAATTTATCAATGAAAAAAATATATAAAAAATGATTTTTTTTTCATTTAATTTTCTTCATTATTTATCTTTATTTAGAGTAAATCGACGATTTTTTTTTAGTTCAAAAGCCCTTTTTTGAAATTTGGACTTTTATATTTAAATAGCATCACTAAGGCTTTGTGTTTAGGATGAGAGACATCTTATGTCTTTAATGATTTTTATAATAATCCTAAAAAATAAAAAGACAGGTTTTTTTTTACTTTTCTCATCGATAAAATATCATCAC